>JAMXBC010000005.1:17707500-18300000 GCA_024138005.1 Lumnitzera racemosa | reverse complement strand
CATATAAAGACTACTTGAATGAGTTTCTTGAATCAAATACCATGTTGGAAGCATTTCAAATTTTCTTTGAGTATTCTCTATTTGAGTTTCTTGAGTTGCTTCCACTTGAAGTTTCTACAAAAATACGTAATTGCTTCTTTGGTACCTATGTGAGTTTAGGTCCTTTGTAGTTAGTTGCAATGATATATCCTTATCCTTTTGGAACCCAAACCATCTTACCTTTTTTATTCAAATTAGTATTGAGACGTATCATACACGTATGTACAATATGGCCATATCTACTGCAATAGTTACAAGTTTCAGTTGTTGCTTTTACAAAGTAACTTTTGTAAGACTTATAAATATATTTCCTACTATTGCCAATTCAGGTTTTGTTTAATCCTTGCTTTTGAGAGTCAAGAAGCTTATTTAAATTATTTTCTCCATTTACGAACTTAGTTATAATTTGTTTTGAATAATCTAGGCTAGATTTCAAGATAGCATTTTCAATTTGAAGCTATTATCTTTATTTTTTATGCTTTCAACTTTTGTTTTAAGAGAATTACACTTTTCTTTGAATTGATCATTTTTCTTAGCTAACTCCTCATTCCTAACATTTAATTCTTCATTGTTTCTATTTAATTTATCAACTTATAATCTTAAGTACTCGTTATCCTTCTCTAAACTTTCTTTGACATTATTTGCTTTATTATATTCATTTCTAAATAGATCAAATTTACTTCTTATTTCAATCATCATTTATTTCATCATCTTGTTCTTATTTTGAACCTTAATAAATTCCTTAAGTAACTTATTATACATATTTTTTAGCTCATCAAATGAAAAGTCATTTGAAATAGAATATACCTCATTATCTATTGCCAGAAAGCACGTTTCTCCTTCTGAGTCACTTGAGTTACTATCATAACCTTTTACCTTGCTCCTTTCTCAGCTTTTTTAAGATCCAGACAATATTATTCAATGTGACTCGATTTTAGGCAATTATAGCACCTGATTGCTTCCTTCTTTTCCTTCCTTGACTGAGATATGTTTTCATCCTTATCTTTTGTCAATTTCTTATTGAATTTCATGAAATTTCTCGTCATCATGGCTACATTATCATTGTCCTTTCTTTCATCACTACTTAAGCTCTCCTTGGCTGCCTTTAAAGCAATTTTCTTCTTAGATTCTTCGCCTTGTCTCTTAACCATCTCATGAGTTTTAAGAGTTTTAAGAAGTTACTCTTTTGGTATTGTGTTAAGATCATAAACTTTCTTGATTGCAGTTCTCTTAGCTTTCTAATCTCTTGGGAAAGAATTGAGGTTTTTGGAATTTATTTCAAGGTTAGTAAATATCTTTCCAAGAATACTCAAAGAATTGATGATATTGATGAATCTATTATGCATCTTATCAATAGTTTCATTTGGATCCATTTTAAAGTTTTCAAATTGTTCACATAATAAGCTTATTTTTGTGTCCCTTACTCGGCTAGTTCCTTCATATGTACTTTTTAATTCTTCCCAAATTTTCTTAATACTTTTGTATGTATAAACTTTATTAAAGTCATTTTCATTAATAGCACAGTGCAAGATATCTATAGCTATTTTATTTAAGTCTAACAACGTCCAATCATTATCGGTATAATTATTTTCTTCCTTGCTTTTTATCTTGAATGGTCATTTATCTACTACTTGTCACAACAATCTATTTTGTGTTTTCAAAAATATACCCATCCTACATTTTCAATAAGAATAATTATTCCTGGTTAAGAGTTGTGGTTTATTTATAGCTTGCCCTTCCATAAAACTTAGTGTATTAAATGTCGTGATCTTTACTCTAAATGCGATTAAACAATAGATTTAGAGACTAGCCTAAACTCAAGAAGGGGGTAAACTCAAGAAGGGGGGTGAATTGAGTTTTAAGGACAAAATGTAATTTTTTTTTAATTACCAATTAAATATGATAACAAGAATGATCAAGACAATGGTAAAACAATAATAAGTGTGGAAATTCAAAAAAGATAGGAATAAAGAAGACCAAGCTCAGATATAATGTAGAGTTCGGATCACCCCTTAGTCTCTACAGATACATAATGCTTCCAACCAAGGACTTTACTCCACTTTATTGATTTTTCAATCCAACCTCCAAGAGTTACACAAATACAAACTTGATTACACAAGTTTCACATTTATAACTCTCAATATAATTCACAATCTCTACTCACAATACAAAAACTTAATCTCAAGGATTATAGGTGTAGTGCTTTTAATTCTCAATACTTTGCTACTAATAGCTCACAAACACTATACTTCAAATCTCTCTAAATATTAGCAAATTATAGTACAAGAGACATTGAGAATAATAGACAATAAGAGCAAAAAAAATGTTGGAATATTACAGCGAAAGATCTGTTCTTTTTTGTTCTTGGTTGGGTTGTTAGGTATTTATATCATCTCATCCAATTCTTCCCTTTACAGTGCATTAAATACTCTAACGGCTAGTTGGATCAAACTTACTGGCATGCTAATACCTTACCCTTACTGGAAAGCCAGTAATAAATTGCACTACTAGCATGAACACCGGCTAGTAAACCGACATGCCAATACCTTCAATAAAAGTAATTCCATCTTCTTATTTAGACCACTTCACTGTTAAGCTGGTAATGCTTTAGGGCCATCAACTCGATAGGCCAAATATCACTTGAAAATACTTTAACACACAACAAACAAATATACTTTGCAATTTAACTTCAAGATCATTTTATCACCACTCAAAAGATTAAATTTTTTATAGAGATAATTGATATATTTAATCATTAAGAAAATTAATCGATCTTATTCAATTACCTAAATATAATCAAATAATACTTAGTTTAATCATTTACTTGTTTTGTTCTTTTTCAAAACAATATGTTTAGATATATACTTTTTGTTTTGTTCTCATTAAAAATCAACATGTTTAATTATATAGTTTTTATTTTGTTCTCATTAAAATCAAATAATGAATCCTAGGTTCAATAGACTATTTATACTAATATTGTGATACCCTATGTTGAGTGAAATCTAATATAGGTAATGGGAGATAATTGGTATTAGTTTATAAGATCATGGTAGTACATATTTTATCAATACTAATTAGAAACCTTTAGGCTAAGTGGTTGAAAAGGCCACATTGGTGTTTTTTTTGGCTTAGTTAATTACTACTTTTGGTTTGAGACATTACAAATGATATTAAAGCAAACATCTTTTAAATAGGTTGACAATTCGATGACTATTTTGACCAGATTTATAGAAGATGTGCAAGGAGGGTAGGGTTTGCTACTAAGGTGTGACTCTCGACATGCTTTCAGAATAACATATAGGTTAAGAGTGGTAGGAATGAATCCAATTATATATGGAAAGGGGGAAAGAATTGGGTCCCATTATAAGGTTTCGCAATAACATTATGTATTTAGGGTTAGGGGAAAAGCAGTAGAGGAGGGGAGGGGGAAGGAGAGGGACACTGTGATACCTTATATTAAGTGAAATCTCACATGGATTATGGAAAGAGGGTGAATATCTTATTAATACCTTATATTAATACTATTTTTGACTTGGGATATTATAAATACAGTTATAAAAATAACCAATAAAAGAGAGTGAAGTTCTATATTCTGCTCGCCTTAGTGAGTTGACCTTCTTAGCTCAAACTAACTTGCCCACCTTGTGATATTACCTTGATGCTTATTAGGGAGTTTCAAACTTAATGTAGCTGCCTCCAACTAATGCTTATGATTCTACCAATAAGAGCTCCTCTAAGCTTATGCAGACTTAGCCTGCCCTAATCTAAGTTGGAGCAGATATGAAGATACGAGTATTCAGGGTAAATCTTTTATAAAGATACACTCTTACTTCTAAACAATGTGTATCTATTTAATTGATACACTTTTCAATTTGAGAGATATTCGACTCCAGATATTACCATGCATATCTTTCCTAAAATATCTTGACCTCATCACTTATAAATAGGAGATGAGGCTCCTATTATGAAAACTCCACTATTTTTGTTACTTTGCCACTTTTTAGAGAGAGTCTAACTTGAACATTGAAGTGCTTGCATCTTACTAAACTCCAATGTGTTTTTACAAGCTACATTGTTCAATGATCAAGCTTTCAAGCCTATTTTATGAAAGATTCAAGCTTACCATATCAACTATAGTCTCCAATGAAGACGGTAGGTTACAACTATAATTCCACACATGTAAATATATATATATATATGTATATATATTTATAATCATGATAACATATATTTTAAAAAATACATATATTTCATTTATCATGAATATATAAAACATTTATATATGTAGACATATAAAGTAATAATAATAAGATAGTGGTATTAATAAGGACGATAAATAAGGAAAATAATATCATTAATTATGAAATCTGATATAAACATATTTTCTAAACTTATACAAATTTAATGAGATTTAATAAATAAGTATGATAAGGAAAATAGAAAATTTAGAAATAAAATAGAAGTTAAAATATATGATAAATTGGATAAGTTAGAAGGTAAACTAGATAGAATAAAAGTTAAGTTAGAAAAATTAGAAGCTAAACTAGAATAGTTAGATGGTAAATAGAAGCTGATTGGGAAAGATAAAGAGAATTGTAGATATTAGTATAGATACTCTCTTACTACAAGATAAATCAAACATATTTTAGATAATGTTTTGTGTACTATAGGTCATTCCGAGTCTATTAGTAGACCTTGGTATATGAGTACTTTTTTAAGTGATAGTTCAAGTGAGTAACCCTTTTCCCCTTCTTATTTGTTGCTTCACAAAGTGGGTGGAAATTATGCGATGACTCGTTTAAGTTGTGTAACTCTACTGAAGTGAATTGTAAGACTTAACGTCTAATGAATGATTATAGTGTTAATGTTTGATGTGTGGTTGTATAAGATGATTGGTATGAGCATGTTAGATATAGATAGCATACGTTTAGTATTAGTTACCATATTTGACTTGTGTTCTCTAAATATATGTTTAAAAGTGAAGTTACTGTTAAGGATTGATGTTTAAGTATAAGTTTGGCATCCTTTCTTTAATTATAGATTGGCTTGTTGATAGTATTGTTAATATATATATATATATATATATCTTGATATGAATGATTAATTGATTGGAGATTTATATTTATTTGCTCGATTATTATTTAATGCAATACATTGTATCACATGCATTCATGGTGTGGCATGAATGCCATCTAAGGGCCATATTTTTATAAAACTCGATTTTAATAGAAAGATCTAAAGGTTATGTTTTAAAGCTTAGTTTAAGAAAAGACCTAAGGGTTACAATTAAAGCTTGGTTTACATAAAAGAACTTATGAATCATGATTTTGAAATCTTTGTTTACATAGCTTAGTTTTTAACATATAGATTTGCATGCTTGGTTTTAAGCTGTTAAGTATCACTCACTATTTTCTTAGGGCTGACCTTAGGCCAATCATTTATTGCTTGTAAGTTACCTTAAGGTACGCATTTATTGCTTAAAAGTTGCCAAGTGCGGCTCATATTATGGCATAGGCATTGTCCATGGACCGCTCGTTATTTGCTCAATTATGATACTATCCATTGTATGTTTTGTGCATTAGTATGACATATTATTACATGCATATGCATCTATTGATTATACTATCTTAAGCTCTTTTGTCATATGTTTGTTTACTCTTATTAT
The DNA here is from genome assembly GCA_024138005.1 of Lumnitzera racemosa. Taxonomy (NCBI): domain Eukaryota; kingdom Viridiplantae; phylum Streptophyta; class Magnoliopsida; order Myrtales; family Combretaceae; genus Lumnitzera; species Lumnitzera racemosa. The sequence goes on along the minus strand of JAMXBC010000005.1, from coordinate 18,294,296 downwards.
ATGAGTGTTATGACTAAATTGTATTTAGATATGCCTTTATTATTATTAGTGAATTACTCTTCACTTAGCATGATGCTGAGGTTTCCTTTTGTTGTAACCTTGATTGTAAAGAAGGTGACAATGCTAGAGAATAGGTCTATAGTGGGGGATCTAACAACTTATTTATCTAGAGGTAATAGAAAGGGAATATAATAATTGTCCTCATAACTGTCTATTACCTTGTTTACTTGAAAAAAGGGTGGGTTATTTTCATTCCTATGAGCATTTTTATTTTCACTCGATTAGAATAGTTGTAACATAAGAAGATGGGGGATTTTTTATTACCTCTATAGAGAGAATAACATGTTCAAATTGTGTGAACATCGTACCTTCATTAATATTGCAATTAATGACTAAATAAGGGAAAATTTTTATTTTTAGTTGTATTTTCAACCTAATACCACAATTAATGAGATGAAATAAATACTTGAGTAAGCATTCTTTATAATAAAAAATTATGCAGAATAAACATCAGAAAAGAAATATCTAGTCTATTCATGATAATTGTCATTTCTAAGGTATAACTTTTTTATTTTATGTCTATTTCATTTTAGAAAATAAGTACGCTGTAAGAGTGAAAGCTAACCTTATGGCATAAATGAATTAAGAAGAATATGGATCGGTTTAAGCTTTATCTTATAACCCTGTTGAACTTAATCAAAGTAATACCCTTATGTTATATATATCAAAGGATGCTTCTATGCTATAGTTACATGATATTTGTAAATTTTATCTTGTACTTAAGTTTCAAATGGCCTTATCTCTAACTTGGGGATGTCATAGTAATCTGCCTCCTAAGTACGATTATGTCAAATGAATAAGTCCTAAGAGATGGGGCATGACAAGGTGGAAAGCTGTAAATTTATGAGAGAACAAACATGTTTGGATTAATAGAAAGTTATTGAGAATTGAGATCCAAAGAAATTTGTGGATTGAAGGAAATTATATATTTGGCTAATTTAATTAGGTAAGAATGGGAAGAAGTGGAAATAGTTGGAAATGTTTATATCCAAGTGTCATTTTTCTTTCTCTTTAAATTTTAAAAGAAAAACCAAAGAAAAATGATAGAAATGTTGAAAAACTATTAGAAATGCTTTTAAAGAATGGAAATGTTGGTTATGGACAAGATAAGAGAGAAGGGCAATTTAAGAAAATAATCCTATCATTTCTCTTCTTTTTATTTCAATATGTTAACCAAATAAAGAAAAAAGAATATATTTCCACTTATTTTGTCTATTTACCACTCCTAGGTAAAAGTTATATTTATTTTCTTTTGATTTCTTATCATTTCGTTTTGTTTTTTCATAGCTTTCTTTCTATTTTTATTTTATAAAATCTTCCATAATTCATATATAGTAAAAGCATGGAATGGTTAATTTTAGTGGCCACCTGATATGAGGCTTATTTAAATTAGGAATCAAAATGGAATGACAGAAATATGTTTTTTTTTCCCCTTATACAGTATCTAAGCTAGCCATACTCTATCCTATATATTCTAGCAAATGAAAGACACTTTTCTCAGGTGAAAACTTGAATGAGGGAAATATATTTTTTTTCCTTATTTTGTATCTAAGTTGAGTCATACTCTATCCTATATAACAAAAAGAATTTATTGCCAATGTTTTTTATTCTCCAAATTTTCTATGAAGACGTGACAGAGATTCATTGGTTGCAAAATATAAAATTTAGTTATATAATTGAAAGTCTTCACTCTGTCTAAATAATATATACATATGATAACTGAAAGAAGAAAATTAGCAGTTGTATACCTCAACCAAACCGAGTAAAATTTCATCCTATAGAGTAGAATGAACCATGTCGTCCACTCAAACCAATATTTGTACTACCTCCAAACATATGTATTTGTCTCGTCGTCTTTTTCCCTCTCTCGCTCATAATCACAACCCATCGTCTTTTTCCTTTCTTTACGTCCACCACTACACCTCCAATCTCCAACCTCCATATGCCTTCAGTCCCACAACTCACCCCCCACCACGTAGCCGTGATCGGCGCCGGGGCCGCCGGCCTCTTTGCCGCACGGGAGCTCCGGCGCGAGGGTCACAAGGTGGTAGTCTTCGAACGCGAGAACCGGATAGGAGGAACATGGATATATAACCCTGAAACCGAACCGGACCCACTCGGAATCGACCCGAACCGGAAACCCATCATCCATTCGAGCCTTTACAAGTCTTTACGAACTAATTTGCCAAGAGAAGTAATGGGTTTTAGGGACTACCCATTTGTGTATGAGAGAGAGGAGAAAGGTGGTGACTTGAGGAGGTTTCCGGGTCATGGAGAGGTTTTGAAGTATTTGGAGAGGTTTGTGGAGGAGTTTGGGATAAAAGAAATCGTAGGTTTTGAGAGAGAAGTTATTAGGGTGTGTTTGGATGAGGAAAAGTGGGTTGTGATGTGGAGGAACAGGAATAAAATTAATGATTTTGAAGAAGAAGAAGAAGTTAAGGAAGTAAAGGCAGAGGTTTTTGATGCTGTTGTTGTCTGTAACGGTCATTTTACAGAGCCTCGTGTTGCTCAGATTCCTGGTTAGTGTTGTTCATGTTTTTGTTTATTCAGGTCTCTACGCTCATTTTTAGTGGAAATGGAAGAACTATTTTTGTTCACGATTCTTTGTAGTTGATATTAATTGCCGAAGGATTTGTGCAAGAAGCTAGGTAGACTACCATTGATTGGTTGATTGCTAATCTGTTGAATTTGATGCATTATAATGGAGAATTCAGAGATGTGAACTGTGAAATAAGGATTGATGCATCATGTAACTTACAAAGCTAGTCTTATCTTATACACACACACACACACATATCATATTGGTTCTCTGTACGCTGATGCTGTGTGAAGACAGAAGCGAAGAATTGATGTTTATTGTGACCGTTGTTGATTTGTTTCTAGAAACTAGAAGAAACCTTCATAAGATGAATCATTGTCCTGCAAATTTTACTCATGCTTTGCATGTGTAAATGTATTAAATACAATCTGAATCACTGTTCAAATTTTTCGTTATGTTTCTTTCTGTTACTCATGCCAGAAAAATGAAACTGGCTATGTAAGAATATGTAACCTTGCATTCAGGCTACAAGATTTGATGGTAAGGTTAAGTTGCTCTCTCTTTTTTTTTTTTTTTAAATAAAAAGATCCTCTGCATTTTGTTAATATTTGTTGCAATAAAATATTTTTTGGGAGAAACTATCACGGTGGTAACAAGATATGGTTCGGGTAGCACTTAGGGGTCAAAGGTGACGGAAGATGGCAGTAGCATCCATTGTTGTTAATATTTAGATTGAAACCGATGGAGAATTGAGAAAATTGATTTCCATTTGCTTAACAATGGAAATTGTTTTCTGCAAACTTAATAAAACATCCCTTTTTACACTTGAATTTATTGTTGATGACCAATTATTTTCTGTTGGTCTAACAAATGTACCAGCAACTTACATTCAACGCTCTTCTTTTCTTTTCTTTCTTTCTTTCTTTTTTCCTATCTGGAATGAATATTCCTGTGGAAGTCAATTGTAGCAGTAGCAATCAATTATTAGTTTCTCTTTTCACTTAATGGAATTGGCTAGTGTGAAATGTCATAATATTATTGCTTTTGTTAATTTTTTTCTCAGGGATTGATGCATGGCCTGGGAAGCAAATTCATAGCCATAACTATCGAACTCCTGAACCATTTCGGGATCAAGTATGTTTCAGGTTTCAAATTTGCACTAACCCTGTCATTCACTATGTATCTCCTTTTACTTTCCATATCTAAGTTCGTTAGTGAACGCAGTGTATCACTCTTATCCTTTTAAGACACTTAAATACATATCATCAAAGGGTTTCACATGTCAATCCCTTGCTCATTATAATTGAAGACCATCTCTCCTTTGCATAGAGCCCACTTGTTGGGTATTGAACAGTCTAGACGATATCTCAGATGGGCACCAACTTGAGGTGCGGAGTTTAATTAATTAAAAAGATCTTGTTCATCAGAAGAAAGAAAGTATTGACTTGATTTTATCCAGACATGAAAGCAGTTGTACATCAGCTGTTATCTGCCTGTTATTGTTCGTCTCCTACTGTAAAGCTTTTGTGAAGGAAGGATAAATGGAGAATCTTTCAAGAGATAAGAACAATTAGTGCAATGTCTTAGAAGAATAGATGAAGAATCCTTTCTAAAAGAATATACATATGCAATGTCTTTGAACCATTCCTTAGTCACATGACTCACTCTTTCATTTATTTCATCTTCTAGCTATAGCATCACTAGATGTGCACCATGTGGAAACCATGTGTTTTAGGTACTATTCTTGACTAATGCCACATCCCATTTTTACATATATTTGATGTTTGTCCAGTGTTCCACCTTAACATACTCACTTTACTTGCTTATTTTTGTTGTTCACACTCATGCTTCATTGCCCAAAACACAATGTTTTTCCAAACTGACACCGTAGCATAATTGCTGTAGTCTCTTAAATTTTAAACATTCTAATGCTTCATCCCCAACGTTACCTTGTAAAATTGGTCAGTCTCCTAAGCGTCCTGTAAAATTTGCTCTTGAGATCAAGCGGCATTCTGTAATTATGTAGAAATCATTTTCAAGCTTCTCCATTTTATTTATTTAGCTGAAGCTTGTAACATATATTATATGTTAACAATAATTTTACCTATGAAATTTACAGTAGTTGAATTGTGCGCTTGTATCACCTCTCAATTGAATTCCTTATGCTTGTAATATAAGTTTTCAAGAGCTCACTGGAAAATTTCAAAATTAACTTAAGTTTGATGATGGTCACAAAGTTTTTGTGGTTATAGAGTCGAGCAGAACCTGGTTATATTTTCTGAGAATAGGCCCCACATTAGGTGGACCTAGTATCAGCTTTTAAAAAAAGCCTTGGAGAATCCTTTCCTCCTGCTTTTACATTGATGTTAAATGAATATTTAGATGGCAAGGATGGGCCAAATCCAAATTAGTCAAGTATCCATGTCAAATTTACAGGAAATTTATGCTAAACTTAAATGGTAATGTTCTGTAGTTTGTACTAGTTTCCTATACTGTGGACAGCATAATTTTATGATCTTGTTCCTCCTGTAATCAGGTTGTAGTTTTGATTGGGAGTTCTTCAAGTTCTGTAGACATCTCACGGGAAATTGCCATGGTAGCCAAGGATGTGCATGTTGCATCTTGGTCATTTGAAGGACCATCTGGAAAGCAACCTGGATACAGTAATATGTGGCTTCGTCCAATGGTCTGTTATGCAACTTTTAAGTCCCTTCAAACTAATGTCAGCTGCGATGGAAGATAATGATGTTAACCTAAGTAGCTACTTCATTTAATGCAGATTGAAAGCGTTCATGAAGATGGCACTGTGATTTTCCAAGATGGAAGTTCCACCAATGCTAGCATTATTCTTCATTGCACAGGGTATTCAATTGTTTTTAGTTGCTTATTTTTTAAGGGAAACACATTACATGTATCTTGATACACATAAGATATGAAGAAGATGAAAGCCATTTTGATTTATTTCAACTTTTTTTTTCTAAGGTACAAGTATCACTTCCCATTTCTTGAAACCAATGGCATTGTGACTCTGGATGATAATCGAGTTGGGCCACTGTACAAACATATCTTCCCACCAGCCTTAGCCCCCTGGCTTTCTTTTGTGGGAATACCTTGGAAGGTTTTGTCTGGGACAGCATCTTTTCTTGTTCCTGTGTCTTTCCCCATTTAATTACGATTATGAAGCCAGTACTTGTAACCTTTGTTCACCAGGTTGTACCTTTCCCACAATTTGAAATCCAAAGTAAGTGGATAGCAGGTGCCTTATCTGGTAGAATTGTGCTTCCCTCCCAAGAAGAGATGATGGATGATGTAGAGAGGTTCTATTCTAGTCTCAAAGTGTCTGGCATACCAAAGCGGTATACCCATAACCTGTCTGGTTCTCAGGTAAATTATTGAACGCATCACACTTGTTGAACTGTCTTACACTGCACATTTATTCTAATTGTTGTCAGCTGTGACTTTTGGCTATGACATTGTTTCCTATTTGAGAGTAACTGTGGAATGCAGCATGAGAATATCTGGACAAGGACCTTGTTGTCCTGCTAACGAAATATTGGCTCTGTTGAAAGCATAAAGTACAGGTTATTCTATTTGAAATATTGAGCACCAAACAAAAGAATTCTAGTTTTTACCTTTTAGAACATACTTGATTTATGTAATTAGTATACCGTATCAAAACTAACGTAGCATGAAGCTTTATTTTGTTCCTTGATTGTGCACTCACATTGCAGGGAGTGTGAATCAAGAATAATAAAACCGGAGTTTAATTGGTTTTTAGATTAGCTCAAGCACTTTCTAAGGGATCTTATCTCATAAATACAGTTTCACCCCAAATATGTCTTCTTTAACCTGGAACACATTAGAAAGTTTCATAAACCTGTAGGTTCTTGAGCAAATCCTACATTAGCCTCAAGATGTTGGTTGCTGTGTGGAAAAGTATATACCTAGACTTGAGAGGCTTCAGGCTCACTAGGTCCGTAAAATTGAGTAGGATAAGCAGTATTATTGAATGAGAAAAAGCAACAAGCAATGAAATCAAAAAGGAAGCTTTTATACTATATGACAAGTGAGCCTTGCCAAACCATTAAATGCACAATGAGCCCATGCAAAGGTTTGGTTAAATTATGCTGTATAATATAGCTTTTTCTTTTTTTATTTTTTTGGGTAAGACGAGAAATATGTTTTAGAATAGTGTTGTATATACCAGATTGTTTCTTTCCTTGTAATGGAAGTGATAATTGTTTTTTTCCCTCATAACAGAAGTTAGAATGAACAGTTGGGAGACACACAGTTCATTAGCTGCTGAAACCGCTTTCCTTATTCTCAGTAACTAACTTTTCTTATGCTCCTTGCACGTTGATCTCCTTGCAATTTGTGTACAGTGATTGGCTTACCGAGCAATGCAGGTGCCCACCGAGGACTGAAGGAAAGGAATGTTTGAGGAACACATTTGTTTTCCTAATGTTGATAAATCCTTGAACCCTACATTAACCCATAGATACCAGTCTCTAACTAGAAATGTAAATGCCTAGGCTTGAGGAACTTTTGACCTAGTAGGTTCATAAAATTCACTAGGATAAGCAGTATTGTTGAATCAGACAAAGCAACAAGCAACGAGAGAAAACTAGATAAAGCACCCAAACTATGAGACCAGTAAGCCTCACCAAACCTTATTAGTGCATGACAAGCCCGGCTGTAGAATGGTAATATATTGTTCTTTTATTCAGAACAGAAGTTAGAATGAATGGTTGAGAGATAATTGTTGGTTGGTTATAAAACCATTTTCCTTGTCTTTTGATTCCTAGATTTTATTTCCCTCTATCCTCACCCATCTCATTTGTTCCCTCTTGCAGTTTGACTACAATGATTGGCTGGCTGAGCAATGTGGGTATCCACCAACTGAGGAATGGAGGAAAGAAATGTACTCTGCAACCTCGAAAAACAGACAAGTCCGACCCGAAACATATCGCGATGAATGGGATGACGACAATTTGATCTCTCAGGCACATGAGGATTTTAGAAATTACACCTCGAAGCAAGACAACAGTGGATGCATTATATAATGTCAAGTAAAAACAGGCTGAAGACAAACCCCTTCTTCATTGTTCAAAAAGAGGAGAGTAAACATCCTGTAGTTTCCTTTAAGAAGGATGATAACATTAACATCCTGCAATTCATGTTACTAGCTCTTCCCCAAAAAGAAAATTAGAGGGAAAAGGCAATGTTATTTTCTTTTTAGTAATAATGTGATTTTAGTGAAAATAATGGATCATCATTTTGATCCAGAAAGATGTAATGAACAATTATCTCTTTGTACAACGTATCATAGTTCTTGTTATTCATCGCTGTGTAATTATCGACTTGCTAGGTGGAAAAGGATGGTAAGACACAAGTGAACTTGTGAAAAAATCATAATGCTTCTGCACCTGCCAGCGATGGAAGACGTGTCAGTACTATAAATTATTGCTAGTCTAATTTGAGTTCCTCTAAAGGATGGATCTCAATATAAAACTGCATATAACTCATTATTGGTCTTCTGATATCAACGTAATTGTTACTATTTGGTGCAATTATTATATTAGGTCACTGAAAAATCTGGTCAAATGAAGCCACCAATTATGTTTTGAAAAATTGCCAATGGAAGAATAATGTTAGGAGTTCGTTAGCTAATGCTTCAACCTATCATCATAGAGATTAGAATAGCCATTTCGTACTGGTGAATTTATAAGTTTTGTGAAAGATGTTACGAACTTAGTTGCAAAACATTAGGTCCTTAATGTTTATCTATTATTTTATCTTAGTCTGAACTTTTTTTCCCCTCAATTTGAGCCCTTATGCTTTCAAAACCATACAAAATAAAGACTTATGTTAACTCCATTACTTTTTCCATCAATATTAAGTATGTATTAGCTTTTAATTGACCTTGTGGTAGTATAGAGGAAGGGGGGGTTATACAACTTTTTCAAGCTTCTTTTTGTTAATTTTAATAAATTTATTTATTAGGTTAATTATTTTTATTATACTATATAATTAAATATATTTAATTCTGTTTCTTATTATATAAAGTAATTATATATATTTAATATCATCATTTTATTAAATCAATTATTTCGGACCAATTTTAAGTTAACATGTATCATATAAGTAGCAATTTAACAGATTTAAAGGAAGTCTTATTTTTATAAGGTTTTGAAAATGTTAAGAAATCAAATAGAAGAAAAAAATGTTAAGAATTTAAATGGAAAAATGACAAAAGTTAACAATTTAAAATATACTTTTTTTAGTTAGGTAAAAGACATATTGAGCTAGCGTCATTCATGACCACTATTTTTTCATTAACTAAATGATTCGATCCTAAAATAGTGTTTGAAGATGAAGAAAACACCCATTAAAAGTACTTCTAAGTGGCAACTTGTTTGGGATTGGAGAGTAGGTGCTATATCTTTAAAGGTAAGAAACCAACCAAAGTATAAAAGGATTATTTAAGTGATCTTTAATGAATTAAACAGCCTAACTAAGTTAATAATGCAATTGTTGATGCTTAATGGAAATTATTGAATGTTGGACGGTTTTTGTTGTAGTTTGATGCTTAGGATACTAGTGTACATGATTTTACATCTTGAGATGTTTAAGTGATGAAAATGTGAAGGAATGAAGTTGTTTGATGAAAATATGAAGGAATGGAGTTGTTCGATACCTAAATAGTTAAGCTAAGATGTTAAAATCTTTGGATGCACAAAACATAGTTAAGGATGTAACTTATCCCTTATAAAGAGGGATGATTTTTGTTGATCTAGCCCTTAATCAAGTATAAACAAGCTAATCATGATGTTAAACAATGGTTGTTAGGATTAGTGGTTAATTAGAAAATTGATTTGTGAGTTTTGGCCTTTCTCTTACTTTGCCATTGCCTTTTGCCAATTTTGTGTGTATTCTTGTTAAATCATGAGTTTAGTATCATGATGTGTTTATAAGAGCAATAAGATGATGAATTTCATGATGATTGATGATTTAACTACTAAATAGTATATTTATAATATTTAATATGCAAAATCCTATACATTTATGTAGATGGCATGATAAATAGGTTTTCAGTACTAAAATAATGAAATTTCTGGCAAGTTGATGAACCAACAAAGTGTAATTCTCGAGTTGTTAAAGGCCTTAGATGATTATGTTTACTAGTGCTATAATTTAGTAATTAAATTGATTGATTCAGGTTTTTTATTTTTTATTGGGTAAAAATTGATTTAAGTGCTTGATTGTAGAAATTGGAATGACAAATTCATCTAGTTACCACTATCATGTGCTAAGTATGGTTAGTTTTTCCAACTTCCTTATGATTATGATATGATTTTGGGTTTGAATTGCATGTTAATATGAGCCTTAAAGTGGGTTATGGTATAAAGGTGCTAACTTATAGTATAATCGAGCTAAAACAATTAATTAATGGTTAGGCCTCAACATGGGTTAGCCTATTAGCCCATCAAACCCCTAGTTTGACCCATGATTCATAATTGGAATCAAGAATTGATTTATCAAACCTATAAGTGGTTCTCTTAAAATTCATAAGATGCCTAAGTAATATAATTAAGATAATGGGCTTAAAGATATATAATCATAATGGGTCCTTAGAAATTTAATATAGACATCTTTAATGGGCTTACTTCTTTCTTAAGATAGTATGCCTATTCTCCCATTGCAGGCTCATGACCCCGGTCTTAGGCTAAATAAAAGCATGGACCTGAAAAGGTAATTGGTTTTCTTAGGCTTAATTAAACTTATAGTGGGCCTAAAGTGAAATCAACCAATTAAAGGGTTTAACCAAAATCAAGATAACTTGATCCATAAAAAAATTTATTAATAGTAACTTAGTGAGCCTAATTTCAAATCCTACCCATTAACCTAATTAAGGCCCAACCCCTTATAAAAGAATGCAGAGGCTTAAATTAATTAAAAGGCCTCATATCGTAAAAGGGCTAAGACTAAATCTCCAAATTTTCTAAAGGCCTACAACCCTCTTCTAAAGCTCATAACCCTAAATGAACCTTAGTTAATACAAGACCCTAGGCCTAATAAGCAATTAATGATCAATGGACTGATAATTGATAATAATTTCCTCAATTGATCTAATTACATATATTATTGTTAAGGGCTTAATTCTCTCTAGAATAATTAGGTCCATTAACTCCCTTAAAGCTCATAACCTAAATAGACCTTAATTAAAATAAGGCCAATCAAGAATAACTTAAGTATGAGCAAATAGATATGGTTATATGTCATCAAAGATACACCTTGATACTTAATTATTGATTAATTAGTTCTCAAGTTGGATGATAATACACCTATCTCTCCATTATATAAGACTTGCTTGTTAAGTACATTGTACACAAAATTGTTGCTTATAAGAACCCTAAGATACCTTCAATTGGATTAACAATATAAACTTAACCTAAATAATTGTGTGCTGCTTGTATTTAATAGTTTGTTCTAGCGCAATGACACCCTTTGACTAGTTTATGGTTGTGGTTGTAACTTCTAGATGATACAATAGGTAAAGTCGCTAAGGTGGTTATATAGATAGTTGTTAGGAGAGGACTGTACGTAAGTATAGGTGTGCAAGTGGTTTGCAAGTCAGCCTGTTTAGCCCATTTTTAAAATGAGTTAAGACTAAGATTTTTTGGCCCGTTTAAAAGTGGACTAAATTAGCCTAACCTGTTTAGCTCACGGGCCAAAATAGATAGGTTTAGATCGGCCCATTTAATAAACTTATACTTTTAGCCTATAGGTCGGCTCGTTTAACTCACTTTTAAAGCAAATTAAGGCCAATATTTTTTTGCCTGTTTAAAAGTAGGCAAAATGAGCTTGGCCTGTTTGACCTGCTGGCCAAAGTGGATCGGTTCGGGTCAGCCCGTTTAGCCCGTTTGCACACCTCTACACGCAAGACTACTTTCTAGGTTCCATATGGAGTTTATATTGCCTCATGGGATCCCTAATGATTGCTATGATAATGTTGGGTCCCGGTGCCTATTATAGTAGGCCAGAACATATTCCTCATGATTTGTCCAGAGTTGTAAGTACTCTTATGTTGAGTGTTTCACCTAATTAATAATGTGTTAAATGGAAGTGCTTGCTACATCAAATCAACCTTGTTCGATATGTAGAATGTGGATTTGGTTGTTGTTGTATTGAGTTCTTAGGAGCTTATTTATTTAATTCTTTTTAAGAGAGGATGAGGATACATCTAATTCCTTTATGACATGTATTATGATGTATGAAGGGATCTCGATTTTGCTAGCAACTTTAGAATGTGAGACGTACTTAACCATTTTTGTAATACTCTATTATCTTGCATTGTTCACTGTAATTTTTTTATCTTTTGATTATTTGTATATATATGCGGATGTCTTTATGCCGAAATCATCTTATATTTTTCTTATTTACAAGAATTTATGAACCTCTAATCAAGTTTTGTAAACTTAAGGAGGATTTTGGAATTTAAAATTGGATTCAAATCCACTCTCTTGTATAGAATGCCTTGTATGTGATCCTCATGTGGTACACTTGGTGGACTACCATGTTATTGGTGGATTTAGAGCTTAACAAGATAACTTGTGGGACTTGTGATTATATTGTAAATTTGAATTTTTTTCCCCTTCTTGAAATAAGTGTCTTGTGTACAGTGTTCTTGTAGCGAGTGTTTTTTTTTTTTTTTTTTGGGTTGTAATTGTTGATTCAAACTTAGAGCTTTAGTGGAAAATTAAGAGATTTGAGGAGAAATATGGTAGATATATTGTCAAAGTTACATAACTCATTTGTACTTACTTTTGGAAAGAGACAATGGATTCTTAGTGTTTAATAGGTAATCTTTGGCAAAATAAATAAATAAATAATAATAATAAAAAAAAGAACAGAAAGGGAAAGGAATCGGTAATGATCATAGAGGAGACATAGATAGGAGATTAAACTTCTATATATTTAGGACTTATCTTTCTATATCAGTTATTTTTAGTTTCCTTAATTTTTACTTATTACTTATTTTACACTCATGTTATAATGTGAATATCCAAGTATTTTATTATATCAAAAGCAATTAAACGAGCATAAATTTGATATTTTCTAAAATGCTTCTACATAATAATAATTTTAAAAAGGGTTCATTTAATTTTTAGCTTAAATTTTTATAACAACCAATTTACCAACGCCTCCCACCCTCTTTCCTCTTAGGTGCCTATATGAGACCTGTAATAACATATTTAAATGATTTCATTTATACCCACTTTATCTATTAAAAAAATGTATTTTTTTTTATCCTAATCTTACTAATATTATTTAATTTCACCAAAATTTTACCTCAAAAAATCTATAGAGAACAATTTTGTAATAAATAACAACATGAGTTGCATCTGCATATTGAAAAAAAATATAGAGCAAATCATAGCAAGTTGCTTACTTGAACCAATGCAATCTCACTAACTGCAATTAAATTTAGAAGTGAAGTTAAAGTTTCTATAATTGCATCCCATGATATGAAAAGGATTTCGACATTAGTTAAGAACCAGAAAGAGCAAGAGGACAAACAATCCAATAAAGACAACAATATTTATCAAGCGTATACTAAAGACATGAGTGAAGGCCACAAATATTTGACATTGAGTAAACAGATTAACCTTTGCTGGATTTTAGGGTTTTTTCTAACAGTCTGTTTGCGTTAAACATCGTTATAGAGCGATAAAATAATTCGCGTGAAATGAAAAAGAAGAAGATCTAAACGTTGTATATGACCCAATAAAATCACAACTCCAAATCCATGATTTGTAAGAAATACATGGTTTCATTTAAGTGGAGTTGCAATAAACTTGTATTATTTATTTATTTTATTTTATTTTTTTATATACTTATCCTATTCAATTCTTTTTACTCGGTACAATCTTTACAACTAAATCCTATCTTAAATTAAGATCTCACGTAAATATTTTTACATTCTATTTAGATTGTCTTTTTTATTTTCTTTTCATCTATATTTTATTTATATATATTTTATATCTGATTTGTATTTATTTGAAATCTAGTGTTTGAGAATCTATTTTATTTGTTTTTGTTTTTTACATAATTGCAAATTGAGCTACTGATTAGAGCCTTAAAATTGGGAAATGAAGATTAATATACCAAAAATATTTGAAAAATATATATTTTATGCATTTAAGATGATTATATTAATTATTACTTTTATAAATATTAATAAAGTAAAAGATGGATAAATTTGATTTTTCAAAGATTTGTCGGTATTTAATTTTAGAAGAGAAGTATGTATGAAATTATATTTCTATTATTTTATGTCTTATTTTTACCAAATGTAAGAGTAAGTAGACATAATAAAAACACTAATGAAATGAACGGAGGAAAAAAAAAAAAAAAAACCTTAAATGTATAGTCTTTTCTCTTTGGTTCGTAATTCATTGAAAAAATGGAACCATCGTTGGAGTTGGCCTTGAATAAGAAAGGGAATGTATGCAGCTCAATACCAATAATTACTACCCCACGGAGATCGATATCTTCTAATGTAAAATTTGTCCTATAGCATAATTTTATAGATAAGTCTTTTTAGATAGATGTAAGGATAGTTAAGTTGATCATTAAACTGTTTAGGCTTAAGAGCTTAATAGTTTAATTATGATAACTTGTCAAGTTGGTAAACTATTAAATTGATAGTTTAGCCAATAGTTGTTAACTTTAAAAATAAATATATATATTTTATATAATAATGTAAATATATTATATATATACTATATATAATATACTCTATATATATAATGCGAACAAATAAATAATATATATATATAATATATAATAATTAATATACTATAATATACATATAAACATATATTATATTATATATAATATAAAATCATGTATTCACGTTTATAAATTAAAAAAATGAATTGAAAATAAGTAATTGATAAAAAATGAATAATTTATAAATTATTTATAGTAGGAAAGGAAAATTCAAAAAAAAAAAAGAAAAAGAAAACTACTTATGACCGGTTCCAAATTGGTTCGGCCGGTGGCCGTTTGTGTCTTTCTACTCTTTTTCCCAGTAAAATCAATTACATCCGATATGATTTAACACCTGTCGGCAACTTCGACCTCTGTACAAGTCAACGTCCATTGTCTCTTCCTAGTGCCCTTTCCACCACCCTCTGTTTCTCTTCATTGTTCTATTCCTTTTTGTCCATAAACACCATGGCTCCTATCGCACCACTGAGCTCCCACAATGTGGCCGTGATCGGCGCCGGAGCTGCTGGCCTGGTAGCCGCACGTGAGCTCCGTCGCGAGGGCCACAATGTCGTAGTCTTCGAACGAGAAAACCGCATAGGCGGAACATGGGTCTACACCCCCGAAACAGAATCGGACCCACTTGGACTCGATCTGAACCGAAAACCCATTATCCATTCAAGCCTGTATAAATCTTTACGCACCAATTTGCCAAGAGAAGCAATGGGTTTTAGGGACTTTCCTTTTCTGTGCAAGAGAGATGAGAAAGGCGATGACTTGAGGAGGTTTCCGGGTCATGAAGAGGTTTTGAGGTATTTGGAAAATTTTGCGGAGGAGTTTGGGGTTAAAGATATGGTGGGTTTTGAGAGAGAAGTCATTAATTTGTGTTTGGTTGAGGAAAAGTGGGTTTTGAAATGGAGGAATAAGAATAAAAGTAATGATTTTGAGGAAGAAGATGAAGAAATTGAAGAAGTAAAGGAAGAGGTTTTTGATGCTGTTGTTGTTTGTAATGGCCATTATACGGAGCCTCGTGTTGCTCGGATTCCAGGTTAGTCAGATTTATTTACCAAATTATATGGTGTCGCCTATGAAAATATTTTAGAGAGTATCTGATGTATACAAGTATATTCCAAAAAAATATGCAATTGTTTGGACGGAATATAAACAAGACAACCTTTGACATTTGACAACTCCGAAGTTTCGAAAGAGGAGTTTTCTTGCACAAGCTAACCGGTGAAACAAAAATTATGATGTCTTAGACTTGAACTGATCATGATCCATACAATACATATCACAGAAATGGTTTTTATGGTGGCTGTCCTTGTTTGGTTTCTTGGGACCAGGAAAAAGGAGAAACCTTGTAATAATATTGCTTTTGCTAGTTTTTCTCAGGGATCAGTTCATGGCCTGGGAAGCAGATTCACAGCCATAACTATCGAAATCCCGAGCCCTTTCTGGATCAAGTATGTTTTAGGTTCTTAAGTTTGCACTCTCTCTCTCTTTTATTATGTTTCTCCTTTCTCTTTACATAGCTCAACACATGACTAAACATTGAGCATTAGACTTGTCTTTTAGAACTCACAATATGTTTGTCAAAGTGGGGACATGGCAACCTTCTTGTATGTTGAACCCAGATTGTCAAATATTCTGCTTGAAGATGTACTATTAGAATTTTTTGTTTGTCCCTGTGCGTGGAAATGCTCATGATTATAAGTATCCATGGATCAAATGGCAAAAGCTAAAATTAACTTTGCATAAGCTTACAATGATCGCAGAGTTTTCTTAGGTTATACGATTAGGATTGACCTATTATACTTACTGAGAATAGGCATCGGATTAGGTAGAGCCAGTGTCAAAGTTCAAAACACCACTGACAAAAATGGGTTTGATGCTATTTCGTGACTCTTTTATTCATACGATGGTGCACCCCTTTTATTTTCCCTCCTACATGGATGTCTAATGAAAATTTAATGGCGAGAATGGACTGAATCCATGTATTTTTTATTTGTCTTTTTATTTTTTTCCTTTTTCCCAGGCTGAAAATCTTAGTAGCTACCATTCTGTAATATGTTCTAGGTTTGTTTCTCATGGAAAGCACAGATATATGATCATCTTCCTCCTGTAATCAGGTTGTAGTTTTGATAGGGAGTTCCGCGAGTGCTGTGGACATCTCACAAGAGATTGCCATGGTTGCCAAGGATGTGCATATTGCATCTTGGTCATTTGAAGGACCATTTGGGAAGAAACCTGGTTATAGTAACATGTGGCTTCATCCAATGGTCTGTTCTGCAACTAATGTCCCTTCAATTAAATGTAGGCTGAAATGGAAGATTATCATCAAATGGATGACTTTAATCTATAAATTTACTTGATTTTGATGCAGATTAGAAGCGTTCATGAGGATGGCTCTGTGGTTTTCCAAGATGGAAGTTCCATCATTGCCGGCATTATTCTACATTGCACAGGGTATTTGGCAATCAAAATTGCTTCGTGTCACAAACACTAAATATATCTAAATACACATAAGAAATGAAAGAGACCAAAGCCCCGTTGATTTGTTTCAACTTATTTTTCATTTTAAGGTACAAGTATCACTTTCCCTTTCTAGAAACTGGTGGCACTGTGATCGTGGATGATAATCGTGTCGGACCACTATATAAGCATATCTTCCCTCCTGCCTTTGCCCCTTGGCTTTCTTTTGTAGGATTACCATACAAGGTTTGTCTCAAGCAATTGTTTCCTTATCTTCCCACTCATGTTTCTCTCCCCTTGTAGTTAAAATTATGATGCCAGTCCATATATCTTTTGGTACCAGGTTGTACCTTTCCCAATATTTGAAATCCAAAGCAAGTGGATTGCAAGGGTCTTGTCTGGCAAAATCGTGCTTCCTTCCCAAGAAGACATGATGGAAGACGTTGAGAGATTTTACTCTAGTCTTGAAGCTTTTGGCATACCGAAGCGTCATACTCATGACATTTTTGCAACTCAGGTAAATATTTGAGAGCGTTAAAACTCCTGATTTCTGCCTTCCATTGCATATGTATTGAAAGTGTTATTAGCTATGGCTTTTGGGTAGGATTTCTGGTTATACTTCTGGGAAAGCAGAATCCTAAATCTTCTTATCCCACAGTCTCATTCACATCATTTCTTTCCCATTTTCAGCCTGAATACTATAATTGGCTAGCTGCGGAATCCGGGTGTCCCCCAGCTGAAGAATGGAGAAAAGAAATGTTATTGGCAGCCGTGAAAAACATGCTAGTTCGACCCAAAACGTACCGTGATGAGTGGGAGGACGACCATTTGATCTCTCAAGCACACGAGGATTTTAAGTACACCACCAAGCAATGCAACAATGGATTCCTTTCCTCATGTCTTAAGTGTAAAATGCTAAAGGCATCCCCTTAAAGAAAATGTGCAATCAATTATACATCATAAGAGCTAAAAGCATTCTTTAAACATTTGGTATTATCATAACTTGTGTCAGCAAATATTAAATTCTAACACGTCGATTCCCTCCCTCAATAATTGTAATAGCAATTGAAAAAATAAATTTTAACTTTCTTTTTGAAAAAGAATCTCAATACTGTAGGTTGGAATGACCTTGATATTGCAGGCGGATGACCTCTTACAAAAACAATTCAACAATATATGAAGTATCAGTAGTTTGGTGGCATGACATGAAATGTGCTATGTTGTTGAAGCAATCCACGACTATAAGGATTGAGTTTCATCCTTTGGATATCCGGGGCAACTTAGTGCAAAGTCTATGTTGAGGTCGATTCAAGGTGAAGTTGACATTGATAAAGGCATATGCTCTTTATGTGGTTCTCTCCTTCCTTTTGCTCTTTTGCATATGACCTTGTGAATATCCTTAGATAAACTAAGCTAGTAGAAATCTTCTCTTAACAAGTTGTCTGTTTTGGTCTCTCCAAAGTGCTCAAATAAGACTAATAGCTTATGTGTAGAATAGTTAGGTATGCACAACTTATTTTCTTTGAATAGGTATCCATCTTTTAAATAATATCTTCCAATAGCAATTTCCTTTTGATGCTTCTCAAGAATAGGGTTGAAGTGCAGGTCTTGAGCGCATTGCTCGATATTAGGGAAAAATCCCAACAATATTGTTTACATAATGGTTAGCAAAACATGTTGCTACGAAAGAGCATCAATGACCACATTTGCACTACCTTTCTTATGTTTGATCATATAAGAGAATCCTTCCATAAACTTTAGCTACTTAATTGGCCTTTTTGAGAGCTTATTCTTCCTTCTAAGGTGCTTCAAGAACTTGTAGTTTGTATAAATCACAAACTTTTATGATAGTAGCATTTATGATAGTAGGTAATGCTGCTATGCTATAAGACCTTAGGAAAGCGAGTGCAACTTTTTCTCATACATAGAGTAATTTACGGAGGCTTCGTTAAGATTCTCACTATAGGAAGCAGTAAGTTGGCATTCTTGCATCAAAGTTGCATTAGTGCCAATGCTTGAAGCATCACACTTTAACTCGAATGATTTGTCAAAACTTTGCAAGGTTAAGAAAAGAGCCGTAGTAAGCTTCTCCTTAATCTCTTGAAAGCTCTACTTGGCTTGGTTATTTCATGAGAATCCTTTACTCTTTTTCATTAACTTAGTTAATGAGGCCATGATAGTACCGAAGTTCTTAATGAATCTTCTATAAAAAGAAGTAAGGCCATTTTTAGACTTCAGTAACAGTCTTAGTGTTAGCCATTTTAAGACAACTCGAATTTTCCCTATATCAACTTAAATTCCTTTACCTGACACTATATAGCCAAGGAAAACAACTTTGTGTTAGCAAAATGTGCACTTCTTCAGGTTTCCATACAATTTCTTGACAAGAAGGATGTAAAAAAAAGCTTGGAGATGTCCTAAGTGATCAGCCAGATCAACACTATACACTAGTATATCATCAAAGTACACAACTACATATTTCTCAATTAGGTAGCGTATCACATAGTTCATAGGTTTTATAAAAGTGCTTGGCACATTAATAAGCCTGGATGGAATAACTAATAATTCATAGAGACTATGCCTCAACTTAGATATGGTCTTCTACTCATTACTTGGTTTCATGCAAATTTGATGATAGTTACTACTCAAATTAATTAAGAATATTTTGTCGCTATGAAGCTCGTCTATCATGTCATCGAGCCTTGGTATCAGATATGATGTCTCTCAAAGCTCATAATCACTAGGACTTACTATAAGGAATGGGGACCAAATGGGTCTTTTGAGAGGTCGAAGAAAAATAGGATGGAGCAATAGGCAAACATAATACAGTAGCTTATGTGAAGCTGTTCAGAGGATGTGACTCACTAATAAACACAATATGATTCAATACTTCGCTTAATATGATACACAAGCTAATGTCAAGGTCCATCTATCACTAATCTTGAGCTACTTGGTAAGATTAGATAAGAGTATAAAGAAACTATATTCAGAGAGGAACATCTCACAAGAACAAATATAGTCAATATTTGAGAGGAATGCAAGATATTTTGGCTACAGTGAAAATGGACTATTATAGCAAGCCTTTCAGGCAATATTGCAAATAAGAAAAATTATAAAAAGGATAAGGAAGAAAGGGATTCATAATATATACGTCAAGGGTAAATAGGACAAATGAAGAAAAGAAAAAATAGTACAATGTCAAAAAAAGTGATGGACATATTGCAGCTTGTTAATGAGTTCTTAAGTCTTGAGGCGTAACAATTGAGTTAGGTTCAAGATGTGGCGACTACAGATGGCTAGTATCTGGAATTGCTAGTATGAATAAGAGATGCTGTTGTTTAGTAGGTTGAAAGAGAATGACTCGACGTACAAGGGCTTTGTCCTTAGTATTCGGTAGGTTGGCCTCGGTACATGAAATTCCTATAGGTTAGAGCAGGGCTTAGTGTGTATTGAACTCAACCTTGACATTCGGTTGGTTGGCTTCGATACATGAGTGGTCGGTGACAACATAAGGATTAGAGAGTAAGGTGTATTCAAGCTGGGTTCTTAAGGAGTTCGCCCATTATTCTTCTGTATACTGTGTTTCATCCTTAGTAAGTTGACAAGAGAGAATTCTTATGGTGAGAAACTAAAAGCTTCGGAGGTATGTGTGGGTAAGAGGGTTAGAGGTTGACAATCCATCAATTCCTCAAGGTTGTTGAAGATTTGCCTTCAAATCTTGGTCTTTTTCTTCGTTTGGTACATAAGGCATCAAGTTGGTGATATTAAAAGTATGAGACATGCAGTATCCTTCGGATAGCTCAAGCTTGTATGCATTGTCATTGATATGCTTACGAATCCTAAAAGGTTTATCTAACTTAGGGGATAGCTTGTTTGTCCTTTTTTTTTTTTTTTTTCTGGGGAAACGCTCTTTGTTGAGATAGATTTAGACAAGGTCTCTATAGTAGTAAATGACTTGCATCCTTCGTCGGCTTCCCTGTTCCTTCTATCGGGCCACAGTCTTGGTTAGTTGTTTGGTAACCTTCTAATGCAATTTTTGGAACTCTTTGGTACGCTGCAAGCCGAATTAACTTTCTCCTTAGGAAGTTGGCTTGATAATCATATCTAAAGGTAATTTCGGGTTAAGTCCATAGATGACCTCAAATGGAGACTTTCTTATTGAGCTATAAGTTGAGCAGTTGTAAGCGAACTCAATGACGAGTAAGCGTGGATCCTAATCATGTAGATTTTTCCTAATAGTAGCTTAAAGGAGGTTACCGACTATCCTGTTTATAACTTATGTCTAGCCATCTGTCTGCGGGTGTAGTAAGAAGTATTAAACATAAGGTTAGTGTCGAGCTTTTTCCATAAGGTTTTACAGAAGAAGCTGGTGAACATCGAGTCACGATTAGATACAATACTTCTTGGTACTCCATGTAGCCTTACGATCTCTTGCAAAAAAAGGTTAGTATTAAATAAAGCATCAATTGTTTTGTGGCAGCGGATGAAGTGGCTCATTTTGCTAAACCAATTAACCACCACCATAATAGAGTCATGCCTTCTTAGAGTTTGAGGTAGGCCAAGTGCGAAATCCATGCTTAGATCAGTCTATGGTTGTTTCGGTATAAGCAAGGGTGCGTATTCTCCATATGGCTCCTTTCTGCCCTTTGCATGTTTACATACCTTGCACCTCTCAAGAATTTGATGCATATCTTTCATCACTCCAAGTTAATAGAAATGTTCTTTTAGTATCTTAACCATTCTCTTCTCACTAAAGTGGCCAACTAAGCCTCTAACATGAGCTTTAAGTAACTCTTTAGCAGATCTACTCGACACATAAACTTGCTTACCTTTTATTAGAAACCCTTAGTTTAAATAGAACCCATTCATAACTCCTCCAACATTGCACTTGGCTACTAAGGGCCCAAAATAAAGATTATACTCTTAATGATTAGGTAGGGTGATAAATCCAAGTATCTTAGCTTACAATGTCCTAATGAGGACATGTTGATGAGAGAGTGCATTGGGCACAATATTAATACTTTACTTTTTATATTGGATGACATAGCAAAAAGCTTTTAGGAATTTAACCCATTTAGCATGATGCCAAGAAAGTTTTTGTTGCCTTCGCAAATGTTTAAGAGATTCATGGTTTATATAGATGATGAATTCTTTAGGCAGCAAGTAGTGTTACTAGTTTTGAAGTACTCGAACAAAGTCATAGAACTCTTTGTCATATATCAAGTAATTTAGGATAGCTCCTTTAAGTTTCTTGCTAAAAAAGGCATTTGGTCAGCTCTTGCATAAGAACAACACCAATGTTGACTCTAGATGCATTACATTCTAATTCAAAAAATTTCTCGAAATCAAGCAGAGTAAGTACTCGAGCTGAGATCAACCTGGACTTGATCTCATCAAAGCTTCTATGTGCTTTCTCAAACCACTTGAACTCAGAGTTTTTCCTAGTTAGCTTGATTAGTAAAGTAGTTAAGAAACTACAATAAATGAATCTTCAATAAAATAAGGTTATACTATGAAAACTCCTCACTTTGGTAGCACTAGTTGGCATTAACCACTTAAGCATAGCTCGGACCTTCTCATTATCAACTTTGATTTCTCCCTCAGAAACAATATATTTGAGGAATATAACCTTGTTTTGACAAAACACACATATCTTTAAATTATCGAATAACATCTCGGTACGGAAGATATCAAACAGAAATCTTAAGTGCTCAATATGAGAAATAAGGTTGACACAATAGACTAAAATATCATCAAAGTAAACTAATACACATGTGCCAATTAAAGTCCTCAAAACATAATTCATGAGTTACATGAAGGTGTTCAATGCATTTGTCAGACCAAACAACATCACTATCCACTAGAATAGATCATCCTCAAAACATGCTTATATATTTGTTCTATTTATACATAATGGCAAACTTAGAAATAAAAGGATGCCTTAGTGGCATTCCTATAAATACATAGTGAGCATCAGGGTAAGTTAGGAAAAATATAAAAAATAGGATATCTAAATAGCATAAACAAAAATAAGTGATCAAATAAGATATCTAGGAGGGGAGTAGATGAGCTGGGCTTCGGTATTTGGTTGGGTTGGTACCCTGAATCCTATCAGCTTAGCTATCAATGTACATGCTTATAAACCATGCTTCATTGGGATGAGCAGGGTAGGCATGGCATACGAGCTCATGCTTTCCTTTACTTATCTACACTTTATGAGCTCATCCACTTATCTTTTCAACTTGACAACCTGTTTAGGATTTATCCTATAAGCAAGTCGGGTTGGTAGGGTGGTATTGAGTTGTAAGTCAATACAATGTTCAATGCCTTGAATTGGGAGTAATCTCTTAGGTAGCTTGTTTGCAAACGGGTTATAAAACACATCTATCAGCTTCCGGACCTTTTCTAGTATATCGATCAGGTCTCTCGATGCTAGTAATCTCTTGATCAACAAGAGCATAAGCTTATTGACCTTCTCATCAGCTTAGAGCTCTTAATGGCTCATCACCAAGATCTTCTTCTTTCTAACTCGAGTGAGTTGCTTGTGAGTTTCATTCACTTGGCTATGTGTCATATGCTATAACACTATCTTCTTGCTATCCTTCGTAAAGGCATACGTATTCTTATAGCTATCGTGTACTATATGTTGGTTGAATAACCAAAGTCTTGCTAATAGTAAGTGCAAAGCTCCTATGAGGTTAGCCTACTTTGTTATCAAGGCCCAATTGACTATTGTCTTTGATTGGGGGATATAGCTCGGTTGGTAGAGCTCTCAATTTCAAGGAGAGCTAATGCTTGTTAGGTATTTCAGTTTAACATTGCAGGGAAGAGGAAGGCTTAGCATTGCCATAGATTGGGAACTAACTCCTTTGAGTTAGTCTTGGAGGCAAAGAAGACTTTCTTAAGAACTTAGGCATGATATTACATACTGCATCATCCCTATAAACAATCCGAATGAAGAATGGCATAGTTAGTTGTTCAGTTATGTGTAAAGCTCCTTTGTTGTGCAACTAATGCAACTTGTGTAGTCGAGGATGCTTAGAGGTTGATAGCCTTAATTTCTGTACAAGGGAGTGAGCAACGACATTTGTATAACTTCTACCATCTATTATGATTGTGCATAGTTGTCCCTTAATGGTATACTTGGTGTAGAATAGATTTTCTCTCTCTTCTTCAAAGCTCTACATTGAGTTCAACACTCGTCTTAATATTAAGGTCATAGCTTCTCCTTGATTGGCATAGACATAAGTCTCTTCCATATCCTCAACTTTAGCTCTTCTAGCATCTCTTTTTTCCTTCTCTAATTCACTCTCATCTATACTATCTACTTCATCACCTCGAAAGACCATAATACATCAGTTAGTGAATTTAGCACCATGTGTTCATAACCTAGGCACTTGAAATACTTCACCTCACTTGCCTTGTAACCTGAGGATTGTCCCTTCTCATACACTTTCTCAACTGGTTTGGCAACAGGTCAGGTCTTCACATTACCTCTGCCATCAATAGGTTGGTTACCTACATCATCTACTTGAGTAAACCTTCTTAGCTTTAGTTGATTGGCTTAGCAAGATAAAATAGCTTGAGAAGAGCTTGAATTATGTCGAATAAGGGCATTTCTTCTTTGTTTCTCGACCCTTTGAGTAATCTTAATGCCTTCCTCCAATGTGAAAAATCTCTACATTTTCATAATATTACAAATCTCATACCTGAGTCATGAGATGAATCTTGATAGATGCGAGCCTCAGGCCCATCCATATTAGTTTATATCATCAACATTTGGAAGCCCTTAATGTAGTTATCCATAGTTTAATTTCATTGATGAAGCTCTATCAATTTGGTAAATGTGTCTTGCAAGTACGACTTGGGTATGAACCTTCCTCTTAGCAATCTTTTCATATCCTCCTAAGTCTACACTCTTAGTTATCCATCTCTTTCTCTAGCTACATTCATATTTCTTTACCACATGGTAGGGACTTCCTCATTATAACCATAGCAATCAAACACCATTTTAATCTTTTCTTTCACTCCAAGTATTCATTGCTACGTCTACTACTTGTAAAGGTTAGAGTCTAAACTTTGATATTGTCAAGTCTTCGAGGAGCTCGGCATCCTTGCTCTTCTACTTCATATCACTCCTCTTGCTCGGCATCGAGTTCTTCTTCAACTTCCTCAATCTCCTTAATCTCCTCCATCTCAAGGTGTCACTGAGCAGGATGGTCTTCTACTCTTCTAGTTTGGTGAGGACGAGTTGGGCAATTAGCTCGACTACGATGGCCACAACCTTGCTTTGGTTCAGTGTTGGCTTGCTACCTATTTGTCTCATCCCTATGTTGCTACTGGTTATTATGCGTGGCAATGACCAAACTCTCTACTAGGTTAATAAGCTTATTCAGCTTATTGTTAATAGACCATAAGGTATAGCTCCTTTATTATTTACGACTAACATGACTGTTACTCTCATTGTCTCCGATAGTCCTACAAAGACTAGAATTGGACATATTCACAAATAAATGCTACTACTCCAGATAAGACAACTTCAAGGGTTACACAAAATTGACTTCTAATCTTTTACTTTATAGACAATGCAATAGTACACTCTCTTACTACTGCTTACTATCACCCAAAACTATCACCAATAATCTTTAACACTCCAATACGCAATATAGTGAGGCATAAAATAAAAATCCCAACTTGCTCTATTTTCACAGTTGAAAACAAAGTAAAATCAAAGTAGTATTAACAGCTTCACTTACTTATGCTAATCAAAACTTCATAGCTCACTACTATCGTCTTCAATGGATTACAACTTCAAAATCCACCATAGTCACTTGACCACAACTTCAACAAACCCATAAATATGCTATAGTAGCTATGAAAGAATACACTAACTACTAATAGCGAGATGAACAAGAAACTTCATAGTAACTTCACTCACTTCTTTGTCAGAACTGTACTCTGATACCAGTAAAGTTAATGTATCTCTAAAGTTGAACATATGGAGAAACATCATAACGAGTAAATAACAGTAAAAGAACTAGCAAACCTGTGAGCAACCTATGGATATGATGCACCACAAGCCTACATAGCTTAATCTTGTCACTTGATATGCCACACGAATGAAGAATTAGGGTTGATCGTTACTAACTCTTACTAAAGGAGCTAGATAGGGGAGAGAGAGAGAGAGAGAGAGAGAGAGAGAGAGAGAGAGAGAGAGAGAGAGAGAGAGAGAGAGAGAGAGAGAATGGTTTCTTTGCAAGAAACTTGGTATATTCAATAAGAAAGTGATCATTGTTTGCATTACAATAAGAGGGGTTTATATACCATCCTCTTTTAGGGTTACATTACTAAAGGAAAAGACAAAAAAGATAATATATAAATGAGATTCCTAGTATATACCGAAAGGGGTAAAAATGTTAAAGTATAGTATAATGTACAAAAAAGAGAATCATTCTGGAATGTTGTATGAAGGACATGTGTTGTCCTTTATTTGGTTACTTTAATAGAGGTAGAATGAAGTATGCTTGGCTGCTCCTGGAGAAATTTAGTATTTAGCAATAGAAATAGCTTGGTGTCTAAGGAGATCGGCTCAGTAGAGTTGGGGGAGAGAGTTGAATGTGCTAGCCGCTTAATTTGGATCAAGTCGATACCTAGGTACTGAGCTTGAAACTGTAGTTGAACCAGGTTAGGAAGTAGAATTGGCCGGCTTAGGAAAGAGCTTAGTGTTTGTCAATTCGAGGTCATCTTAGGCATGATTAGGGTGAACGCTTGATACTCTAAGTGGTTAGAATGCAACAGGCTTCGGTTACAAATGGACTCCCCATCTTTGAAAGGCTCTTAAGCTAGTATCTGTTATGTGAGCCCTTGTAATCCGCTGCTCAACTCTTGGTGATGGATTTAAGGAGTTGATTCCTATCATCAACCAATGTCTTTAGCTAAATCAAAGTGTGTGCCTTGATTCTTGCAAGAAAATACTCATTTCTAGTTACATGAATAGAAAATAGTACAAATAAAATGAAAACCTAAATAAAGTATCAATAAATAATTTGAATCAAATAAGATAGAATTGTCTTTTTACTAGAACTTTAAAAATAAAACTCATGAAAACAATAAAAGAGTAAAATATTCTTCACAACAACAACAACAACAACAACAACAACAACAACAACAACAACAACAAATAATAATAATAATAATTTTGGCTTCTTTGGAATTTCATAACAAAATTTAATAGTTTAACTTTTGAGTTTTTTTTTTCTTTTTTTTTTCCAACAAATTTAGTTGGAAATATTCTAATATAGCAATAAAGAAATATATCAGTTACACATTGCCTAGATATAACTAAAAGTTTTCTTTCCATCTTATAACAATATATGTAAACTCTGCAAATTTAGTTATTTGAGAGTGAAATTGAACTTTAGTATTGTAGATAATCTCATAAGTCGATAAGGCTAAATAAGATAAAATTTTTATTAAATTATAAATTTAAATATATTATAAGTAATAAAAACTCTAAAATTTTGATTGAAACTTTAATTGCATACTAAAACTCTAAACCCTTTGTACACATAAGTATCCGAGATTAAACTCAAACTTAACAAAAAAATCCTAAAACTATAATTTTAAGCTTATAAAATGAATAATTATACCTTTATAGCAATAATACCCTAATCAAATATAATTATTGATTAATACACATAATCGCGTAAAAGAGTTAATGAATACGTTGAGATAACTTCTGAAATATTATGAATGTAACGGTTAGCAATTAAATTGATAAATTTTATAAAAATTCAACATTATTTTATAATTATTAACTTATAATTATTATACTTAGAAAAGCCTATTATTTTTATTTTTTTTCCTTTTTCTTCTCTTCTCTTTCTTTTTCCTTTTCTTATTTTTCTTTTCCTCCTTAGGCTACTACGTTCCAACTTTCAAAGGTGATTTGCACCTACCATTTGTGATCTTTAATTCACCCATGTGTTATTTATGTTGATAAAACTAAGATAGTTGATAAAACTAAGATAATTGATAAGTTACACATCACATCACTTAAATGCTTTCTTATCTTCTTTTTTCTTTTACATCTATTGTCTTGTTTTTCCTTTTCTTCTCCTAAACGTCTCCTACTTGCCCATTTGCTGTGGTTTTCTTTTCAAAACAAACCAAAAGAACATCAAGAAATTACTTCACCAAAAATTGCTTTTCATTTCCCTCTTCTACTAATTTTCTTTTTCTCAATTTACTTCTTGATTTCAACAAATATAAGAAGAAGAAGAAAAAAGCATTTGAGATAACCATATGTCAAGACATCAAGAGAAGCAATTTAGTAGCCTTTTAGAGTATGTATTTTATTAAATTTTATATACTTTATGTGTATATGTATTTTGTAGGAATATATGTATGTAGAGATTTTGTAATTACAATGGATTTTTGTAATTTTCTTGTATTAAGACTAAGTGTACATAAAATAGAATCATATGTTAAATTAATATTTTCTTATGTTCATATGTTCACATAGGTATAAATACATAAGTATATTCTAGTCTATGTACGTATCATATTTGATCTACAAATATTTATCGCAAAGATTTGTGTACATTTATATATGTATGTGTGTGTATATATGTATATATATATATATATATAAGTGGCTATATATGCATAAATAATCATATATGATAGTATATATATTCGGAATTTTCAATATATATATATATATGTATGGCCGAATATATATATGTATAAATATAAAAATACAAGTATATATATATAAATATTGTATATACGTACATACATAAAGCATATGTAGTATATTTAGGATCATATGATTATATTACATAAGTATACATATATGTATAAAATACGTATATTAATAGTATAGTATATATCGATATACGGGTATACTTAAATAATACATGTATAATATACCATAATAACAAATTAATAAATAAAGTAAGGTAATATATATATATATATATATATATACAGACATATGCCATGGGTTTCAAGAAAATAGAATAATTAATTTGCAAAATTTAATAAATTATAATAATAAATATAATTATATACATATTACGTAAAAATACAAAATAGAAAAAATATTGAAAATATGCAAAAATTTTGGAAATGATAAGTGGTACCTTTTTATATTGCAATGTTAGCATTTAATTAAAATTCATAATTAAAAATAATAATAAAATATTTAATTAATTAGGAAATTATTAAAATAGCCAAAAATGAAATAAACAAGTGTTAACTCTTAAAAATGGAAAAATACATAAATTATGGTAAAATGAAAGCAAAAATAAGAAAATTATAAAATATAAGGATTATATACTTATTAAATCATAAATATGTAAAGAAAAGGCTTAAATTAATATATTATAATTATTTAAGTCAAAATAATAAAATTCATAATATTTTTACACCATAATAGAAAAATGTGGATTACAATGCTCAAAACAGACCTTGTTACATGAAACTAAGTTTGAAAATGATAAAAATAGACTATAAGTTCATAAAAATTGGAATTAAAATGAAAAAGTTAGACGCAATTGAAAATTTAAGATAAACCGAGAAAAATAAGTAGAAAATTTAAGTAAAACTATGTTTATACTATATTTGGGTTATAGTAGGAAACTAAGCAAATAATAATAAATATTTAGTTAATCAATAAACCTAGTTTTTGAAAATATTTATAAATTGGGTCATCGCATGTTGATGACCCAATTAGTATATTGATGGAGAATGCTAGCTTTGTAAATTTTTAAGAAAAGTATTTCTGGAAAATGTTTTTCCAATCTTAAATATATTGTATGACTTCTATGAGGGCTTGTCATACCCGTGAATGATATTTTTATCGTTATGGTAAAGCTACTATAGCATCTCCAATGTACTACAAGAGGACTTGCATAGTTTTACCCATGGGACCTTAGATATATTTTGATAGTAAGAAGACTCGCTTTGTGTGCTTAAAGGGCTTTGGATATATTTAGTGGATGAGCTTGAGTTGGGATCTACCTATATTGATTACTATTCTTGGCTAAGGTAATAGCCTAGTATTGTTTGGAGCGGTGGTTCCCCCGAGCAGCCTCATGCAATTAAGGTGAGGTGTTTTGTAAGGGTAAGTATGGAGGATAATCGACGTGTAGATGACATAAATTTACACCTTTTATAGTTCCAGACTCTTATGGATGTGTTATTTGCATTCACTGCGTATGCATTCCTTTTGCTTGTAGATAGATTGTATGAGTGCTAATAATGTTTGATAACTTAGTTGAAAAGTAGTAGTGAGGAATGAATTTATTGAGCCGTGGTTTGATCATTCCTCTATAGTTTTTTTTTTTAGGTTCCTTTAAGTAGGGATTGAGGAAAACCTTGATAGCAGAGTACAAACTGGAGATATGTTTAATAATGTTAGAGTTGATTGAAAAGTGTATAGTTGGTATAGAAACAATTTATGTAGAAAATATTTATAGGATAAGATTATGTATAATATAGTATTTTTTGTAAATTATTAAGTTGTTTTACCTTATCTTAGTATTTGGTGGGGAATATAGATTCTCTATGGTTTTAGTGGATTGTGGAATATCGGATATCTATAGTTATTTATATTTTATAGTAAGTTAATTAAATATTAAATCGAAAACTTTAGTAAATAATTGTTTAAAGTTTTGTAATTTCTAACTTATAAGGCGATTTTCATATGATGGATGCATATGTGATATGAAAATTTTAGACAATTTATTTGGCCCTCTCTCAGGGTCATGACAATATATTTATGGTAAATTCTAAAATATAGCAATTCAAAAATGACTGTATAGACTTTATTAACTATAGTTTGTGGGTGGTTCACTTGTAAAAATTAAACTGATGGTAGCAAAAATAAAGCTATTAACAGTTTCTTCTAAGATTGTTAATTGCTTTGATTTTACTATTTATGGGCCTTACTTTTACTATAATTTGGGAGATTTTACTGTTATTAGGACCCGACTATATCATATAATTAATTTAGAGTGATTGTATTGTAAAATTCACCATATATTTACATATAGGCTAGTTATTAGTTATTATAGATTCATCTTTGAAATAGAAATTAAACTCGAAAATTTGAAGCAAAGAGAAATAGTAACATAAGAATCTAATTATGGAAATAATATGTACACTAACAAGAACAATGGTCATTAACGTAAGAAAAATGTGATACGAAATGTTATTAGCACATAGGTTATAGAAAGTAGAAAGAGTAAGATAAACATGTTAATGGCAAAAATAAGTAAAAGGAGCATGCATGACTATTCTCATGGTTAAGAAGAAAAATGTAAATATTGATTAAAATATATTATCTAAGCAAACCCTAATAATAGAGAATATGACGTGTGTTACATGTAGAAAATGATGATAATTACTTATATTTTGGAGCAAATTGAGGCATAGAAGGTAGTACTCAATAATTGTAATGTAAAAAGTGGGATTGATAAATTCAAAACTAGCAACAAAGGTATTCATCTTTATGTATAACTAGCAAACTGCGTACCTATAATACTTGTGCTAATAATAACAATTAGAAAATAAAAAAATAAAATAAGTTTATTAACATATTTTACTTTATTTTATTCTCTAGTTATTAGAGTAAATGAAGGTGCAACATTACCTATGTTCTCTCTTGTTTGGGGGGAAAGAAGAAGAAGAAGAAGAAGAAGAAAATGTTTTAAGACTCTTTGCATTTGAAACTTGCATAAACTATTAAAAATATAAAAATTTAAAAATGAAAAATGTTATTGAAAAATTGCATAAAAAGTTACAAAGATTAATAAGGGAATATAGATTTTATGAATGATTTTAACTTGGATCTCATTTATAGGGGGTTAGGAATATATAACACTTAATGTCTATTGCCAAAAATTTTGCACATTTAACACTTAATATTTTTTATTATCAAAACATGTCATGAAAGATCTAATAACTACCAGTTGACAATTCCAACATCATTAAGGCCATGTCAAAGGTAACTTCGACATTACATGCCCACTCTCAGTTCGATTCTAGGCATGCCACCTTCAGGGAAGGATCAATCCTAATGGAGTAGTTCATTTCCATTTCACCCCTAAGCTTGTATAACATTTTAAGGTTGTGAGTCATGTACTTGGCAATTAGTGATTGAGTAGCTAAATTTAGGATATTGGTGCAACTAACCCGATTAACCTAAAAATTTATGTATAGGCTCGAGATATTAGATAAAGAAACCCCATTGACTCATATATTAAAAATATAATAAAGCAATAATAATATAGAAACAGTATAATTTAACTATATTATGTATTATTTGCCGTAATCATGTAAAATCGATTTAGTTAAATCTTAAACTCTTGAAGATAAATTGTATATATAAAAAAATTTATATGAGAGATAAAATAACATATATAAGCTATATATATATATGTTATGTATAATTTTTAAGTATAAATGTATACTCATATTTAGCTAAAATACCTTAATATATGCAATTTAGGCTAAAATGACTTAAGAAAATTAATAAAAATCATTAAAAAAATTGGGAATAGCTGGGAATTGAGTTTTAGGGCATGTGTAATCAGTATGACATATGTGACACTATGGAGTGTAGACACTGCATTTTTGTTACCCTTTATTTTTAGTCTCCTTTTACTTTTAAGCCAGGTTTGTAAAAATTTGAAAAATAAAAAATTGAATTGAAAAAAAATAGAAAAATAAATTAAAAATAATAATAAATAAAAAAGGAAAATTGAGAGAAAAGTAAAAAATATAAAGTGTTGAGTCAAGTCGAGTTATTTAGGATTGAATTAGATAATTGTTGAAAATGTACATTTAATTTAATAAATTTCAAGTTTTTAAATAAGTGGGCCTTATTAAAATATTTTATTACTTCAGTCCAACATAAAGAGGATTTCTTTTAGCTAATTTATATTGGGCTAAATAGATTTAGGATTTATTAAATGGGTTAGCATGTATATTAGGCTAAACTAAAATAGACTGAATCAGGCCCAAGATAGAAAGCTCGACTCAATATAGGGTTTGTAGAAACTAAATTGAATCTTTAATAAACCCAAATAAGATATTATCATATCATTATATTTTAAATTTGTTAAAATTAAATTTTCATCTAAAATGATCTAAATTTATAGTCTATAAATAGTGGATAATGGGCTATAAAAAATGGATGTTTTCCTAATTACACATCCTACACAATCACACCAACACTAATTATATATGACTAGATTCACAACACCCCACTAACATAATTACATACAAGTCTACATATCCCAACACCCACAGTAGTAGTAACTTACAATCAGTCCACACATTTGAGCACAACGCCAGCATACACTCACTTACCTGTTCACACATACGTTGTCTATTGTCTGTGCACTAGATCATTGAAGTCGTACAACCATATGCAAGCCTAATTCACAACACCGACACTACATAGCCATAAGCGTGATAGCCATGTCACATCTAGCTATTCACAACGTCGTACAATCATGTCCAAATATAGTGATTCATACATATTGTCCATACCCACTCATGAGTTTACAACATGCACATTTGATTATGTACAATTCGACTCGTTTAGGTAATTGAAAAATTATTTTATTTAGTTAATCAATTTGTTTTTCTAACTTGTTTTTTAGTGGAGTTTTTCTTTTTAATAAACTATAAGGTCAATGTAGTTTTGTAATTTTTTAGATAAGTTGATAAGTTTCGTGTTTTTCTAGTTTTTGTAACCAAAATTGCATTTTTAAAAAGTTGTATATCTTTTCTCCAAGATTCGTATCTTCAGAGAAGATAGATACCTTAGTATATCTTGCATGTAGGATTTAGAAAAGATCAATTTTAACATGTAGTGATTTTAAAAAATCAAAAAATCTTAATTAGAGTTTTCAAAAGATTTAGTTAGTTAGTTAGTTTTTTAAAAACTAGATTTGCGAAATTAGATTTTTTATGGTTTTTTTTAAAAATAATAATTTGATAACTAATGTAAATTTAGCTTAATTTCTTTAGAAAAGATCCACTCACTAAATGTTAGTTTTCAAAAGATTTAGTTAATTAGCTTTTTTTAAAATAAATTTGGGAAATTAAATCTTTTTAGGTTTTTCATTTTAAATAATAATTTGATAATTAACATAAATCTGGTTCAATTTCTTTAAAGAAAATATATACCTACTAGATCTTTTCTTAAAAAAAAAAAAGCTACGCTAGTTTAATTCCAACTAGTAAGTATATAGACACATTTGGGGTAACCATAAAAAATAAATCTTTTTTTTTTCCGAAAATTCGTAATAAAAAAATCATTAAAAAATTGTTTTAATTACACTTTTGCATATCTATACATATTTAGAATTTTTTAGAAAAATTATAAATAAAAGCCTATTAGTTTTTTTTTTATTTTTACATGGTGATTTAGTCTTACTAAGTTAGCCTTCGAGTTTAGATTTTCTGGTTTAATTTTCTAGTAAAAATATTTTTTTATAGAATATTTACAGACTAGGGGCTAAATTAAGGTTTTTTCACTCTAAAATCTTAATTTGACTTTTTATTAGTTTAACTAGTTGATGACTCCAATTTTTTAAATATATTTTTAGAAAAATGTTTTTTTTTTAGTTTAATGTTAAGTAATTTATATTAAGTGGATTGGGTTTAATATAAGTTAAATTAAAAGAAAAATTGAAATAGGACTCAATAGAATTGGTGACTACATTGGGGAGGTTTGCTAGGCTAGCCAGGTGAAAATATAAAAATTAATTAATGGGCTTATTTTTTATTTAATATTGTAATATAGTTGTACTAATCAGGTTTTACTGATATAAGACTATTAGAACGAAGCTAGCCCAATGAGCCCTATATTAGGGAATTTAGGGGAGAACTTTTAGTTTTTATCATTTGTGTATTTAGATGTAGTTGGACTTAAACAATATTAGGAACCTAGGATAGGTCATTATGGTGTAACTCTTGGGTCACTAGGGTCTTTACCCTTACCTGGTGGTGATAGGCAAGCCCACTTATGATTCAATATAGCCTACTGAGAATACCTAGGGTTACAGAACTTGAAACCTATAGATCTTACTCTCTTACATTATTATTTGTTCATAAAATAAAAAGAAAAAGCGGGTAGTAACTTTTAAATTATAGGAGGCAAAAAAAAAAAAGAAAAATTATTATAACCTGCAGCTAATTGGACTTTAATTTTAAAATTTAATATACTTATATATATATGTGTGTACATGATCTTTATTTAAAAAAAAAATATATAAATTCATACACTTATATATGTAAGTTTATAAGAATATTAACAGCGGGTTTATAATAATTCTGCCACTATAGTTTATTAATTACTAACCCTATTGCATTGTATGTGTGTATAGTATATTGCATCACATTTATTTTTATATTTTTAACTTGCATATTTGTCTATATATGCTATTTTGTGTAATATATGTGAGTTTTGGAGATTTTATTTTATTTCTTGAGTAATAAGTTGTATAACACAACATTTAACATAGAGGGCACAAAATTATTAATAATCCTTTGATACCATAATGTGTCAAAAAAAAAAAAAACTTTAGTATTAACTTTAAAATTTTTTTTGCGGCATCTAATTATGGAAATTAACTATGGTAAAAATTATTATGGAATTATCACTTTTTAAGGGTTTCCAACAATTTTCTTTTAAAAAGAAATTTCAAAAAGAAATTTTATGATAAAAAATTAGTTTCATGATAATTTTATTTACTTGGTCAATTTCTATTGTGATGCCTCATATGTATCATACTGTTAGGAACTCATAAAATACAAAAATTAAAAAAAAAAGATTTAACCGTTAGAATCTCGTTGTAAATTATTTCCCACTTTAAAGTCATCAATCTTGTAAATGTCTAAGTTCTCATTCTTTATATTTATCTATTAAGTTGTCATAATCTCGATAAGGTTTTATCTATGAGTCATCATCTTTATATCATTTTTTAATAAGTTTCTCATTGTAAAATAATTTTCACTTCTTTATATCACCCTTATGTCATCCGATATCCTTGATCATTAATCCTAATGTTTCCAATTATTTTTTTTTTATTTTTTTTTGTTTAGATTCGTCGATGTTAGTATTAGACTTCTATAATATAAAATCAACATTGATTTTTTTTTTCAATAAAAGTTTCCAAAAAAAAATGAATAGTTTTTAAAATAAAAAACTTGATTTTTTTTAAAGAATGCATTATTGCTAACAAAAAGGGATTTTTACAGGTTTTGAAAGATTACTTTTTAAGTGATTTGGCCTAACTTGCAGCTCATAATTACTTCTTGTTAAAACCAAGATGTCTGAATCTCTTGAAGAGAGAATAGCTATAGTAGAAGGGGTTTTGAGTAAGCATGTGAAGCAAGTTGAGACCATGGCCTATACCCAAGCCTAAGAGCCTATTAACATACCATTTGAGATAGATAAGTCTAAAGAGTTACTAGTTCATGGGCTCAACAACAACAATAAAGGCCTGAGGAAGGAATTAGAGCATGAATTATTGAATATAGAAGAAGAAATCTTTTAGAAAATTGAAGAGAAAATGAGAGCTTTAAAGGATCACAATGTGTAGATTGATTTGGGCTTGAGCAATGTTTGCCCTTTGGAAAACCACGAGTTACCTAAGGAGTTTAAGGTGCCAAAATTTGAAAAGTATGATGGAATAAGCTACCCTAAGTTCTACCTTAGGCTCTATGTTCGCAAGATGGCCTAATTCACCAACATGAGCAATTGATGATTCAAATTTTCTAGGATAACTTAACTAGGCCGACGGTGATTTGATATGTCTAACAAGACTTGGTTGAACTTGATACTCGGGATAAGTAAGCTCAGGCCTTCTATCAACAGTATAAGTTCAATGAAGAAGTGGCTCCTTCCTTGATGGATCTAAAAAACGTGAAAATGAAGCTGACTGAGTCCTTTAAGGAATATGCCCCAAGATGGAGTTCTATAGCCACTTGAGCCACTATACAATGGCTAGAAAATGAATCGATCAACATATTCATCTGTACATTGGGTGAACCTTATTATAATCACCTCTGGGGTTATAGTGCTTTTACATTTGTAGACGTAGTTGTAGCCGGTAGTCGCATTGAAGATGCCATTAGAGTAGGGAGATTGATAAGGAAGGATCAACCCTATTGGATTTAGAGGCTACTATGAACACTACAATGCCCCATGTGATAATATGTGGATCTAGTACCTTAAGCACTGGCCCAAAGCTCATGAAAAATAAGCTAAGCCAGAAATCACTTAGAAGGAGGTTCACTTATATCCCGATTCTTATGTCTTAGGTCTATTGTTACCTAAAAGAAGAGGGTTTATTGCATCCTAGGACTCCAACACTAGGGTATAGACCTTGGAAATACGATCCCAATGCATAATATGAGTATTACATGAGTCAGCAGGGGCATGCTACTAACCATTGCTGGGAGTTGAAGAATAAAGTCTAAGATTTGATTAATAAAAAATTGGTCCAGTTGGACTTTGTTAGGGATCCAAGGCTTGAATTCTACACAGAGCTTGTTATCAACATGATACAAGGTTTGGAAAAAGTATTAGAGACAAACTTGAATGGTTAAGCCCAAGGGGCATATTACTGCCAGGGTTTGGAAAAAAAAGGTTATTGCCCTAGAAGAAAAGTTAGCGAAGTTAGAAGAAAGACTCACGGGAATAGAAATGGCAATGGGTTATGTACTCAAGCAACTCAGAAACTTAAATCTTAGTATGAATAGGAAGTTACAGCCCAAGCATGGGGATGATTCAGGGAAAGAGAAGTCCGGAGTGAATGTATTAATTAGGAAAGCTTAGGATCAAGATAAGCCTGTTTACAACAAGAGGAGGTGACTTACACAGTTTAAAATTCTAATGGTTGAAGTGTTCAAGCAATTGAGAGAAGTAGGGTTGTTGGCATGCAAAAACTTAACAAAGAAATACAATCCAATGGATGATGACCCCAACAAATGGTGTGAATATCATATAGGCTAAGTGGGGCATAGCATAAAGAATTGTTGGAAATTGAAGCATAAGGTGAAAGATTTAATTGATGCAAAAATTATCCAACTGAGATTTCTAGAGGCTAATGTATCAATTGGCATTGGTTTTCCTTCCCTAGGTTTTGAAGAAACATCAAACTAATAGCCTTTAGACTAAGATATTGAAGGCCTACTACTATCATCTAACAAAGTGGGTCACCATTTAAAGCAATTGGGTATATCTCCAAGAGATTAATTTAATTGAATGGGTTAAGTTTAAAGGAGTGATAGAAATA
Source organism: Lumnitzera racemosa (assembly GCA_024138005.1). Lineage (NCBI taxonomy): Eukaryota > Viridiplantae > Streptophyta > Magnoliopsida > Myrtales > Combretaceae > Lumnitzera > Lumnitzera racemosa. The sequence continues at coordinate 18,256,127 of JAMXBC010000005.1, read as the reverse complement.
GGGGGTACGAAGTGGAAAAGAGTTTTAATTCTTGCATTTATTTCTTATCACAATAACCTTTCACTTTGAAGTTTGTAATGGGTAAGTTATTTGAATTAAGTGTTCTTCTTTTACATTTTTGTCTTTAGCTTAACAAGAGTATGTCATTGGCTTCACATTAAATAAAACACTTTATGTAGATCTAGGGCAAGTGAAAATGGATAAAGTAAATGTGAATTGAGAACTTAAAATTGTCCACTTAAGGAAATGGTAACACATTACTTGAAAGGTTTAAGATGAAAAGAGACAGCCCATGTCCTAAATATTAACCTTAAACACATGAGAGTTGAGTGCCATCAAGTTGAGTATTGGGCCTATTCCTTAAAGGTGGTCTATCTTGAACTTAGTATATGTGTTAAAATGATATTAGGAATTCATTTTATCATCCCTAAACATAGTTATTTATTGCAAAACCCATTTGAGCCTTTTAGAGATTTTTCTTAAAGTTAACTCTACCGAGAACCACCCTACATTGGGGCAGTTAGGAGATTAAAGTCATCAATTTGGAGAAAATGAGTAAACTAACTTGTGCTTGCCTTAGTTACGCCAATTCATGAGCAAATATTGTCATAGATAATTCAATTTCTTTAGGATGAAGAAGGGTTTCATGTCATATACACCTCACTCAGGCCTATACACTCATTTAAACACCTCAAGCCTACGGAGTTTTCCTAAACACTCCATGCTATATACACTTCTCCCAAGCTTATACTCTTTGAACCCATAGTTTTAGGGCTTTGAATCCCATTAAGTAAAAACTCAACAAAGGTAAGTGATCGCCTTGAACAAAAGAGAGAGAGAGAGAGAGAGAGAGGAGAGAGAGAGAGAGAGAGAGAGAGAGAGAGAGAGAGAGAGAGAGAGAGAGAGAGAGAGAGAGAGAGAGAGAGAGAGAGAGAGAGAGAGAGAGAGAGAGAGAGAGAGAGACTCCATGCTATATATACTTCTCCCAAGCTTATACTCTTTGAACCCATAGTTTTAGGGCTTTGAATCCCATTAAGTAAAAACTCAACAAAGGTAAGTGATCGCCTTGAACAAAAGAGAGAGAGAGAATGAGAAAGAAGAAAAGAAAAAGAAGAAAAAAGGAGAAAAATTGAAAATATTAGCAAGGTGATCACCTTCAAAGCTAAGTTAAATTGCCAATAAGCCTGTAGTCAGAACTTGTGAAGGACATATAAAGGCTAAATAATTTAAATTCCTAAGCCAAAAGCAAAGCCCTCACTTTATGCTCCCACCCACTTTACCATCCTTGATGAAACTCTTTTGACCAAAGAAACTGATTTATCTCAAATAATAAGTGCTCATGAAACTAGGGTAAGCCTATGTTTAGTTTTTCTTAGGTTCTTAGCTTGTAAAGTTGGGACAAATTGCATATGATTTCTTCAAAATTGGCTGAAGCATTTTGATATCCATTTGCTTAAACCATTGACTAAAAGCCTTACATTGTAAGCCCAAGAAAGACCTAACTAATTGGCTATATTGTACCATTTGCAAGATGAACTATAATTTTTAGAATTGACATCGAGAGTAAAAATAAACCTGTGAGAGGGCAAGGAAGTCTACTTAGACTGAATATTTCAAGTAATGATACTTATTCCTTCAGTAGAAAATTAAACAATAGACAAGTGCTTTCTCAAGAACATGAATGGTCATTTACTCTAAGCTTAAAGAGATTGCAAAAATAATAGAATATGCTCTAAGAAACAAGACTGAAAGAATGAGTGATAAATGGGCAAGGGGTAAGCTAATCCCTTATTTGTGATGTTTAGAGTCTTCGGGACTTTCTTACTTGTTAGCAACATAATTTTCCATTACAGAATGCTTTCTGAATTTTTTGCAAAAAAAAAAAAAAAGAGGAAACCCTTTCAGATGAGAAATGAAACCTTTTTCAAAAATTGTTAAGAAATATCTCTTAAAAGGAAAAGGTTAAAATTTTCGAAGAATCATCAAAATTCTCAAACTCAAGTGATAGATCGTTTTGTCAAAACTCATCAAAGTCATTGAAATTCATGGATCTCTTACCCTTTAGTGTGTTATCCATTTTGTATAGCAATCTTGGATCGCTTGCTCATTGGAGTACCATCTAGTCTCTTATAGGATCACTTGCTTAAAGGAGTACCATCCTATTCCTTGTTCGATTACTTTTTCAGTGGAGTATGATCCAACCTTTTCTAGGATCACTTACTCAAAGGAGCGCTATCCTATTCCTTGTTAAATTGCTTTCTCAGTAGAGCGTTGTCTAACCCTTTGTAAGATCACCTGCTCAAAGGAGCGCTGTCCAACCCTTTGTAGGATCAAAGGAGTACTGTCCTATCTTTTCTTAGATCGTTTGCTCAGTAGAGTGCCATCCAATCCTTTCTAGAACTGCTTGCTCAAATAAGCACCGTCTGCTTAAATGAGCACCGTTTGCTCAAATGAGCACCGTCCTATTCCTCGTCAGATCGCTTGCTTGTAGGAGCACCATCAGGTCCTTCTAGGATCGCTTACTTAAAAAAGCATTGTCTTATCCTTTGTTGGATCGTTTGCTCATTAGAGCACTTTCCTATTCCTTATTGGATTGCTGCTTGGTGGAGTGCCATTTAGTTCTTTCTAGAATCGCTTACTCAAAGGAGCGCTGTCCTATTCTTTCTTGGATTGCCTTCTCGTTAGAGTACCATCTAATCCTTTCTAAGATCGCTTGCTTATTGGAGTGCCATCCTATCTTTTATCAAAACTCTTACTCAATGGAGCGTTATCCAATCTTTTCTAAGATTGCTTACTCAGTGGAGCGCCATCCTATATGTTATCGGATCGTCTGCTCGTAAGACTACTATCCTATGTTGTCTTTAATAAAGTGTTATTTTATCTTGCCTTCGAAAGATTTATCCTTTTGAACAACTAATCCTTAAAGAGATCTATCCTCTTAAGGATACCCAACATTCCAAGTCGAGACCCTATTTATTTGACATTCAAAGTCCTTACCTTATCAATTCAAGTAAGGACTGGGTAAAAATGCGTATGTCTTTTGATCTTTATAGCAAAGTTTTTATAAACTTCACTACAAAAAGGAGCAACTGTAGACATCCCATTTTTGCCACCCTTTATTTTTAGTCTCTTTTTATTTTTTAGCTAAGTTTGAAAAAAATTGAAAAATAAAAAAATTAAAATTGAAAAAATGGAAAAATAAAAATAATAAATAAGAAAAGGAAAATGGAAAGAAAAATAAAAAAAATAAAGTGTTGATTCGAGTTGAGTTGTTTAGGGTTGAATCGGATAATGGTTGAAAATGTACATTCAATTTAATAAATTTTGAGTCTTTAAATAGGCGGACCTCATCAAAATATTTTGTTAGTCTAGTCTAACATAAAGATGATTTCTTTTATCTAATTTATATTGGGTTAAATAGACTTAGGATTTATTAAATGGGTTAGCATGTATATTAGGCTAAATTAAGATTGATAGAATCGGGCCCAAGATAGAAAGCTCAACTTGATGTAAAGTTTCTAGAAACTAGATTGAATCTTCAATGAATCCAAATAGGATATTATCTTATCATTGTATCTTGAATTTGTTAAGATTAAATCTTTATCTAAAAAGATCTAAATTTATGGTCTATAAATAGTAGATAATGAGTTGTAAAAAATGGATGTTTTCACAGTTACACATCCTACAAAATCACACCAACACTAATTACAAACGACTGGATTCACAACACCCCACAAACACATTTACATACAAGTCTACAGGTTCCAATACCTACAATAGGAGCAACTTACAATTAGTCCACACGTTCGAGCATAATGCCAACATACACTCACTTACTTGTTCACACATACACGTTGTCCATTGTTCGCACATTGGATTACTGATGCCGCACAACCATACACACGATAGCCATGCTATATCCAGCTATTTACGATGCTATACAGCCACATCCAAACATAGCGATTTACACACATTGTCTACACCTACTCATGAGTTCACAACATGGGCATTCGATCACACATGATTCGACCTGTTTAGGTAATTGAAAAATTATTTTATTTAGTTATTTATTTATTTTTCTATTTAATCAATTTATTTTTCTAACTTGTTTTTCAGCATAGTTTTTTTTTTAATAAATTTTAATAGACTATAAGTTAATGTAGTTATGCAATTTTTTAGATAAGTTGATAAATTTCATGTTTTTTTAACCAAAATTGCATTTTTTGAAAAGTTTCATATCTTTTCTTTAAGATTTGTATATGTATCTTAATATATCGTGTATGTATGATTTTAAAAAGTTCAATTTTAATACGTAGTGATTTAAAAAAATAAAAAAAAATCCTAATTGAAGTTTTCAAAAGATTTAGTAAGTTAGTTTTTTTTTAAATAAATTTGTGAAATTAGATCTTTTTAGGGTTTTTTTCTTAAATAATAATTGATAACTAATATAAATCTGGCTTGATTTCTTTAGAAAAGATCTACTCATTAAATTTTTTCTGAGAAAAGAATCATATTGATTTGATCCTGATTAGTGGATACATAGGTACTTCCGGGATAACTAGAAAAAATAGAAAACTTTTTTTCTTTTTTCTTAAAAAATTCATAATAAAAAAATAATCAAAATTTTTTTTAATTATACTTTTGCATATCTGTACATATTTCAGAATTTTAAGAAAAATTATAAAATAAAATCCCATTAGTTTTTTTTAATTTTTATATAGCGACTTAGTCTTAATAGGTTAGCTTTTGAGTTTATATTTTCTAGTTAATTAAAAAAAATAATTTTTTTAGAATATTTGCAAACTAATGGCTAAATTAGGGTTTTCCCACCCCAAAACCCTAATTTGATTTTTGCTAGTTTAACTAGTTAGAGACTCTAATTTTTTTTTTTAGAAAAATGTTTTTCTTTAATTTAAGTAATTTATATTAAGTGGGCTTAGCTTAATATAAGTTAAATTAAGAAAAATTGAAATCGGGCTCGACATATGGAAATAAGGATCATGCAAGATTTAAGAAGAATAAGCTTGAGGAGAGAGAAAGAAAATATTACAATAGCTTAACAACTCTAAAAATCTAGAAACCCTCTCTATTAGACTTTACATGCAAAGTAGTGATTAAGAAAATTCAATGGGGAATTTGAAGATTTAAGCAATAAATTAATGAGAATTAAACACAAAATATGTGCAATCTAATCATTAGAGGGTATGGATGGTTAGAGAGTTACTAGAGCTTAATCATCACCACCACCACCAAGAGCTACAACTACTGCCTATTGCTATCGACAAGGTGGGAGCTGTCGTTGGTGGCCGGAGCTTCAACTTTTAATGGGTGTCCATTCTTGTTCAATTTTAGGAAAATTATTAAAAATGCCATAAAAATATGAAAAAAATATTATTCTTACATATTTTTATGTATAGAATCTAGGAAAAATATCAATTTATATAAATTTAGTAGCTAATATATACATCCTTAAGAAATTGATGAAATTGGACAATTTTTGAAGTTGAAATAAATTGGTTAGGTGATGTAGTTTCTATTTCAAATTTTTTCTATAAACTATCCTAAGTTAATACTAAATTGCCATGTCAAAGTTTTTCATGATATTATTTTCCATATTTTTATTTGATTTTTGAGCTAAAATGATGCTTAAAATAAGGTATTTTAGTAAAAATTATGTGTATCTTTTGATAATCTCATTTAGAGACTGAGTTTGAATCATATTTGGGGTGTCTATAACTGTTCTAGAATGTTTAGCTTGGTTGTTGAAGTGAGAAGTGATGAGAAGTTGGAAGTTGTCCTTAAATAAGTACAGTTGGTATTTGACCGATTTAGGGAATTTGGAATAATTAATGAATTGTGATGGAATAATGAAGTTATGAGAAGTAATGAGAATTAAGGAAAGGGTGCTTGAAGTGTTATTGATGATTTTCATTTTATTTTATGATTATAACTTAAAGGGACGTTAGTAAATAAACTAATTATAGGACATTGATAGAAGGTATAGGAAGATTTAAAGGATTTTGGAAATGAATAATGTACTATATTGATATTTAGAGAATAGGTTAGAGGCAAAAATTCTTAAGTAAATGTGAAAATAAGAGAAGAAGAGGATTAGTTAGCGGATGAGGATAGTAAAACTTCCATAGAAAATAGGGTTAGAGGATATCTTAAAGGATTTTTTTTATTAAAGAGTTTAACTTGGAAAAGTTCAGGGGATGTCTTAGAGGATAAAATCAATATAATAAATAACCCTTGAATAACTCAAAGAGAAACTTAGAGGATTTTTTACTAAAGGAAATTGTAATTAATTTACTCAAAGTTAAACTCAAAGGATTTTAGAGTAAAGAAAATTGCTATAAATCTACTCAGATGATAGCTCAAAGGATTTAGTCGATCAGGATAAATTGTAAAATTCATCAATTGGCTCAAAAATCATGATTTTTAAGTAAAATTAACTTAAGCAATTTAAGACTAAACAATAAAAAACATACAAAACCAACAAATGATTAAGGAATTAAGGCTTGAAAACTAATCTATATTGTATTTCTAGGGATAATTGAAGATTAAGGAGGCAACTATTAGGACTAAAGTGTTCATAAGTACAGGTAAGTTAGGATTTATGCTTAATGGCACATTGAAGCATCATGTTAAGATCCTTGGAGGAGTAAGAATGCTTGTTTGTGGTTGTAAATAGATTATGTGTACGTGTGTCATGTGTGCTTATGATACTAAGTGGTGATTAAGAGTTAAACTCTGAGTGTTACTTTTTGTTTGACATATCGTATCTTGTGTATATGAACTTGGTTGCTTACCTGATAAATTGGATTGATCTTGAATTGGTTAAAGAACTAACCTGACATTCACGATAACCTAATAGGGTTAACGATTGGGATGTTAGACTAAATACCAATACTTCGATGAGGATAGTAGAAATGGTTATTTTCTTACCCTTAGTTGAACTAAGTGACAAGAGAGAGAGTCACGGCAAGGTTGGGAACCATGGCTCAATTGTTGTCTAAGGAGGAGAAGTGTCTCTATTGCATAAGCTTGGATTTAGTCTGATAGTGTTATGTTGAAACTCCTCGAAATCTAAGTTAGAGTGGATAAAATTACTCTGACTTCATAATGGGCTGGTTAACTATTGTGAGATGATATATCATTTGTTTGTTATATTTGCATTTAATTAATGATTGAACAACCATGTTTGTAATGTACTCTTATGACTTCGTTCCTTCTTATTGAGCTAGTTGAGCTCACATCCAATAAGTTGTTTGGCAGGTATAGAGTAACAATAAAAGATACCTCAATACAATTATCCGTAGATGAGTTCCAACAGGTTGAAAAGTGAAGTGGTGAAGTCTAAAGAATGGAATAAAATCATGTTACTTTTGTTTTTCTTTTATGAGGGGATTATAAGGTTTTCACGAGAGGCCTTATAGTCTTCACTAGCTTGCTATTATGTCTATATATGTAAAGTAGTTCTCCTGTAGAGATGTACAATTTCTTCTAAAAACTATGGAACTTTTGATGTATATAAGGTTATGTATAAGAATTGATCTAGTTATAATTATGAGAATATGTGTTTTGTAAAATATTACTCTACAGGTCTTATCTTTTATAAGTGCCTATCTGACTGCTTAAAGTTAGTTGAGTTATTGTTTGCCTTGTGTTGACTATACATATGTTAGCAACTAAGGGGATTGCTACTAACCTAAGTTAGTTTATATGATGGGATTATTGTGATTCCTCAAGTTTAGGGCATAATAAAGGTAACCAACTCTTTTTCAGTGACCCATCACCAAAGAGAGTTTGGGCAAGTGAGATAAGAAGGTTAGGAAGACACATGGAAACTACACTAACATCAACTCCCTCTACGCTCTAATATGAAAACAATGATAGTATCATGGCAAGGTAAAGCGGACCGAATAGTTGGTTAGATAACAAATTCACTTTCTAATAAGTGGAGTACTATGAAGGAGGGATGCATGACGGGCCTCTAAATAGAGCCCTTCGTAAGCCTAACCTTAATTAATAGATAACAAATTCACTTTCTAACAGGGTGGCAGAATCTGAAGGAGGGATGTATGATGGACCTCCAAATAGAGCCCTCCGTAAGCTCGATCTTAACCAATAATGAGGGACATTAATCTAGCTAAGGCTCTCTACCTATGTCTTCTTACTTAAATATAAACATGAAAGTGCATAGCAAGCCATCTATGCTTAGTTACATTAACCTAATGTGCCGAGCCACAACAAACAGCCTAGTCTCTTTCTTGGCCTACCAACAAAGAGAGTAAGAGGTAAATATTAATAGTACATTGCAGACCTAATCCATGGGCCCATGCCCAGCCTAATGAAAGAACCATGGTAAGTAAGCTTTTTGACCTTCCTAGAGTTAGGGTAGGAATCTAAGCACCATAGTTGACAAACTAAGCACAGTCTTGGCTACATGATCATCTATGCACCTTAAGGATAAGAAGGTTGTACAATTCCCCTAAAATCCTTAAATAGGATAAGATAAGCACAAGCCCCAAGGACCATCTCTATATGTAAACTCTTGCTAGAGGTTCCCATCATTTAGGACCACAATACCAAGATGGAAAACCTTAAGCCTCCCACTTGTCAATTCTCCATCTATAAAAGTCCCAACTTATTTTTGTATTGTAACACTCTCATGATCTCTAAAACTAGTCTCATCTTTATTAGCCAGAACTTCATTCTTACTTACTTTAGGCTTTATTATTACTTATGAATTTATTTAGGTATCATAGTGTCCACACCAAAACAACTTCTAAGGGCCACTTAGTTGTGTATTCCTATGCGAGCTCATTTAGGTGGACCATAGGATGATTAACCCACTCTACAATTTAGATCCTTCAAAAAACTCTACTGGCAAAGAACTAAGACTAACAATCGCAAGTAAATTATATCATACAAAAAAAAAAAAAAACCTATAATAACAATGAAGAGAGAAATAGTAAAAGACAAAGAAACATGTTACATACTGCCATCAAAATGTAGGAAATACCATTAACATGCTTTACTAAATATCCAAACCAACAAACATTTCCAAAAAATAAACAAATAAAAGACATACATGGTTAGAGGAACCCTTGTTGGCACTCCTATTTTTATTTATTTGGGGAAGATGAATTGACTTTATTACTTTATATTATGGAACTTTAAGAAAGACGAAAGCAACATTTACAAATAATGAGATTTGAACTTTAAAACAAATTATTGTATTTTCTTACATATGATGCTTCATTTGAATCTACCTTGCTAGGTTTGAGGTTGAGCAAGTGAGGAAAATGCAAATTAAGAAGACCTGCTTTGAGTTTGAATGAAAGAAAATAATACAATACTAATAATACGGACTTCAACCTAAGGGATGAGAAAGATGCAAAAGTTTTTTAGTTTAAATTATAAAAATATGAAAAAATATGGTTTTTTTTTTTTAATTTCTTCATCTATATCTTGAAAATTGTCTATTAAAGTGATGGAGATTGAAATAAAAAGAAAGATGAAGAAAGCGCAACTATGTAGGTAGAGAGAGAGAGAATGCATATCATGTGTACAGTTGGTTGTTGATGGAGACTTAATAGATGTTAGTATTAAAATATGATTTTCAGTTATTTTCATATTTTACATGTAGAGTGTGGAGACGAATAATTGCATATTTACTTAACATAATTGTGAAGCTTTACCTTTAGCAAGAAAAGTAATTTATTGAAATTAATCAAACTCCATGAAAGAATCTGTCGAAGCTTATCTAAATGTAATAGTTTGGTTTTATCGAAAAATGAAAAGCTCAAACTAACTAACTAGAACCAAGGAGCTATTTATACTATTAGTATCTAATAACTAACTATATGATAGCTATGCAACTAAAACAAATTAAATACTGCTACATGTACATAATCAAAAGTGCGTGAATGATATATAATGAGTAGTTAAGTATCTTTATGGCAATGCTCCCTACCCTTAAACCACTGCTATGTACCCCCCCCCCCCCCCCCACACACACACACACACACACCCTCCTTTAAGTTGGAGCCATAAAAAAGGCCCAACTTACAACAGTAAAGTTGAAGAGCATCAATTGAACAAGGCTTTGTAAGAATGTTAGCAAACTATAAGGAAGAAGGAACATGCATCATTTTGAGTCTCAAATGAAATGGATATCAATATCTATGTGATTGGTTTGGCCATGCATGCAAGGATTGGCCTAATCAGCTTTACAAACTTATTATCATAGCAAAGTTGAATAGGAGGATGAATAGGAGCAGACAGATCCTTGAGAATATACGAGACCTAAAGGAGTTCCTTAATAGTAGCTAACATACTTCTATACTCTGCCTCAATAGTTGAAGTGCTTACGGTTGCCTACTTCTTAGTTTTCTAACTCATCAAAGCATTACCAAGCATAAGCACAAACCTTGTCAAGGATTTTTTGTCCAAGGAGCTAAAGCCCTAATCTACATCAAAGTAATCAATAAGATTTAGAGGGTTAGTAGAAGAATAGAAGAGCCCTAAATTAGAAGTCCCCTTGAGATATTGTAGAATATGAAGAGCAGCCTTAAAATGTGTAGTATGTAGCTAGGACAAGAATTAGCTAAGCAAATGGACAACCTGCAAAATAGCCTTCGATAAATAGTATCGTTCGAAAGTAAGTTACTTAAGCAGTTGTTGAGTTTAAGGCCAATAGGAGTGGAACAAAAACTAGCTTATAAGCTGTAAGTCCACTATCATCTAAAATATCAAGGATAAATTTCCTTTGATTAACAAAAGTACCAATAGAAGTTTGAAAAATTCCTAAACCAAGGAAGAAATGAACAAGACCAAGGTCTTTTATAATGAAGGCCCAGTCTAAATCCTTTTTTTTTTGGATGATTAATAGAAACTTCATAAGTGCCTAAAGTAGGTAAATCATCAACAAAAAGTAAAGCAACTAGAAAAACACCACCAGTCTTGTTATTGAACAAGGAATAACTGCTTCTAGATTGGACAAAACCTTTAACAATCAAAAACTTAGATATCTTAATGTTCCATAGTCGAAAGGCTTGTTTAAGGCCATAAAGGGACATCTTGAGCTTACAAACCTAATTTGACTTAGCTTTACAATACCCTTCAGGGGGAATTTCTTCATCAAGAAATGCATGAAGAAATGCACCGTTAATGTTTATTTGATGCAAAGGCCAATTATATGTTGTAGTGACTGCAATCAAAATCCTTACTGTCCCTATTTTAGCAATCTGTCCCTATTTTAGCAATGGTTGACAATGTATCACGAAAATCTTTCCCTTCAACTTGACCATATCCCTTCGTTACTAACCTAGCTTTATACTTCTTATATTTAACCTTACAGACCTACTTAAAACCTATAGCCTTCTTGCCTAAAGGTAATTTACTTATCTCTTATGCATCATTGAAGCTCTTTCTTCATTCATAGCTTAAAATCAATCTTTGTTTTTGAATGCTTATGGATAAGAACGAGGTTCTTGAACAGTTAACACATTAGCTAAGGATGCAACATAATTGGGTGGGAAAGAAGCAAAAGGAGTGGATTGAAATAAAGGAAATTTAGTAGATGAAATAGGTAAGGAAGAAGCAATAGCAACAATGGGTGTTTGTAAAGATGAATGCAAATTATGAACATAACCATTCGGCCAAGTAGGTGCTATTTTCCTCCTAATAGACCTTTGTATAATAATAGAGGATTGATCACAAAGAGATTATATAACAACAAGAGACTGACTTGGATGAGTTGAATTGTGATGCAAATTAGATGGATCTTTTAGAGAACAAGAGGCAAAAGAATCCCCTAAAATAGACATGTCAAAACCTAAAGATTGTGTATGTAGTACAAAAGAATCAGAAAAACAACAAAGGAGTAAGGGATGAAGAAGGAACTACAAGGAAGTGAAATTGCTAGTACTGTTCCATTTCCCTCTATTTTGGACTGTAAAAATAGAGCATACCATAAGATCTAAGTTGAGAAGTGTTGCTAATGGTTTCGGGTGATAGTGAGTAGTAGTAAGAGTGTGTGCTATTACATCATCTCCAAAGTAGGGATTGGAAGTAGGTTTTGTATAACCTTTGAAGTTATCTCATCTAGAGAAGTAGCATTTAGTGGTGGAGATGTCCAATTCTAATGTTTGTGGAACTATTAGAGACAATGAGAGTGATGCTCATGCAGGCCTAGATAGGAAGAGAGTTATACCCTACAGTTCATTGATGACAAGCTGCATAGGCTCATTGACTTGGTGGAGAGTTTGGTCACTGCCATACGTGATAATCAACAGCAACACGGGGATGAGCTAAATAAGCAACAAGTTAGCACTAAACTAGAGCGAGGTTATGGCCTTTGTGGTTAAGCTAATCACCTAGCTTGCCCTCATCGAGTTAGAAGAGTATAAGATTGTCCTATTGGACGATGCCTTGAGATGGAGGAGATTGAGGAAGTCGAAGAAGAACTTAATGTTGAGGAAGGGAGTACTATGAAGCGGAAGAGCGAGGATACCGAACTCTTCAAGGACTTAACAATGTCAAGGTTCAAATTCTAACCTCAACAAGTAGTGGAAATGCTAATGAATACTTAGAGTGGGATGAGAAGGTCGAAAAGGTGTTTGATTACTATGGGTATAATGAAGAAGTGAAGGTTTGACTTGCCGCACTTAAATTTTCTTGGTATGCTACCATGTAGTAGAATAATCTAAATGTGACTAGAGAAAGAGATAGATGACGAGGTGTATGGACTTAGGAGGATGTGAAAAGGTTATTGAGAGGAAGGTTTATACCTAAGTCATACTTGCAGGACATATTTGACAAATTACAAAAGCTATGTCAAGGAAACCGAATTATGGATGACTACGTTGGGGAGTTGTAGATGTTGATGATCTGAACTCATATGAATGAGCTCAAGGCTTAACTGTATCAAGATTCATCTTAGGACTTAAGTATGAGATTCGTAATATTATGGAAGTGTAGAGATTTTTCACATTAGCAAAGGCCATTAATATTGCTTAAAGGGTTGAGAAATAAAGAAGAAATGCCCCTATCCAACCTAATCCAAGCTTTGCTCGAGCTATTTTCCCATGCAAAGCTAATCAACTAGAGTTAAGAAGGTTTACCCTAGTAGATGATGTGGGTAACTGACTTGCTGATGGAAGAGGTGATTTGAAGACCTAACCTATTGCTAAACTAGTCGAGAAGTGAATGGTAAGGGCCAATCCTTGGGTTATAAGATAAGTGAGGTGAAGTATTTCAAGTGCTTGGGTTATATATATGTGGTTGTTGGGTATCTTAATCGACGTGTTATGGTTCTTTAAGGTAATGAATATAGAGCATAGATGAGAGCAAGCCAGAGAAGGAAAAACGAGATGTTGGAAGAGTTGAAGTCGAGGACGTAGAAGAGACCTATGTTTATATTAACTAGGGAGAAGTCATGACCTTAGTATTAAGGTAAGTATTGAACTCAATGCCGAGCTCTATGGAGGATCAAAGAGATAATCTATTTCATACCAAGTGTACCAATAAGGGACAACTGTACACAATCATAGTAGATGGTGGAAGTTGCACAAATGTTGTTGCTTACTCCCTTATATATAAATTGGGGCTACTAGCCTCTAAACATCCTTAACCATACAAGTTGCATTATTTGCATGACAAAAGAGCTTTACACATGATCAAATAGGTCACGTACCATTCTCCATTGGGAATGTTTATAGGGACAAGGTGGTATGTGATGTCGTCCCCAGGGGAGCTTTACACTTGCTGTTGGGAAGATGTTGGTTGTTAAACTTACATATTGCACATGACGGTTACAAGATCAAGTATGCCTTTGTGAAGGATGGTAAGGAGATAGTGTTTCAACCCATGACACTTAGCCAAGTAAATGAAACTTACAATTAGCTTACTTGAGCGAACAAGATGAAGGGTTTAATAATGAGCTGAAGGGAACTCTAAATTCTTGAGAAGGCCAATGAGCTTATGTTTTTTACTAATTCGATGGTTATTGGAGCTGAGAGACTTGGTTGAGGTCTAAAAGGGGTTCAATAGTTGATAGATGAGTTCTTTAACCTGTTTCCTTAAGAGCTACTTAAAGGACAGTTTGAGGCACATTGATTTATAGCCTGGTGCTACCTTATTGAATAGACCTACCTACAGAATGAATCCCGAATAGGTTGCTAAGCTGAAGAAATAAGTGAACGAGCTCATAGAGTGAGTGTATCTGAGGGAGAGTCTGAGCTTTTGTGCCATGTCTACCTTACTCGTTTCAAGGAAGGATGGTTTACAGCGCATGTGCATTGATAGTTGACCTATTAACCATAATACTGTGAAGTACATATGTCCAATACTGAAGCTCAAAGACATATTGGATGAGCTTCATGGCACCAAGATATTTTCAAAGATTAATTTGTGAAGTGGCTACCATCAAATTCACATAAGACTAGTTGATGAGTGGAAGACTGCATTCAAGGCATGGCATGGTCTCTACAAGTGGTTGGTTATGCCATTCGAACTTACTAATGCACCGAGCACCTTTATGAGGCTCATGGACCATGTTATCAAGAAGTGTGTAGTCATGTATTTTGATGATATACTCATCTATAACACTGATTTAACTAACCATATAAAACACCTCTAAGCTATTTTTAATATTCTTCATGCTAAGACACTGTTTGAAAATCTGAAGAAATGTACATTTTGCCAATATAAAGTAGTTTTTCTTGGTTATGTAGAATCAGGTGAAGGAATCCAAGCTTATGAAGGTAAGATTTGTGTTATCTTGGAATTGCCTACCCCAAAGAGTGTTACTAAAGCATGAAGTTTCCATGACCTTGCTTTCTTTTATAGAAGATTCATTAGGGACTTGAATACTATTGTAGCCTCGTTAACCGAGCTAATAAAGAAGAGTAAAGGATTTCAATGGAATTGGAGTAGATCTTTAGGGAAATTATGGAGAAGCTCACCATGACTCTTATCTCAGCCTTACTAGATTTGGAAAAGCCCTTCAAGCTAGAGTGCGATACTTTAAGAAATTTTGATGTAAGAGTGCCATCTTATTGCCTATTATAGTGAAAAACTTAATGGTGCTACCTTGAATTATTCTATGTATGAGAAAGAGCTATATTCTCTTTTTTGAGCTCTTACAGTATGGCAACACTACTTATTACCTCAAAAGTTTGTGATTTACATGGACCATGAGTTATTGAAGCACCTTAGAAGCCAAAATAAACTCTCAAAGAGGCAAGCTACGTGGTTAGAGTTCATGGAAGTGTTTTCCTATGTGATTAAGCATAAAAAGGGAAGTGTGAATGTAGTCATTGATACTTTATCACGTGGGCACATTCTACTAACCACTCTATAAACAAAGTTATTAGGATTTTCCCTTATTCTTGAGTAGTATGCTCAAAACCTAGACTTTGGTCCTATCCTTGAGAAGTATCAAGAATGAATTGCTGTTGATAGATATTATGTAAAGGATGGATATTTGTTCAAGGAGAGAACGTTGTGTATACCAAGCCATTCCTTAGACGAGCTGTTGGTTAAGGAAGCTCATAGTGGTAGATTATCTAGGTGCTTCAATAAGGCCAAAATGGTTGACCTTATAAAGGAGAACTTCCATTAGCCTGGTACGACTAAAGATGTCCATAAGGTTATTGGTGGTTGCGATGTATGCAAGAAGGTGAAAGGAAGAAGGGAACCACATGGAGAGTATATGCCTTTATCAATGCCAGCCTTACCTTAGGCTGACCTTTGCATAGAGTTTCTCCTAGGGTTGTGAATATCAGTAAAAAAGGTTTCGGATTGTCTAATATTCCACCACATTGAGAATTCTTTCTAGATGAATAGATGTTAAAGGGGCTTCTTATTTCCCAAACTGAATAACAAGAAGATGGGACTCAACCTTTGTAGTTATAGACCTCTTTAACAAAATGGCATACTTCATTTCGTACCATCGAACTAACAATACTTTATATATTGCTTATTTGTTTTTGTTGGAGATGGTTCCCTTACATAAAGTTTCAAAGTCCAATGTATTAGATAGGGATACAAGATTTTTGAGCTATTTTTAGAAGACCTTATTGAAGAGACTTGGTACTAAGTTTATGGTTAGCTCGACTAGTCACCTCAAGACTGATGAATAAACTGAGGTGGTGAACAAGATGCTAGGCACTGTACTCCAAGCTATTGTGGCTAGGAATCTAAGGGATTGGGATTTATGCCTACATGTCGTCGAGTTTGCTTGCAATCAAATTATGCACAAAACTACTGGAAAGACCCCATTTGAGATCGTCTATGGCCTCAGCTTGACTATTTCACTTAATTTGGTTAGTACCCCAACAATTCTTGAAGAAAGCCAATCCGGAGTTGACTGGGCCTAAAGATTATAAGAACTACATTAGTACATAGCCTACAAGATCTCCAAGTTCAATAAATGACGGTAAGAGATTAATGGTCGTGGCCACCAAGCTATTTATTTCAACCCAAGTGACCTCTTATGGATCTATCTCAGCTAAGAAAGATTTGTGTACCTTAGAAAACACAAGTTATTGACCAAAGTTGATGGACCATTCAAGGTCCTAAAGAAGATTAATTGCAATGCTTACCATATCAAACTACTCGAGAGCTATGGTATCTTTCCCACTGTCAATGTACTTGGCATGATTCTTGATTATCTAGTCAAAGTAGATGTGGGCTAGGAGAACGGACTGGAGAGGTTTGCATAGATTTGAGGTCTAATCCTTCTGACCCTTAGGCATATGATAAGAATCAACATCAAGGCTTGATTACTAGGAGCCGAGCTAGGGGACTTCAAGGATTCACACAATGTATCATAGCTCAAGAACTACTAAGAGAAAAAGATTCCATCCACACTTAGGGTTTATAGCACTACAACCGCTTATAGTGCCGAGCATTAATTGTATTCAAGATGGCCCCTGAGTTGATAAGCATTAAGCCCTTACTTAAGCCGACCAATTCTACTTTTTGACTAGCTACGACAACCATTTCAAGCCTTGTGACAAACATCAACTTCATTCAGATTAGGATGGATATCACATTCTGATCTCTCACAACGTTGCTGAGCTATCCTCCTTAAGCGCTAAGCTATTTCAACTATTGAATACTACATTCCTTCAAGAATAGTCAAGCACATTTCATCTAAATAGAGAACATCACATGTGCTTTGACGTAACATTCTAGAATGATTCTCTTTTCCGTACATTATATCGCATTTTTTCATTTTTACCCTTTATAGCATGTATTAGGAATCTCTTTTGTACTTTACCCTTTTATGTTTTCTTACTTCATGTAACCCTAAGAGCGGTTGGTATATAAACTCTTCTCCTTGTAATGTGTAGATAGATTTTTGTGAACATTTTTGAAAATACAATGTATCTCATTTGAGAACACTATCTCTTGTCTTCTTTAACCCACTCTTATCTATTCCCTTTAGTAAGGAATAGTGGCAAGTAACCCTAACTTTCACTTGTGTGGCATATTAGTAGAGATTTGGCCAAATAGGATTAGTTGGTATGTAATATCCAGTTGATAGCTACTCATGTTTTGCTAGAACCTCCTTTGTTTCTTTGTTTTAGTTTGTTGTGGTGTAACCTCCATGTGTACGACCTTGAAGATGCATCATATGTGCTCATAAAAAGGCACATCTCTACTAAAAATAATTTTCTTCTCACATAAATCATAACCCTTATGACCTTTTTGCCCATTAGAGTATACCAAGAAAACACATTTAACTCCTCTTGGATCAAACTTGTCAAGCACTGACTTAGGCCTTGCAATGAAACACAAACGACCCATGACTTTAAGATTATCATAAGATGGTTTCTTGTTGAACAACATATCGTATGGAGTCTTCTAATCTAATAAAGACTAGGCATCTTATTAATAAGATATATGTCTGTTAAAATACATTCTTCCTAAAACATCTTAGCACGTTCACATAAATACACAAAGCTCTAACTGTATCTAACATGTGTCTATGTTTCTACTCCATACACCCATATTGTTGTGGTGTGTACACCATTGATTTGTTATGAACAATTCCTAATTCATCAAACAAAGACTGACATGTATGTGATATATACTCCCCATTATTGTCTAACCTCGAAATTAAAAGAATACAAGCAAATCAATTGGATATTTATCTAAAGTACATAAACAAGACAAATGAAACTATCCATTTGTTAATCAATAGAAATGTCTTAGTATAGTGAGAATAGTCATAAAAAACAATAAGGAAATTACAAGCTTTAATAAGAGAAGAAACTGAGTAAGGCCTCCATACGTCTGTATGCAACAAGTGAAAATGATGCATTGAATTTTGAATACTTAGACTAAATGGTAATCAATGCATTTTAGCAAGATAGCATGTGTCATAAACTCGAATTTTAATATCAAAATTTTCACAAGAACCAATATATTTCAACTTAGACCAAGAAGTATAGCCAAGCCTACTATGAGTCAATTTTGGCAAACATGTCACATCTTGGCTTAACATAGGACATACCATTACACAAGAATACCTGTTAAAACTAAACTCAACGTACTTATCTAACAAAAGATAACTTTATTTATATGACAATTAGGATGCCAAAACGAAGTTTGGTCAAACTTTTGGTTTACAACTTATTTGTACATCTAATTGTTTACGTCAAAACATGAACTTTTTATTTTTTTCATCTTCAAAATATTGAAACTTCTAATTTAGTGCAAGTTCCTTCCAAAAGATGTTGACTCCAACTAACGCCCTTAAGATGTATCCCCTCTGGTGTTAGGCTCTTCATGTTCTTACTAACCTAAGGATAAAATACTTTATCCCCTTAGTGTCTAAAATTGAGTGATAGTGAATAACAAACAACAAAATTTAGGAAAAATCACGTCATACAACTTATACATAAATAGAAAATTCGCTCTTTAATCTTACATTAACCAAGTCAAGTATCTATTGCTAACAATGCAATATGTTATGCTCATGAAAGTGGCATGCATCGATATTGCTATCCTAAACTTACCCAGCTCACACTTCTAGTTAGTTAATATACTCTGGCATCTAGATATAATGTTTAGGAACCTAGAGACTATAAGGAGCAGTCTAAGAATAGGATCTCCAACCCTAGTTCTACTAAATCAGATACAAAGAGTAGTAAGGTTACTTGAGCAATACAAACCTATATGCTTTAAAGACCAAGTTCATAAAACTGATGTTTTCTTAACTACTAGAAACTTCATATTATAAAAATCTCAAATCGTGGGTCTCTTTTTGTGTCATGCCGTGCCATGTTATGTTATGCAACAATAACCAAGTATGTCATTCAATACAACTAGTTTTAAAGTTTCAATCAGCGTAGATATCTAAATCTAGTTTTGGTTTCTTCTTAGTAAAAATCTATTGTCTTACTTTAGGTTCACTTAGGTGATCACCCAAAAGACAGTGTTAGTTCTCACTCTACTCTCTAAGTAAGTATAACCCTAGAGAACATCATATTAACAGTAAAGATTGTATCACAATAGTCCAACCAAGGATTAGTCACATGCAACCAACACAATATCAAATAGCATGTAGTGTTATAATAAATCTACTCTAAGTAAGGGTTAGATCTACTTACCTAGTATCGTAGTGATCTCAAATCTACATGTCAAATTTGTGTTCATCCTCAGCTATATTACCTAAAAGATATACACATAGTATCATAGTCAACTACAGACCAAACATGAGCTTATTTACAGCTAGGATTTATGATTTAAAGTATGTATTAAAGATAATGTTCGTCTTAACTAGCCTTTAAGTTATCCTCTAAGTTGCCCTTTGATTTAGCCCTTGAATTGAGCTAATTCTAAAAATCTTAAACAAACGCTATTCATATATCCTTAATCCTTATTAGTCTAGAAACTCAACCATACCTTCTGATTTCGTATTAAGCCAAATTACATAAATGCTACTAACTATAGTCTTTGATATTACCTTTGATTTAACCTCTAATTATGTTAACTTATAATGTTACTTAAAGAATTGCTACTTTCTATTACTCATACTAAGTTAAGACCATTGAGTGGGTTCATACCAAAATAAGGCTATGTAATGTTACTTTCATTATAGTATCCTTCCCACATTTACCAAATTTATATTACTTACAATATAAGTAAATATTAGGAAATTTGTATACATAGCCTATTAATCTCATGAAAAATACCTTAGACTCACAAGATTATATATTTTAAGTTTTGATCATAGGAAACACCAAATTATCATATTATGTAGATTTTATGAAATTACTATTTTTAGCCTAATTTCACCAAAAATCAACATAAAATAGGTAAATATCCATTTTAACTTTAAAAGTAGAATATAATATTTATATTAACACCATGATTAACCAGAAATCACTTCATGTGAGTTTTATTCAAAGATTTGTTTAAAAACCCTTCATTTTCTTTAATTATTAAAATTGCTAGATTAATCCAATTAAATTATAATAAATAGTAAATATAGAGATTTTTGAGAATTTTTATTATACAATTTTTACTTAATATAAGTGTGTTATAAAATAATTTTCAGCCTAAAATGACATCATTTGATATTTTCAGAAATTAACCAAAAATTCGTAATAATAGGATGGTTTTTTAGGCAAGTACCACAAATCATTAATATTTCAACAAAATAAAATTACTATCTTAAATTACATTTAAAATAATTCAATGAAATAATTTTTCATAATTTTCTGGTTTGATTTAGTATTTTTAATGAATTAGTGAAATTCAAATGCAAAAACAAGACTTACTGGCGGATAACTCTCTGACCACCACTCCTTGTCGACAAGGCTTCTCTCTCCACTAGAAGCTTAAGTCTCAAGTGGCTTCTTGTCAAGTGTAGCCTTAGGAAGCATATTTCACTCTAATTCTATTATTATTTTGTTAGTTTTTGGAAAAATACTAAACTAGGAAGTTTAAGAGGATTTCCTGGAGTTTGTTCTTCTAAAATGGCTAAAGTTTAATCCCACGACTCCTTTTTTAGGAGTCTCGGAGGTGGAAAAGGAAAAAGTAATCTTCCAAGTGTCCTTTGTATGTTGTTAGATGTAATTCTAACTTAATTAAATAATATATACCATGGACAACTCATATTTATTACTTTCCAGACTCCAGCTAGGTATCACGCTAGTTCCTGGAGCATTCCAAGTTGTTTTGATATTCTTTTTTATAATTTCCTTTGATTTATTATAATTTTTAGAGGTTATTTAGTATATTATATTAATATATTTGTATACTGAGTACATATAACGTATATAGCATAATTGCATGCTCTTTGACTCTCAATATTATTTTTATAAGTTGAATAATTTATCTCTAAGGTATGGGGATTTTTCAGAACTCAAATTTTAAATTTTCGATAATTATCAAGCATATCCAATAAAAAAACGCGTTTATTGAAATTAAATTTTACATATTCTATGTTTCGGGAAATTAAGCTTGCTATGACTCTTCTAAGTTTTGTGACTTCATATTAAAATTTAACTTTATTCGAACAACTTTTCCTAGAAGCCTTAAATTGTATTGGATACCTTAACTTATATTAATACTGAATAGTTAAGGTGCCACAAAATAATTGGTTGTCTTCTAATAATCTATGTACCAACAGGAGGCTATGTGTAAATTCAGGTATATAGAGAACATTGGTAAGAACCATAGATGAATTAATCTTTGAAGTTCCAACATGTGTTAAAGTTTGGTCCTAACATTTGGAAGTTTTATAGAAATTAGGTCATTTAGTAATTAGATAGAGGTTAACAAAGAATCAAATGGTGTTATGTGAACTGTAGTGCCTATATCAACAATCCAACAATCTATACTATCATTTAAGGCACTACAAAAACAAGAAGAAGGATTATGATTACTAGTAGTTGCAAAATTCACCATGTTAGTAAAAGCTCGATCCTATTGTTGCTTGCTCTTATCCTTCATCATTTGCATCAACTATTTACACATTGCTTTCAAAACATGTTGGTCAATATTAGATACAATGGTTTTAGTTGTGGAATCTTCAACATGAGAAACACTCTCAAGTGGAGTGTTCAAAACTTTATCATTGATGTAATTTGCAACAGTTGGAGTTCTCTATGCTCTACTAAATCTCTTTCACTTATACCACTTTAGATATCCAAAAATTTGAAAGGAACTTTCAGTAGTATGGCCAAATCCTTTACAATGCCCACAAACGCTCTTAGAATTTCCAATATGCCTTCCTTTCCTATCAATAACAACTTAACAATTCCCTTCTTTCCTATTCAAATGATTAGCTATTGTTTCTATATTGATAGAACCATTGGATGTAAATTAGTGTTGATTCTTTACCTACTACACTAAGTAAAATTCCCAATTGATTGTAAGTAAGGGGTCTATGGATAGTATTTGGCAAACTGATTAGAAACCCTCATTGAGATGCATCAAAAACTATATAACCTTTGCTTGTGATTCAAATTCTAAGATTCATTCTTTAAGATCACAAGTACAATATTTAAGATGACCACAATTGTAAGTAGGATAACTATTTAGTGCTTGCAACTCATCCCAATAGTGTTTGAGCTTATTGTAGTAACTACTAATAGATTGATTAGCTTGTTTCAAATTATGCAATTCATACTACAACTAAAAGATAAGAGGCACATTTCCAAAATTGTATTGTTCCTTAATTTCCTTCCACAACTCAATAGATGATTGCAAATATAGAAAATTATGAGAAAATTCAAACAACATAAAGTTTAACACCCAACATCTAACCATGTAATTAGATCTTTTTCATCTAATCAAGTTCAACAAATTCTCATTAGGCTTAGGATACTTCCCTCTATAAACCTTAGTTTCAACTTCGCTTCAAGCCTCATTTTAATTGACTAACTCTAAGTTAGATAACTTTTGCCATTACATGCTAGGATTATTTGAGGATGATATGTATAAAGGATTAGAGATGCTTTGATCAGTGAGAACAATTTGTGCTAAATTAGCCATTCTCAATGAAAATAACCAAATCATGATTACGTGAAAGCTCTAATACCATGTGAAGCTTTACCTTCAGTAAGAAAAGAAATTGAAAAAAGAAAATTATTGAAATCAATCAAACCCCGTGAAAGAATGTGCCAAAGCTTATCTCAATGTAACAATTCGGTTTTAAAGAAAATCAAATGCTAAGGAGCTATTTTTATTATCAGTTATGATAACTAACTATATGATAGCTAACCAACAAGAACAAATTAAATGTTACCACGTGTACAAATAGAAAGTGTATGGATGATATAAGTTAAGTAGTTAAGTATCTTGACAATAATATAGAAGATAAAATTAAATAGAGATTATACATACTTGTTTGTATTATAGTCATATGCATCGTTATCATAATTACATCATTCATATTATATATAGTGTTCACTTTGTCTTTATGGTCATGATTGTATATGATTTGTATTTATTTTACCACATTGTGTTAAATGTTAGGCCTTAGCTCCTGTTAAAGCATAATATATTTGACAATTTTTTTTCATATGAGAAGGAGTGTAAAGAGGAGAAATGATGTAAGTGGGAAGAATTCTGATTTTATGCTTCATATTTTAGAATATAGAATGAAAATCTAGAGAAATATTTGTACTTCTCTTTTTGAAATCATTAGTTTTATAGAAAGGAAACGAAGAATATTAAAATTAATTTTTGACAAAACCACACCTCTTATTTGGTTCTTTTTATAATTTATTCTTTCGGATATTATAGTTAGTAGGGGTAGACGCGGTTTGGTTCGATATGGTTCACCCATTCGAATTGAGTCAAACACTTCAGCTATTTTTAAATTCGAACTTAACCTACGATTTGGTTTATAAATTTAATCTAGAAAAACTAGACTGGTTCGCAGTTCGAACCAAAAGTTTCAAATGTATAGGAGAGATGGAAGGGGATGAATAAGAAATGAAAATTTGAGACTTGATGTTTGTGTTTTAGTATGTAGGATTAAATATAAGTATGCAATTAGTAGTTCCGAAAGTTATGAATTAAAAAGATCTCATTTGACATGGGAGTTTTAAATGGTGTACATGTGCATTGGTGATGGTGTACATCATGGGTGTGACTCTTGAGTGAACTCCTAGTGATTTGTTAGCTACACCTAGTGGTGGACCCACAAAAAGCCCCCAATGGCATAGCCAGTAAGGGCTCTTTGACGCTTAAGTTAGTGGGGAGAGTATTAGGATTTTGGTGTGTTGAGTTTTCTTTTAAGGGTTTTAATGATAACAAAAAGAGTAAAGGTGTTTAACAAGTGTGGAAGTCAATAAGCAAAGGATAAAATTTTGTTTTAATATTGAATTTGAAAATCAGAACCAAATTCAAAGACAATTTCAGAACCTCAATACAATAGTAGAAGTTACGTAATAGAATGTTTTGTGAAATATTTTGGACTTATAAGTGTTTGAAGGCCCAACTTTACTTGTTGGATATATTTGGATAATATATCCAACACATTCACTAAATTGGATAATTAAATCCATGAGGATTAATTAAATCTTTTAAGGACAAGATTATTTGGACACATTCATCATGGTAGTAGATAGATTTTTTATGGAATTTTATTAACAATTGTTCGTTAGATTTTATAAGATTTATTTGGAGGATATTTATGAAGATAAATTAAGGATTTTGTGGAAAGATAAATCAGATTTTTTTAAAGCTCAAATTAAGATGGATATGTAAAGCAATATTTAAGATAAGGATGAATCTCATCCATATTGCAACAAGGTTTTCAAATTTGAATTGAGCTAAGATAACGCATATCTTGAAGATGATTAAGTTAAGCAAATAAGATTTGAAACAAGGCAATTTGTGCAGTTATTCATCAAGGAGATATTCAAAGCTCTAGATTCAAAATTGAAGAGTATTAAGTATTAAGATTTGCTCCTAATTTTTAAGAGATATTTATTTTCAAAAGAGTTCAATTTTTAAAGGTCATTTAAGTGGAACACAAGAAGAAACCAAAATAATTATACAATAATACTTACAGAGTTCATCAATAAAAGAGTAGCAATATAACGTTCAAATTAAATTAATCAATAAGGGTGACTTAGCTTTTACAATTCAAGGGATCATAATTACCAATTGCTAAATCAAGATATTTCAAGATTTATCAAGAAGCGTCTAAGATTTATCCAAGATTCAAGTGAAGAGATGTTGCACCTAAAGATACAAAAAGAGAAGAAGTTCAAATTTTCGATAGACGTCTGAGTTGCATTCATTTACTGCAAACTTGATACTCACAAAAATTTAGATTTATATTTAGAATCGAAATCAAAGACAACACTATCTATTGTAGTTTAATATTCAGATTTTATATAGTACTTTCATTGAGAGGATCGTTATATTCAGTCTTCATTGTTATTGTAAACATAATTATTTGTGTGATAGGTTTTGTGTTAAAAAAGGGATTCAAATTTCTGTAGGTCCTTGTATAAGCAAAGGTAGACTAGTAAGATAGAGTAGAAAAATTTGTAATTGGTTCTCTCTTATTGAAAATAATAAAAAGTGGATAGTAGAATGATACCGGTAAGGAATATTGGGTTCCCAATAATGGAGTTAGACTAATGCAATAGGCATATAGTCGAAGTGCTATAATTCTTAATCCTAATGATGAGAGAGAAAGAGATAAGGATAGGAGAGTAACCAGTTGCATTAGCTAAAGAGCTTCTCAAAGACTGTTATAGGAAAGGGAGGTGAGCTCTCCTCCCATGGTCGGAGAGTAGGGACAAAGGATCTCTAAGAGAAGACTCTTGGAGTGCCCGAGGCTACGCTCAAGCAAGGTAAGCTAAGCTCAAGCGTATGCCAAGCTATTCTTTATTCGAGTTAGAGAGGCTTTGGTACTACATCAGCTGACCTTCTAGAGTCTTAAGCTGAAGGCCAACCATTAATATGCATAAAATGGCTAATCTAAGAGAGACTTTCACATTGTTAAATTGGTGAAAATATAAGCTATATGACTTAAGCAAAAACATAATTCCTTTTTTGTTCTATTTGGTTTTATTAATAAACTTTTCATCCTTTAAAAGAGGGTTTGATTTAGTTTATAAATTTTTCAAACCTAAAACATAACTCAAACCTAATATATGGTTTGATCTAGTTTAGTTCATGGTTCAATCAATTTTTTTGCCTATTCTTAACAATAAGAAGTGAGATTTGACCTTATGTTATCCCTATGGTAAGACATCATTCATTTCAATCGTAGCGTTTGATGGATATTGTTATAAGTGGTACTTGTATGATCGACACCTCATTTCCATCTATTTTAACTAATTTCTCTCTAATTTCAAAAATATTTCCACTCATCTTTTTTCTTATTTTATCATTTTAACTTTTTACATTGATTATCAAGCATTGCATTTCCTTTATTTCATTTTAGAAAAGATTTATTAAATATTATTTACCATATATTATATTCATATGGTGTGTGAATAATAATAGAATTTTGATAAATAATATACAGAGGCGATATGTAGTGCTTAATAGATGAGTTTTTGATTCCTTGTTATGTGCTTCCATTTCCTTCCTCCGTCCCATACCAAATTATCCATATATGGTATTGTTATCCACAGTCCAACTAAAATCAATAGCATTTAACTTTGACACATTTTTTGTCCTACAATGCATGCCATAGTTTTGCTTAAACAGACCATATGGAACTACAAATGTTTTTTACTTTAGTATTTGTCACATAATGAGTTTTGTACTTCTATAGCACAATTTTTGAAAAATAGTATGAAAATGGGGAATCCCAAGTACATATTACAAGTATGGTATAGTGATGGTCTTTTTTTTTTTTTTTTATTGAAGGCGCGCTATGTATACATAACTTTATTTTTTACAAGGAAGGCGCATATTAGATGTGCGCCTTTCTTGCCTTTCTTAATATGGAAGGTGCATTGCTGAAGTGTACCTTCTTCCTTAAAATGAAGGTGCACTTACCTCATGCGCCTTCACTTCCTCTATATATACCCCAATTTTCACATTCTCCCTTCATTCTCACATCTTCCAGTTGTGAAAATCTCTCAAAACTTTTTATTTTCTCTTTCTGAGCGATAGCATGCCCCTATTTTCCTTAACCGATTTGTAAGTAACCTTCGACCATCCTTTATTCCGTAATAATTTTTTAATATAAAAATTACATTGTTAGTATAGTAATATTTATATTGTCCATATAAACTGTAGTTAAATGATTTTTTTTTAGTATTTATAATTTTGTAATATGTATGTTGTATTTTATACATTATTCATATGATAGTATATAGTTATATAAGTTGTAGTGGTTACGTAAAAAAAATGTATACAACCTGTAAATTGTAAATGATTTTACTTGTGCATTAGTGAAGCACATTTGCACTTACAACCATAGTATGTGATGGGATGCTCTATTAAGAAGTGAAATTGTATGGGTGTGGTTGTATTTATAGTATGTGATAAGATACCCCATCGAGAAGCGAAATTGTGTGGTTATGCTTACATTTATAGTATGTAATGAGATGCCCTAGCAAGAAGTGAAATTGTGTGGGCGCAATGAGACACCCCATTGAAAAGTGAAGTCGTATAAGTGCTTAAAGTTATAGTATGTGTGATAAGACGCCTTATTAAGAAGTAAAATCGTGTGGGTACTTGCATTTATGGTACGTGATGAGACGCTCGATCAAAAAGTAAACCTTTATAGTATGTGATGAGATACTTTACTGAGAAATGAAATCATATAGGTGTGATGGGATGCCCTACCAAAAATGTGAAATTGTATTGATGCTTCCATTTATAGTATGAGATGGTATGCACTACTAAGAAGTGAAACTGTATAGGTGCTACAAACTATGCAAAATCTTATGGGCTTTATTGATTGTGTAATTCATGGATCAATAGGTTGTCAATGGTTGATTATGTGAAGATAATTGTGTATGTAGGAGGAAATATAGTCAATGGAAGTAGTAGCCTACATTATGACATGGATTCGATGAAAAAGTTGAAGATGAGGAAGGATTTCAACTTCAGTCATTTCTTCTAACAGATTTGTGCAAGTATTGAAGTTGATCCTAATGGGGTTGAGCTTGTTCATCAATACCCTTATTATTATGAGGGAGGTGTTTCATATAATTTGATGGCCATTACAAATGATAATGATGTGGAAATTTCATAGAAATGGCTGATGCGTTCGAAGAAAACCGGATACAAGAGATATATATTAGGGATTCTAATCGGCTAAGTAGGAGTATTGTTGAAAGAACTTTATGGGTTCAGTCTTCTAATAATCCTTAACCTCATGTGGAGCAAAGTGATGAAGATTGCCCTACATACAATGGACTAGAGACTTATTCGGTAGAAGACTACACTTTTAGTGAGGATGGTTTGAATGAAGAGGTAATTGATATAGAGATAAGGTCAATATTATACGATGACTTGGGCTACAAGCCTGATAAAGAATTAATCCCCATGAGACTTGAAACAGATGTTGAAGGGGAGTACGTGGGGGTTGAATTTGGAGTAGATAAAGAAATTGTAGAAGTGGAAAACACTATAGATTATGCAACCATGTTAGGATATATATCAAGCAACATTCTATTCATACCTTAATTTACTATTAGCCAGGGGATTAAGATGGCTCCCTAATATAATCAGACTAGGTTGCCAACATTCCAGGTTAGAGATCTAATTTCATACATGAACATTGGTAATGGTGGTGCTTATGTGGCATTCTAATAGGACATGGAGGAGGAGAATAGTAACCAGGTTAATCGCATAGATTTATTTGATAGACAATACTTCAGTATGAAGGATGAGCTTATTGACGTTGTGAAAAGATATCACATCAATTACCATTGTGACTACCACATTAATGAATAAAAACTATACTTATGGGCCATTCATTGCATGGAGAAGGATAGCAGATGCAAGTAGAGGCTATGGGCATTGTATAAAATTTTAATGAGGTTATTCGTCATAATAATTCTTGAGGGTCCACACACATGTGTCAACCCCGATGTGACGTAGGACCATAGACAAATCAACAGTAGAGTTATGGCCAATTGCTTCATCAATAGTATTAAAGAGAATCCCGATATAAAGATTCTAAACTTATAGGAAAATATTTTAACCATGTTTAGGTATAATATGACAAGGAAAATAGTTTGGGATGCCAAAAGAAAGGCTATGGAGATAGTATATGGCAATAGGAAGAAAGCATACAACGAGCTTTCTATTTTATCAAATACAATCAAGATTTCAAATCCTAGAATGACGGTGGTTTAGGGATGGAGGGCATCCCTTAAGCCTAGTGTTTTGATAATGAAGTAGATCTATGCGTACATGCATTCAAGTATTGTCGACTAGTAGTTTGTATTGATAAAACATTTCTGTATACGGTCATGTATTGTTGATTGCTTGTTTAATGGATGGAAATAACTGTATTGTCCCATTGGCATTTGCGCTAGTCGACAAGGAGTCTATAAAGACTTGGGGTTGGTTTCTAAAAAGATTGAAGGAATTCATTGTTAGTGGTTGGAAGGAGACAATTTGCTTAATTATGGATAAGCACTCAAGTATTGAGAATGCACTCGACAAAGAAGAAGTTGGCTAGAAGGAACCATTTGTGATTTGGAGATAGTGCATACGGCATGTCATCAGCAATTTCAACACAACGCATAAGAACCAATTGTCCAATAAGGATGCTACTACTGTTGCTGCTATGTAGGCATAACCTAGGAAATTTGAGTATTCAATGAAGTAGATGTTGTAAGTAAAGGAAGACTTAGCAAGAGCAAATAGATGTTGTCTCATGATAGTTTTTATCGGTTCGGATATATGATATCTAACATTGTTGAGAGCTACAATGCCGTTTTGAAAGGTTGTAAATGATTGCCCTTGACTTCACTCGTCAAGAAAATATTCTACAATTGTGTCGATTATTGGGAAAGAAGAGTCCAGTAAGCGAGGGAGGGAATGGATGCCAGGTAAGTGAATATAAAGTATGCTGTGAAGAAGCTTAACACATGGGCTAGGCGAGCTCTTGCTCATTCCATCAAGGCATATAGCCATGAAAATAGGATATGGGAGGTGAAGACAAGTTGGAGGTGCAAATCAAATGGAGTGATGAAACAAGGTAGTTGAACACATATTGTAGACACAATAGAATGATGTGTTCATGTATGAAATGGAAAATCTATAAAATCCCATGCTCACATGCAATCAAGGCATTTAATCTTATTCAAGTTACTACTAGTTGGTACATTGAAGAATGATATAAGTGGTCCCGTTAGTTAGGTATCTATAACAGGCATTTCATGCCAATAGGTGATGAGTTAAATTGGCCCAGTCTCGATTACTCATTCCTCATACCCAACAAGAAACTAAAATGTAGTTTGGGTAAATTAAAGAAGAAGATATATCATATGGAGATAAACTTAAAAGAGTCTGTTGATAAAAGCAGGTGTAGCGTGTATAAAATGAAAGGACACAATAGGAAGAGGTGTCCTCAACTTAATAAAAATAGTATATATAGACATATTTGTGTTTTTTTTTTTTACATTATATTATATATCATATTATGTTATTCTTTCATAAATTAATGACACAATATATTTATATTGTTTTGCAGGTTAGATGGATCTAAGACCAAGTGATCCATCGGTACTGCATGGATAGGGACGACATTGATTGTAGGACTTATAGTATTTTTGGGTATTGGTCAATGTTAATTCATTTGTGCAATTATACAATTCAATAATTTTTTATAGTTACACTGAAAAGGAATTGATATTTTGTGGACCGGAGCACATTGCGGCACGGGGAAAGGGAGAAAGTTAAAACATTTTTACTAAAATTACACTCTCTTTGGATGGGTGTAAATACACAAAAACATTAGAAAATAGGTAAAAATAAATGGAAATGAGTCGAAATTTTTTTCTCTTAAGTTGAAAAGAAATAAAAACAATGGTTGGAAAATTTTTGAAAAGGAGGAAGACAGAAACTTAATTTATGTTTTTAAATATAACCATTTTCTTCCATTTCCACTCTTAAGATTTATACGATCAAGATAAAAATTATATTCCCATTATTGTCCCCTTTTTCTACTGATTTTTTTGCGAAACACAGTGTTAGTGTTTTGTCCTTTTGTTGTTATCTTTAGTTACATATTTGCTTGAACCCCTACGCTCACCGCATAGTAGTTTAATTTGAGTTGGTTTAGAAAATTTTTCAAAGTCAAATCAAAATTTAGGGTTTGAAAATTTTCAAGTAGAAACTTCAAAAGAAAAATAAAAAAGAAAGAAAGAAATTTACAAAACTAAGCGGAAAGGAAATTTTTGGTTGTAAACTATTTAATCATTTACTAGGAATCGTTATTATGGTGTATTGTAATGTGCATTATTCATTCTTTTTAGAATACGCTGTATATATCTATGAAAATATCATTATTTAGTAAAATTATTTCTACTATAAGAAACTGAAATATTCTCACAATAGGGGAAAAAAAATTTATGGTGTTAACGTATAGAACTAAGTTGGATCGCGGATAACACTTTTGGGTTTATCTATATTATAAAAATTAATAAAGGCTTATATTACCGCTACCTTTTAAAATTATTATTTAGACCTATAATTTAATATATATCAAAAAGAAAAAACCAATACTAAATTAATTTTTATATATTATGACATGAAATTTTGAATATATTATAACATGATTTCTCGCACCCCATTCAAATCATTGTAACCAACCTCCATGGTAATATTCATCCATATTCACATCGTATGAGTTAATTGCAGAGAGACTCGTGGTAGACGCCAATCCTATGCCCGTTAAGTATCACGTAAATAGTATATTCATATTCATTAAATAAATGGAGATTTTATGTCCGTCCTCTATTTTGACAAGATCTATTCTATATATTATCTTACCATTAATTTTTATGCTTTTAAATTTGTATAATTGAATTCATAGTTTATTAAATGATTTAGATTTAAAAATAAGTAAATCAAGAGTAAAATGAATGATGGTACCGATCCCTTAAAAAAAAAAAAAGACCGTAAAAAAATTCTTAAATATAGAATTTTTTTCGATCTCATCTGTAATTTTTATGAGATCAATTTTATCTTTTATTCTACTTTTAATTTAATACCCTTTAAATTTAAATCATTGACTTGATTGTGGTTTTAATTACTAAAATTTAATGGACATTAAAGTAACGATATGATGAACGGCAAAACTAATCTTACAAAAAATATGAATGGAAGTTCCCATAAATATAACATTTAATACTAATTTGCTATCTCTTATTCAAAATCACGAAACTGCACGTTGACAGTTAGTCTCAACCATTTGAATACCTTTCTTTATATCCACTCTCCACATTTCATTCTTCTTATCCTTACTTTGGAAATTGATTCTCTAAAGTTCTTTTCTTCTAAAGTTTTTTAAAATTACAAATCAATGGTAGTTATTGTTTTAATTTTTTAAATATCATATAATATTATTAGACATAATTTTTTTTTCAAATATCTATACTACAACAATCATTAATTAATAACTTTAGAGAATTTTAGAAAAAGAATTTCTTTAAAGGATCTAAATCCACGTTCTTTCCCCAAGTACCAAAAACATCCAATTTTTCTCTCTCCAATAATTGATCGATGAGCTATTCCTCCACTCTTCTCACCAAACTTTCACCCACTCTTTTCTTACTGTAACTTCCATATTTGCAAATAAGAATAAGATATCATTAATCTAATACAAATAAACTATAGATCAAATAGTCATATCAATAATAAAGCTTAAATGATTATACTAAAATATTGTTTTTTATCGTATTTTGATTACACCATTATATAAAATTTTATACACACAATACAGGTACATGTCAGTATATGTGTGTGTATTTTCAATTTTAGAAGATTTTTTATTTTGAGATCTTTTGCTAGGTAACAGTTATATTTATTTTTTATTCCACATAATTTTTGTATTGTTTGTGCATTAATTTTTTTTTCTTCTCTGCGTCATCAATTATGTATATAATTTGATTTAATAATTACATTGTATTCCAAATTTTATGATATTTTTCTTTGCACAAACAACACGAGTATAAGTTTGCTAGTTATGTATAAAGAAGATAAAACTATTCAATATTGATGCCGAATGTTATATAACTTCATAATTTATACTATGGTTATAATAAATACATAAACTTCAATTCCTTTTTTTCCCTCCTTAATAGAACTTATCATGTAACCCAACTTGCAAATTAGAAAACTTCATATTATATGATGAGGAGATAGATAGGTAGCACTTTGAGACCAAAAACTGAAAATATCTATACGTATGATTATACGTATAATTGTTTGTTTTGATTATCCAATTTTCGCTGCTACACATGGTTCTGGTAAATTTCCAGTAAAGTATGGTACGGTTTATAACCGCCGAGATGGCCATAAGGGATAGTGTTATGTGATTTCAGTGGCTAGAAGATGACAAACTTGACAATCCTATTGACAAGAGCGCAAAATAACCCTTTTTTTCAATGCCCATGAATGAGTGCTGATGCAGCTATTAAGAGGCCAGAAGGAAAACCATTGATATTTTCAAGATTGATATAAAGTCAGTGAAAGTTTCTCTTACGTAATTTGTTTTTTTATTTTTTTTATTTTTTTGTCTATATGGAAAAGTGTTTTGCTTGTCTTCGTGTGAATTGTTATGTACTGTAGTACATAAAAACTTTATATCTTATAAATGTTGTTGGTGAATGACCAGGTTACTCATTAAGATTGCTTAATTAAGAAATATGCAAGTGTTAATGGATTGATTGTGTATAACGTGAGAAAGATGAAGTTTGTTGGAATATATAAAGATTGTTTCAATCGAGATTATGGCATCCAAAACATACTAATGATCCATAATGTACACGTTTTGGAATGGAAGTTTTCTTCCTTTAATAAGGATCGGGGCTGAAAGTTCTATCAACTCTTGAGTATTGAGATCCATCCTGATTAGAGGTGTAATCAAATTGAGTTGATAATAATATAATATTGGCTTAAGCTTAAACTTGGTTTAAGTTTGAACCAAGTTTTAAATTGTAAGCTTAGGCTACAAGTTTGAGCTTGACTCGATGAATTTGATTAAGCTTGAACTTTTTATAAATTTTTCCTAATTAATATTATATTTCCTTATGTTTAAATATATTAAAATTATATTAAGCTCAATTAGGTTCGCAAATTTGTTGAGCTTAGTATTTTAAAGTTGAAGCTCAACTCGATTTATTACTTGAGTAGTTCGAGCTTGAGTTCGAACTTGACTCAATTATTACTGAATCAAATTCAAATAAAACTTGAGTAATTTACGAACTGACTTGATTCATTTACACCTTTACTCTGGACCGAATGAAATTGCCTAGGCTGAATCATGTGGCTTATTTTACTTAATTTTTAAATTTTTGAAAACTTTTTCGATAGAAGAAAATACCCTTCTTAATAACTTATATTGGTGAATAGTAGTATTTTAATAATTCAATACACAAATAATCAATGCAAATTAAAAGGATAAAGAAAGGAGAATATTAGGTTGAAGATTTATAGGGTTTCGATCTTATACCTACTGTTTTCTTTCAGTTTCATTGTTGGGGACTCAGTCTATTTCACTAGTGCTATTTCACTCGATTCACTAAATAAAAATCACGAGAAGATTACAAGTAATTGCCACACATAGGCTTACATAATACTTCGTTTTGCCTATCTAGGCTTTCTACAATCTAAACTAATATAAATCTACAGAGTACAATATATTTTCTCTCAATGCTCAAATAACAAACAAACTTTACAAATTATAAGTGAGAACAATAATACAAGTCTCAAATAATTTCACACTAAATAGAAATAATGATTGATGAATAATTCGCTTCAATGCAACTTTTTGAAGAAGTATCTGAGAAACTTTCTGTGCTTTTTTAGAAGGTAGAACTTGATCACAATATTTTGTGTAATGAAAATTTTTTCATAGAACCTTTTTTTTTTTTTTTTTTACATTTTGAATCCTTTCTCCTTTTATATTGAAATCTTTGAACGACTAATTTGTTGAAGATTATCTTTACTTTTATGTTTATCCAAAAATTTAATTAATAGAGATAATCCTTAGATATTTTTTGAGAGGATATCAGTATTTTGAATTTCAAAATAATCTCTTCTAGTCTTGATTCAGTTAGATATTCTTTAATCTGTAACCTCCAGATAAGCTTCAGATTTGAAATTGACGAAGAGATATGCTTTATCAGCCATTTCTAAATAGATAAAATTTAAGATAGCCTTAACCTTATCCATTCTTGTATATATCTTAATTTATCCAAAAAATAAATTCGCTAAAAAATAATCCCCATAGATCTTGATTTTATCTTAAGTGAAATGGCATTAAGTGTATTTTCCTAATACACTTAACCTAGTGGAGCTGAGTAGTGTTTAATTCGAATCTGATATGAGCTAATTTTTAACGTTACTTTTCTAAACCAATTTTCTAAATAACCTTCTAAAAAGTAACAAGTTTCTTCTCTATTTTTTTTTTTTCTAAAGTCTCTAAATAAGTTTCTAAGGAACTGTACCAATTTTGCTTATAAAGGCTTTTAAAATACTTTATGAAGATTTTCAGACTAATCTCTTTTTTAACCAATTCAAACCTTTTGAATAAGCTTTCAAATGTAACTCAATTTGCAATTTTTAACTTTCTAAGAACCTTTCCAAATGCCTGCATTCTTGATGATTAATTAGCATTCATGTGTTTTTATTATCATCAAAATATATGAGAGATATCTAACATTTTTTCCCTTTTTGATGATAATAAAAACAATCTCATAGAACCAAAAACATAAATCAGACTGAATTGATATCTAACAAATAGTAAGAAACTTCTCATAGTCACACAATAAACATGTTGTGCAAAACTCAAATGTTTTTGGTTTTTCTCTCCCCCTTTTTTGTTATCATCATCGATTAATATTAATTAACTCCCCCTTAATTGTTCTAAACAAATAGAATAGGCAGAATGAAAAGATTGCGTTGATTAAAAGAAAGATCATAACCAAGTCCACAGAAGGACTGTTCAATAGAAAACAAAAGATCCTAACAATGTATTCTTGAAGCTTTTGATTCAAATTTAGTTTCTGAAGAACCTTTTGATTTAGGTTTTGTTTTGGGTACATCAAGCATCCTTGAAGCTTTTGTTGTTCGTTTTGAAGGAGGTTCTGTCTTTCCTTCTTCTGAATTAAAACGAAATATATTCTTTTTATTTGAGACAATTGGAGTTTCATTGTTTGATTCTTCATGGCTTGTTTCTTCAATAAATTTGACATTTATTGATTTTTCAACAACTTTTGTTTCTCTGTTGTATACTCGGTATGCCTTTGAGTTCATAAAGTAGCCTAGAAAGATGGCTTCATCAGCTCTCTCTTCAAGTTTTCCTCAAACTTTTCTTGTTTTCTTAACAAAACACTTGCAACTAAAGGTGTGAAAATGTGAAACAGTAGGTTTCCTTCCTTTGTAGATCTCATAAGCAGTTTTATTTGTCAAGGGTCTTACATATACATGATTTATGATGTAACAAGCTGTTGAAGCTGCTTCTGCCTAAAAATAATATGCTATAGTACTTTCATTAAGAAGAGTTCTTGTCATTTCTTGAATAGTCCTATTTTTGCGTTCAACTACTCTATTTTGTTGTAGAGTATAAGGCATGAAAAAGTTATGAGTGATGGCTTTTTCTTCACAAAACGAACTAAAATCTGAGTTTTCAAATTCCTTTCCATGATCAATTTGTAGACTGATGATGGAGAGGCTTTTTTCATTTTCAACTCTTTTTGAAAAGATTTCAAAGCATCACCTTTATGACACAAGAATAAGATTCAAGTAAATCTAGAGAAGTCGTCTACTATGATAAGTTCATACTTATATTTCCCTAGACTTAGAGTGCGAGTAGGACCAAATAAATCTATGTATAATAACTTTAAGGGTCTTTGAGTGGAAATAACTTTTTTACTCTTATGAGAGGATGAACCCATCTTATTTTTAAGATAAGCAGCACAATGAATATTCTCATGAGCATGTAGTTTTGGTAAGCCTTGAATTAAGTTCTTTATAGAAAAGTTCTCTAATTGTTGAAAGTTCACATGTCCTAGTCTTTTATGTCAAAGTATAGCATTATTATTTACTGAATTGAAATAGCTTTCAAATGATACTTTATATGGTTTAATTAGATAAACATTCTTCTTTCTGAACCCTTCAAATAACTTAAGTCCATCCTTGTTAAAGCTAACACATTTATCATGTTCAAAAGTTATTCTATATCCTTTATCACACAACTGACTTATGCTTAATAAGTTATGTTTCAATCCTTTAACCAACAATATGTTCTCAATCGAATGAGGTGTTAAACCAATTGTACCTACTACAATTAGTTTACTATTACTATTGTCACCAAATTTCACATAACCATCTTCCTTCCATTTCAGATTTGTGAACAACGAA
This sequence comes from Lumnitzera racemosa, assembly GCA_024138005.1. Lineage (NCBI taxonomy): Eukaryota > Viridiplantae > Streptophyta > Magnoliopsida > Myrtales > Combretaceae > Lumnitzera > Lumnitzera racemosa. The sequence goes on along the minus strand of JAMXBC010000005.1, from coordinate 18,218,561 downwards.
GCATCACCTGTCGTGTGTCTTGAACATCTGCTGTCAAGATACCATATTTCTTTTATCTTAGCTTCATAATCTTACACACATCACAACATAATCATGCTTGTTTATGAATCCAACGAAGCTTGGGTCCATGAAAATTCAAACTCGTCTTTTGAATTGAACCTTGATTATTGCTGAGCTTGTAGTTTTCGTAAAAAACAATGTTTCTCTATATGACTTAGTTTATTACATAGAAAACAAGTATAAATTTTCTACTCAGTATACTTGTTACTTACCACTTTCCTTTGATTTGGATTCTTTCTGAAATATCCTCAATTCAACCTTCTGTTGTACCCTTTGTTCCAAAACCAAAGAAGACTCCATGAAAGTCTAAAGTTGCTACTCTAGTAAAGAAAACTTTGAAAGCTTCTAAGAATGTGCAAAGGTCTTCGGAAGTAAAGACTTCAATTTCCTCTTCCAAGTCAAAAGATAAACCTAAGAAAAGATCCATGATAAAAGGTAAAAATCTCTCCATCAAGGATTCTTTTTATTTAGATTTATAATTCTTTGACAAGAATGGTTTTTATTGGAAAGAGTCTTTAGATGAGTTAAGTCTGAATGATTTGGTTGATATGAGAGGAATTATATATGGAGAACTAATAGATGAGTTTTGTAGGAAACTTGATAACAAAAATCAAGAAGTGTGGAAGTCAATTGTGCTAGGCTAGAAAATTGAAATAACAAAGAAGGATATTCTAATATGCTTCAGCATTAAAGAAGTACAAGAAGATGAGAACTTAGTATAGATGACTAAGGAGCATTTGTTCACAGAGTTGAATGATGGAGTAGAGTTAGGTATTGGAAGAAATATTTTCAGTACTGAATTTAAGCTACTAATTAAGATTTTATATAAAGTTGTCAACACATTTGTCTTACTTAGAAGGGATAGTGCAACCTCCGTAACAAGAGAAGATATACTAGTTATGATTTGACACATATGGTAGCATTTGGATGTTCGACCATATGGGAATTTGTTGATAAGTTTCTTCAATTTCAAGAAAATGAAAATACCAAGTGAAGCAAGTTGTCCTTTTTATCCTATTAAATTAGGAGAAAGAATTTTTAAGTAGATGGGGATTTACATGAGTGACAAGCTTTGGTATTCACATAATGGGGGCATTTTTGTTTGTCCTTTAAATCTTGGAAGAAGGATAGTCATAATTAAAGAGAAAGACAATGAAAAGAAAAAGAAGCGAGGAAAGGAAACTATTGAGAAGAAACCAAAAAGAAAAGGAAAATTGGTTAGAAGATCAAGTAGGATAGAATTTAGGGAAGCAATTGACTCACCTTTTACAGAATTATAGCATGTTCCCTCTAAAAAAGAATTGATTTAAAACCTAGTAGTGCTCTTATGAGCTAACTAACCTAAGCTAGAGTATTTTTAAGGGACTAATAATTGATAAATGTGTAAAATTACACATTAATCTCCACTTAAAGCACAAATTCATACATGTATTCTACACTTTTATGTGAATTTTGCTTAAGAATTGATTACATGTATTTTGGATCAAGCATGTCAAGATTGAGAAAAAGGATGAAAAAAGACATGAACTCAAATGGTTGAAGTAAGCTTGCAAATCTTTAGCCTATGGCCTGTCATTTAGCTCCACTTCAAAAGCAGAATACTTGACTTATGTCTTTGTTGGTGATTAGAAGTCATAATTTTCTCTAGTAGGAAATGGAGCTTAATCTAATAGAAAATATAAGATTCAGGGGATAAGAGGGATTAGTTTCTACTAGCCTACTATTTTCCTTGTCATGTGTGCATGATGGAAAGCTTGCTCTTCATGGGTCTAGGAATGTACTTTACTGACTTGGAGTGATTAATCCTATTTTTTGATTTATTATCTATCATAGATGCCACATTAATATGTGTGCTGCAGCTCACTTGAAAGTCTCCAACTAGCAGAACAGAAATGATAAAGTAAGTACAGCTCACATGACCAAGTTGTTGCAGCAATTCAAGTGCATGAAGCTAGCCTGAGTTTCCCATCAACCGAGCAGCTGTACCTTAGTCTGAAGGAGTTCATTAATTGTTAGTGTTGGAGAGCCGATCAAGTGTGAAGCTTGAATGTAGACTAAAGTTGATTGTGGCAGCATTTTCCCTCTATTCAAGAGTAGCTCATGTAAAACAAAGGCTAAACACAACACATTAGAGCATCACCAATTGATAGCTGCAATTGACACAGCAGTTGAGTTCCACATGAAGAAGCCGAGCAGCTCTTTACGTGGTAGAACGGAACAATCTGATGTGCAAGTTAAGTACGTAAATGGACTCTTCAATAGTGGACATAAGCTGTAATTTGCGTAAAAAAATAGCAACTCCATCTTGTACGCTTCTAGCAAACCATAAGTCTAGTAATACTAAGATGATGTTCTCTCCTCTTGAGCCTTGCTTATATAGCAAGATTGGATGACCTACGGTACACAACAGTTGTAGCACACTCCAGAGAGACAAATCGAGTAACAGCTGAATAAACCAAGTAACCATGGCCGAGAACTCCATACGTATAGCAGGCCGTGAAGAACAATTTCAAGCAGCTAAATTGTCTTTATAGCTGCAGCAACTCACCTCAACTACCCACTCGCACTGCAATATCAATTGACACAGAAGCTGAGCTCTACATGAAAAATCCTAGCGAATGGTAGCATGCTGAAACTGAGCAATTAACTCTAGTTGTAAACTAATTGCAGTAGCAAATTGCAATTTATTCTTCTTATTGAGTTGAGTGAGAGAAACTTCATTATCATTAATTTTATTGCAAGTCATGTATAGGAATTTTTTAATGAATGAACCGCAACAGAACACTCCAATTCAGCCGAGAACCAAGCACCAAGTAGCAGCTACAACGTGCGAGAACTCCAAGTTATCAACGGTAGAGAAGCACTTAATAGACAACAGTAGTGAAGCAATCAAACAAGTCCGAGAAGAGCAGTTGCACTCTCTATCTGCAACACATGAATTTGAACAACAGTAGAGATGCTTTTAGACTTCAGTTCTTGACAGCTGAAATAGAGCAACGTTGATGTAGCAGCACTCCAATTCCTAATCTAAACAGTTGCAGTCGAGAACTATCCAAGAAAGAGTAGCAACTATACGTGTTTGTAGCAGCCTGCGCATTCATGTCCACATGCCAAGCAACCCTTGCAGTAAACTCCAGTGAACAACTGTGAGTTCCAAGTGTAGTAGCCGAGAGTCCACTTCAAGATCCGAGCACAAGCCAAGCTGCAAGCACCAGCCATCAATTGAAAGGACCATACAGCAGCCGAGTTGAACTTCTTCTCCGAGCAAGGACCAGCAACATCCAACCAAGCTCACAACCGAGATCAGCAGCAACTTCATTCAATTTCACAACAGCAGCAAATGTGGGCTCTCTAACCAACATGAGCTCCTGAAGTTGACAGCAGCTGCAGTGCAAGAAGTCAGTGGCACACCACGCTTTGCGCTCCAACATTTCAGAGCAAAGTCTACACGCGACTAGCAGCAAACAGGGCTGCAATTTCATTCTAACTTGACAAGCTACACAGGCCTTAGAAAAATTGCAGCGGGTACACCAGGTTCTCTATGTCATAGCAGCCATGACGATTGGGGAATTAAGATAACAGCAGTTTTTTTTTTTTAAGCGAAGAACTGAGCTCTTGTTTTTATACAACAGTTTGAGGACAGAACATGTAGAATGGACAGAGAAAAGGCCATAAGTCATGTTTAGTTGGGCTCAAATGAAGAAAAAGTCTAGGCCTTAAGTTTGTTGTCAAATTCCAAATTTGGAAAAGGTGATGCAAGACCAGCACGTGTGAAGATCTTTAGCACTTAAATTTATTTGAATATTAAGTCTCTTGCTGTACAAGGGATGGACATTATCATAATTCTTTGCCGATAGTTATTTCGACAACTGCTACTTTAAACATGACAGTCTCTATAAATACGGAAAAGAAACTTTGTAAAAGACATGATAACTCTTGACTACTTACTTTTACTCTCCTCATTCCTGCTTACTAACTTAGGCATTGGAGTAACTGTATCAGACTAATTCCAGTACCAAGTAATTTTTTTTTTTCTTTATAGGACATTTCCAACCCTTAAAACCCATAGCGCCATTTGTTTTTTTCCCTAAACACACCCATATTTAACTAGGATGACCAAGAGTGCAAGTGCTGGCATTTCCTCCCAATACCTTGAGAGAGGGGGGTGGAAGTTGCTATACTAATGAGCAATGACTGGGTAAACTCGAACAACTTTGTCTCGATTTAGCTAAGGAAAACTCAGAATTAAACAAAAAACATGAACAGATCCTTAACCTCCTTTATCATAGTATTCATTTAAAATTATAACAAAAAGCATGGACATCACGATGCAAGACCCTTGCATGTTAGCACCCCTACTTCAACGAGCAAGCAATTTTAAATAAAAAAGAGTCCCTTATTCTTGAGATTTTTGAGGAAGTGATACCTTGGTACGTCAAGCTGCCACAATTTGAAACTTATGACAAGATGAAAGACCCTGAAGATCACTTGGAGTACTACTGTACGTTAACCAAGTTGCATAGTTTGAGTTATGTAGTGGCCTATCAAGCATTTCCCTCAACTTTGAGCAATGCAACCAGTACATGGTTCAAACACTTGAAACTAAACACTATTTCTTATTTTGATGAACTAACAAAAGTATTTCTTCAACCCTTCTTTGCAAGTAAGCTTCCTATTAACGATTCCTTAATCCTTAACACAATTAAACAAAGATCAGATTAGTTAATTAAAGACTACATAGCTAGGTTTATGGCTAAGATGGTTCAAATCCTAGAATTGTATATTAGCATGGCCCTCAACGTTGTAATCGATAGAGTTAAGCCCTATGGAGACATTTTTAAGTCTCTTATAAAGAATAAGCTGAAAACTTTCATTAAGTTTTGGCTTAGGCTACCTCATACATTTTATAGGAGGATAACATAAAGGTTTGATGAGAGGCTGATCAGAACAGAGGAGATAGAAAAAATGATAAGAGGAAAAGTGCAAAGGATAGACTCAGCATAGATGATGATCAAAGTTTAAATGCTAAGAGAAAGAGACCAAGGATTTAGACATTTTCATCCTACACGCCTGTTAATCGTCTAATTTTGGACATATTGATGGTGGTACATGTGTTCTGCAATGGCCGGAAAGAATGAGATGAAATCCCTTAAGGAGAAATTCCAATAAGTGCTGCAATTTTCATTGTGACAAAGGTCAATACAGATGAGTGCATCTAACTCAAGAATGTAATTGAGGATGCAATTCAACGTAAGCATTTGCGAAAGTTCCTAATGCATGATGCCAAGCATATTAAGAGATTGTCTCAAAGGAGACATAAGGAACACAAGATGACACTTGGCCAGCTGTTACCCGGAGAGATGTAAGGGATGCGAATTCAAGTAGAGCACCCAACGGAGTGGTTAACACCATTTTCAGCAGACTTACTATAAGCCAGTCAAGCTCTTTGAGCTTGATTAATGCCATAAATTACGTTTGCAACATCCAAGGCAAGAAGATCAGGATCAACAACATGCTCTCTTTCGTAGAGGAAGACTTTGAGGGCATCTAGAGACTACATGATGATGCAACCATTATCAGTGCAGGAGTTGCTAACTTTGAGGTCAAGAAAATTCTTGTTAGATATCACTTTTCAACATGCTTTCAACAAAATGGTACCCAAGATCAAAGCATTGTAAGATCCTATAAGTATGCCTTCAACAATCAACCTGTCCAAGTAGCTGGAGTAATTTCTTTGCTAATACAGATTGGCGATAGGGAGTATGTCATAGAGGATAAAGTGGATTTCCTCGTCGTCAAATGTTGGTCTTCATATAACATAATCATAGGACGGCCATGTCAACATCTATTTGGCATTGTCCCTTCAACTGCACGTCTTAAAGCCATGTTCCCTACTCTTACAAGAGTTGATGTGTATGAAAGGGATCAGTAACTGACAAGGCCCTTATATATGAGGGCCTTAAGTTAAGAAGAGGTATTTTAGGTAAAAACCTATTCAGAAGGCAAGTCGATTGGCATAGAAAATGCCGAGAGTAATACTGAGGAAATTTATTTAGGAGATGACCCTAGGAAAACAACGAGGATAGGGAAACCATTGTTAGCAGATATTCAGCAAAGTTTGATCAACTTCTTGTGAATCAATGTTGATGTGTTTACATTGTCCCCTTTAGACATGTCAGGTATCCCAAGAGAAGTCATGGTACACAATCTCCAGATTGATCCTAGTGTAAAGGTGATCCAACAAAAGAAAAGGCATTTTGCACCAGAGAGACAAGCAGTAATAAAAGAAGAAGTCCAGAAGCTATTGAAGGCATGATTCATTCAGGAAGAGCCTTATTTGACTTAGCTAGCCAATTGTGTGCTAGTAAAGAAGACTAATAGCAAGTGGCGAATGCGGATAGACTTCACGGATCTTAACAAAGTCTATCTTAAGGATTGTTTCCCATTACTAAAAATCAATCAAATGGTAGATTCAATTGCTAGACACGCGTTACTTTCTTTTATGGATGCTTTCTCTAGTTACAACCAAATTAAGATAGACAAAGAGGATGAAGTCCATACATCATTTGTTACTAATTTTGGAACATACTATTACTCGGTGATGCCCTTTGGGCTAAAAAATGTCAATGCAACCTATTAGAGACTTGTTACTAAGATGTACAAACCTCAAATTCACAAAAACATCGAAGTATATGTCAACAACATGATTATGAAGAGCGTAAAGGAGGATTGGCATTGTATCGATCTTGAGGAGACATTTGCTACACTAAAGAGATACAACATGAAACTTAACTTGCAAAAGTGCATCTTTGGTGCAATTTCAAGAAAATTGTTAGGATACATGGTCACTTGGCATGGCATTGAGGCTAACCCGAGAAAGATTAAGGTAATAATGACAATGAAATCCCTTTGTACTGTCAAGGAAGTGTAGGAACTCACTAGGTAAATAGCCATTCTCAATAGGTTTGTGTCAAGAAGTGCGGATAGGTGCATAGAATTCTTTAAAATCTTAAAGAATTCAAAAAATTTCAAATGGTCCAACGATTACGAAAGAGCTTTCAATGATCTCAAAGAATTCCTTACGTCCCCCCTAATACTTTCGATACCCATCTTAGGAAGGAGTTTATATTTGTATCTATTGGTCAGCTACCGAGCTCTTTTTTCTATATTGGTCTAAATTGACAGCAAAGAGATCAACCTGTTTATTATGTGAGTCATGTTTTGCAAGGGACAGAACTTCGATACACTAAAATTGAGAAATTGTTTTTAGTAGTGGTTTTATCGGCCAGGAAGTTGAAGTCGTATTTTGAGGCTTACTAGATCATAGTGCTCATTGATCAACCATTGCGACAGGTGTTACAATAGCTGGACTCCTTTAGGAGGATGATAAAATATGCCTTGGAGCTAAGTGCCTATGGTGTATAGTACAAACCCAGAACGACACTGAAAGCTTAAGTGTTGGCAGATTTTATAGCCAAGTTCACTAGTAAGGAAGATAGTGTGGGGGTTGCCAAGAAACCTATTTAGTACCTTTATGTGGATGGTTCTTCGACGAGAGAAGGGAATGGTGCAAGCATTGTCCTTTAAGACCCTTATAATGTCAAAGTTCATTATGCTTTAAAATTTAAATTCTCGGGGAACAACAATGAAGCAGAGTATGAAGCTTTGATTACCGGACCAAAACTGGCAAAAGAGATTGCCGCCAAGAGACTTAATGTGTTCTCTGATTCATAATTGGTGGTAAATTAGGTCATGAGAAGTTATGTGGTGAGGAAAGAAGAAGTGAGCAATTACCTGTTGATGGTACAAATGCTTGTAGAAGAATTTCAATCTTTTTTAATTTACAAGTTTCTAAGAAGCAGGAATATTGCTGCTAATAAGCTATCAAAATTAGCCAGCATGGCATTCCTTAACTTGAGCGACAAACTTTTTGTCGAATTTCTTCTATAGAAAATTTATCCACTCTTTCGTAGAGTTATAAATTGGCTCCTTACCTAAAAGAAGAATCTTAGGTAGATCCCTTAGTAGATTGTTTAAGAGATGATACTTTCTCTGATGACAAGAAAGGAGTACAAAGATTGGTTTACCAAGCCACAAATTATATGTTGATTGATGGTCAACTATACAAACGTGGCATAGCACAACCCTATCTTTGATGCCTTCCTCAGAGAGATGCCTAGAGGGTGTTATCCAAATTGCATGGTAGTGTTCATAGTAACCATGTAAAAGTGCAAACATTATATGTTCGAGCACTATGACTTGCTATTATTGGTTGACCATGAGAGAAGATGCAAAGGAAGTTGTTCGACACTGTTCACAATGTCAAAAGCACAAAGCGCCGAGTCGAGTGCTTGCAACTGAATTATGCAGCCTATCTAGTCCCTAGCTTTTCGCCTAGTGGAGGTTAGATATTCTTAGATCTTTACCGAAATCTACTACCTAACGGCAATTCATCATTGTTGCCATGGATTACTTTACCAAATGGGTAGAAGCTAAGGTGATGGCGAAATTATCAAGTAGAAAATGGAACTGTTTGTTTTCAATTCCTTAATATCAAGATTCGAAGTTCCTGACATGATAATCATAGATAACATCCCGTAGTTTGACAACAACAAGTTCTGAGCATCTTATGAGAAGTATGGCATTCACCTAAACTATACGTCTATAGCATAACCTCAAACGAATGGATAAGTTGAAGCTATGAACAAGATCATCTTGCACAGCCTAAGAAGGAAAGTAGATCAAGTTAGAGGGAGATGGGCTGATGAACTATCTAATGTCTTATGGAGGTACCAAACTACCTACAAAACTGCAATAGGTGAGACTCTATTCAAGTTAGCATACAACACGAAAGCAGTCTTGCAATTGAGTTGAATTTGCCTAATCTATGAATGCAAAACTTTGATGTAATGGTTAATCAAGTTGGATTAATGGCAAATTTGGACACCATTAATGAAATCAGAGTTGTTACAAGAGCTAAGATTGCGGCGTACCAGCATAGAGGGGTTAGGTATTATAATAAAAAAGTAAAGCACAAGGTTTTTCAACCTAAAGATCTAGTTTACTGAATGATGGAAGCAACTAGCATGTAAATGAATTAAGGAAAGTTTGGTGCAAATTGGGAAGATCCTATTAGGGTTCGGGAAGCTATTGTTGAGGAGGTTTATCAACTAAAAAGGTTGGATGGATCGACCATCCCTTGGGCATGGAATGTCAAGAATTTGAAATTATATTTCAATTGATTGTTTGGATGATGTTCATCTCCATTTGTTTGTAAGGTGAAGGCCTACTTGCTTGTGAGATGACAGTTTACTTGTTTGAGAATTATATTTGAAGTCTTATTATGTTTCTTGATCTTTTTATGATTGCTGAGTTTATGAGTTCTAGATTGCACAGCGAACGAACTAACGTAAGGTCTAGCCTATCGTAGTTAATGAACTATAAAATTAATCTTACAGCTAAATAATACAGCTTGTCTACGACTCAAATGGCTAATGGACAATATCTATAAAGATGTATGAATTAGGCATGTGAAATAAAATATGCCAAACTAATTAGGCGTATGAAATAAAACATGCTGAGAAATAATTAGGTGTGTAAAATAAAACATGCCAAGAATTACTTAATGTGTGAAATAAAACATGCTAACGAATAAGAACGTATGAAATAAATACGTATATCATAATGCCAGGAAAATATGGTGCGTGAAATAAAATGTACTGGAAACAATTATATGAAAGATACTTTTCATTCAACAATATATTGTTGGGGCTTTCTCTGATTAAACTTCTTTCTCAGTGCTTGGGGTCTTAGAGTCGACAGATTTCTCTTTCTGTACATAGGAGATTTCTTTTGATATACATTCTTCGGCTTCCCCTGGATCTTTGACATGAACTTCATTATTACCTTTCATGACCATCTCAGCGCCTAATTTATCATTGTCGACCTTGTTGCAACTATTGACTTTGTTGTTAATGTTGGTGAAGTCAAGGTAGGAGAGATCGTAATCAGGGTGAAGCTTTAGGATCTTCTCTCTTGCCACTTGGACCCCTCCCAATAACTTCTTCCATAGAAGTCTATTGTACCATTGATTAGGAGTGACTAAAACGAGTGCCTCTTCAATAGAGGATCCTCTCTTCACAGTCTCCTCTAGCTCGGCAACACAGCTTTGTAAATTCGTATTCTTGGTCTCCAACTCTTTAATTTGCATTATGAGCTTATCTTTCTCATTGCTTACCATATAAAGAGTTCGGCCTAGCCCTTAGCACTCTTCTTTCTTTTTCTATAGCTCCTCCTTTAGGCCTTTGGACTCCTTGAATTACTCATCAATCTTGGCCTTCAAGTTCAAGAGAAACTCTATACGAGACATTTGATAACTCTTGACCACTCACTTTTACTCTCATTATTCCTACTTACTAACTTAGGCATTGGAGTGGCTATACCAAACTAGCCCCGATACCAAGAAATTTTCTTTTCTTTGCAAGACATTTCCAACTCCTAAAATCCATCAACAATATTTAGCGCTATCTATTTTACTCTAAACATATCTACATGGCTAAAACTAAGATAACCAAAAGTACAGGTGCTGGCACTTCTTCCTAACACCTTGAGGGAGGGAATCGACGTACAGATGAGTAACAACTGGCTAGACTCGAGCAACATTGCCTAGATTTGTATAAGGAAAACTTAGAATTAAATAAAAAACATGAACAGATCCTTAACCTCCTTCATAATAGTATTCATCCAAATCAAAACAAAGAGCATGGCGATCATGATGTTGAGAATAGTGATGATTCAATTTATTCCCTTGAGTTACCAAAAAAGTAAGTTGAAGTTGTGATGGGACCCTCAACTCCTACATTCATAAAGAACGACAAAGGAAAGCAATCGCCATAGTGCACCATGTAGGACCCTCGCATGTTAGCACCCCTATTGCAATGATTAAGTAATTCCAAATCAAGAAGAGTCTCTTTATTCCTAAATTTTGGAGGAAGTGATACCTCGGCACATCAAGATGCTACGTTTGAAACTTATGACAGGACAAAAGACCATTTGGAGTACTATCACACGTTGGCTAAGTTTGCATGGTTTGAGTGATGTAGTAGCCTGTCAAGCTTTTCCCTCAACTTTGAGCAATGCAACCAATACATGGTCTAAACACTTGAAATCAAATACCATTTCTTGTTTTGATGAACTAGCAAAAGTGCTTCTTCAATACTTCCTTACAAGTAAACTTCTTGTTAAGGATTTCAATCCTTAACACAATCAAATAAAGATCATATGAGTTAATTGGAGACTACTTGGCCAAGTTTATGGCTAAGAAGGTTCAAATCTCAAAATTGGATATGAGTGTAGCTTTCTATGTCATAATCAATGGAGTGAAGCCCCGTGGAGACTTTTTCAAGTCTCTTGCAAAGATTAAGCTGAGAACTTTTGTTGAGTTCAAGGCTAAGGTTACCTCATATATTCATTAGGAGGATAACATAAAGGCTTGGCGAGAAGCCAATTAGAATAGAGGAGATAGAAAAAATGAAAAGAGGAAAAATGTAAAGGATAGATTCTGCATAGATGATGATCAAAGTTCGAATGCCAAGAGAAAGCCACTAAGGATTCCTACATTTTCATCTCACATGCCCATCAATCGTCCAATTTCGAACATATTGATGGAAGTATGTGGGCAAAGAGGCGTTTTGTAGTGGCCGACAAGAATGAGAGGAAATCCCTCAAGGAGAAATTCCAACAAATACTGTAATTTCTACCATGATAAAGGTCACAACATAGATGAATGCATCTAACTCAAGAATACAATTAAGGATGCGATTCAACATGGGCATTTGTGAAAGTTCCTAGTGCATGATGCCGAGAATATTGAGAAACCGTCTTAGAGGAGACTTAAGGAACACAAGAATGATACTTGGCCAGCTGTTGCCAGGAGAGATGCAAGGTATGCAAATTCCAATAGAGCATCTAACGGAGTGATTAACACGATTGTTAGCGGACCTATTATAGGTTGGTCAAGCTCTTCGAGCTTGAATAATGCTAGAAATTATGTTTGCAACATCTAAGGCAAGAAGGTCAGGATCAACAACATAATCTCTTTCCTAGAAGAAGACTTTGAGGGCATCCAAAGACTACATGATGATGTACTTGTTACTAGTGTAAGATTTGCCAACTTCGAGGTCAAGAAAATTCTTGTTGATACAAGAAGTTCGATAGATGTCACTTTTCAGCGTGCTTTCGACCAAATGAGGCCCAAGATCAAAGCGCTGTTAAGATCTTATAATTATGATCGGTATGCCTTTAACAATCAACATGTCCAAGTAGCCGGAGTAATTTCTTTACTGATATAGATCGACGATAAGGAGCATGTTGTAAAGGATAAAGTGGACTTCCGTGTCGTCAAATGTTGGTCCCTATACAAGATAAGCATAGGACGGTCGTATCAGCATCTATTCGGCATTGTCCCTTCAACTTACATCTTAAAGCTAAGTTCCTTACTCCTACGAGAGTTGGTATGTGTGAAGGGGATCAACAACTAGCAAGGTCCTTATATATAAGGGCCTTAAGACGAGAAGAGGTATTTTAGGTAGAAACTTGTCCGGAAGGTAAGTCTGTCAGCATAGAAAATGCCAAAAGTGATACTGAGGAAATTTCTTTGGAAGATAACCTTAGGAAAACAACGAAGATAAGGAAACCCTTATCAACAAATATTTGGCAAAGTTTGATCAACTTCTTATGAGCTAATGTTGATGTGTTTATGTGGTCCCCTTCGGACATGCTGAATATCCCAAGAGAAGTCATGGTACACAAGCTCCAGATTGATCTGAGAGCAAAGGTAATCAAACAAAAGAAAAGGCATTTTGCACCAAAGAGACAAGTAACAATAGAAGAGGAAGTCCATAAGCTATTGAAGGTAGGATTTATTTAGCAAGAGCCTTATCCGACTTAGCTAGCTAATTCTGTGTTAGTCAATAAGTGTAACAGAAAGTGGTGAATATACATAGACTTTATAGATCTCAACAAGGCCTATCCTAGGGATTGTTTTTTACTGCTGAAAATCAATCAAATGGTAGATTCAATCGTTGGACATGCACTATTTTCTTTTATGGATGCTTTCTCTGGTTACAACCAGATCAAGATGGACAAGGAGGATGAAGTCCATACGTCATTTGTTATTAGTACATTATTTGAGAGATGGTATTCTCCTTGATGATAAGAAAGGAGTGCGAAGATTGGTTTACCAAGTAACAAATTACACGCTAATTCATGGTTAGTTATACAAATGTAGCATATCATAACCTTATTTTCAATGCCTTCCTCCGAAAGATGCTTAGAGGGTATTGTTCAAATAGTATGGTAGTGTTTGCAATAACCATGTAAAAGCGCAGACATTATATGTTCAAGCACTGCAACTCAGCTATTATTAGCTAACTATGAGAGAAGATGCAAAGGAAGCTATTTGGTACTATTCACAATGTTAGAAACATGAAACGCCAAGTTAAGTGCCTACAACTGAATTATGTAGCCTATCTAGTCCTTAGCTTTTCACCCAATGTGGGTTAGATATTTTTGGACCCTTTTTGAAATCTACTGCCTAGTGATAATTCGTCATTGTTGTAGTAGATTACTTTACCAAATGGGTTGAGGCTGAGGCAGTAGTAAAAATCACTGAGCAGAAAATGGAAGCATTTATTTTCAATTCCATAATATCAAGATTCAGAGTTCCTTACATAATAATCACGGATAACGGCTCGTAGTTTGACAAAAATAAGTTCTGAGCATTTTGTGAGAAGTATGGCATTCACCTGAACTATACGTCTATAGCACACCCTTAAACAAATTGATAAGTTAAAGCCATGAACAAGATCATCTTGTATGGCCTAAGAAGGAAACTAGATCAAGTTAGAGGGAGATGGGTCGATGAATTGCCTAATGATTGATGGAGGTACCGAACTACCCATAGAATTGCTACATGGGAGACTCCCTTTAAGTTAGCATACAATACGGAAGTAGTCTTATTGATTGAGTTAGATTTGCCTAATTTGTGGATGTAGAACTTCGACGTGATGGTTAATCAAGTTAGACTAACACCAAATTTAGACACCATTGATGAAATTAGAGATATTACAAGATCTAAGGGTATGCATACCAGCATAAAGCGGTAATGTATTACAATTAGAAAGTAAAGCACAAGGTTTTTCAACCTGAAGATCTGGTTTACCGAAAGACAGAAGCAACTGGCGCGTAAGTGAATCTACGAAAGTTCGGTGTAAATTGAGAGGATCCTGTCAGGGTCTGCGAAGCTGCTAGTGAGGGAGCCTATTGACTAGAAAGGTTGGATGGATTAATCATCCCTCGAGCATGGAGCATTGAGAATTTGAAATTATATTTCAATTGATTGTTCGAATGATGTTCATCTCCATTTTTTTGTAAGGCGATGGCTTACTTGCTTGTGAGATGATAGTTTACTTGTTTGAGAATTATATTTGAAGTCTTATTATGTTTCTTGATCTTTTTATGATTACTGAGTTAATGAGTTCTAGACTGCACAATGAACGAACTGACATAAATTCTAGCCTATCACGGTTAATAAACTACAAAAATTAACCTTACAGCCGAATAATTCGATTAGTCTATGTCTCAAATGGCTAACAAAGAATGTCTATAAAGACACACAAATTGAGTGTGTGAAATAAAACATGCTAAAATAATTAGGTGTGTGAAATAAAACATACCAAGAAATAATTAGGTGTATAAAATAAAACATGCCGAGAAATACTTAGTGTGTAAAATAAAACATGCTAACGAATAAGAATGTGTGAAATAAAACACTTATATCATATATGCTGGGAAAACACAGTACATGAAATAAAACGTACTGGAAACAATTACCTGAAAGATACTTTTCATTCAACAACATATTGTTACAAATACTCAGCCTATTTATAGAACGCAATGTATAAGGAATACAAAGAAAATCCCACGGCCTATTTCAAAGTCAACAACAGTAATTTTTGGGGCTTTCTTCAAGTAAACTTCTTTCTCAACGCTTAGGTTCTCAGAGCCAATAGATTTCTCTTTCTGCACATAGGGGATTTCTTTTGATAGACGTTCTTCATCTTCCCCCGGATCTTTGACATGACCTTCATTATTACCCTTCATAACCATCTCGACACCTGATTCATCATTGTCAACCTCGTCGTAACTACTGACTTTGTTGTCAATGTTGGCGAAGTCAAGGCGGGAGAGATTGTAGTCAGGGTAAAGCATTAGGATCTTCTATCTTGCCACTTAGACCCCTTCCAATAATTTCTTTCATAGAAGTCTATCGTACTGCTAACTAGAAGTGACTATATCACGTACCTCTTCAACAGAGGGTCTTCTCTTTACAGTCTCCTCCAACTTGGCAAGACGGCTTTGTAAATTCGTATTGTTGGTCTCTAACTTTTTAATTTGCATTATGAGCTTATCTTCCTCATCACTCATCATGCAAAGAGTTCAGCTTAGCCCCTAGCAATCTTTTTTCTTTTTCTGCAACTCTTCCTTTAGGCCTTCGAACTCCTTGTATTACTCTCCAATCTTAGCCTTTAAGCTCGAGACTTCATCAGCAGTTAAAGTATGTGCCAACTTTTCAATAGCAAGGTCTTCTTGAAGCTTTCTTGCCCCCATCTTAGGTCTTATCCTTACATTCTTGGTAACATTAGTCTGGGCTTTTTCGTATTGTTGGTCTCTAACTTTTTAATTTGCATTATGAGCTTATCTTCCTCATCACTCATCATGCAAAGAGTTCAGCTTAGCCCCCAGTAATCTTTTTTCTTTTTTTGCAACTCTCCTTTTAGGCCTTCGAACTCCTTGTATTGCTCTCCAATCTTAGCCTTCAAGCTCGAGACTTCATCGGCAGTTAAAGTATGTGCCAACTTTTCAACAGCAAGGTCTTCTTGAAGCTTTCTTGCCCCCATCTTGGGTCTTGTCCTTACATTCTTGGTAACATTAGTCTGGGCTTTGGAAGCATTATATGCATCCTCAATTTTCTACAATAATTTCATTTAGTACGATTAGTATTAGAAGTGACTCGACAGAATACATGAAAACTACTATAGATATTACCTTCTTCATTTTTTTGTTAGCCTTATCAAAGCCATCAGAATGTGGCTGCTTATTTGAAAAAGAAAAGGAGTGTTAGTAATTAAATAAATTCAATAGTTAAAAGATGGTTGTGGATACTCATGTCATACAACTTAGCCACGATATAGGCCTTATTGTATCCATCGACCCTATCGATGTCCTTCTTAGCAATCTCTATCCTTTAGGAGAATAATTCCTTCCGTAAAGGTCAAAGATTTTGTCCTGTCTCCTAAGGTCGAGTTGGTATCAAAGATGTTGTGGCTCTAACATAGGACCAAGCACTCACTGACCTCCTTGTTGGTGATGAATTTGACATTACTAATGTCGAGGGCTTTGGACTGCATTGCCTCCTTTTTCCTCCAATCCAAATCATTAGATCGTTTGGCAGGTAGTTAAAAGGAAAGTTCCTTCCCTGGTCTCTTACTAGCACTTGGTGCCGCCTCCATCATCAATAACAACCCTTTAGCGACAATGGTAGCTTCGACCTCATTAGGTCTCTTAACAGACTTTTCTTGGCCCGGTAGTAGATTGAATATTCTTAGTCGAAGGCTCCCTAGAATGGGCAATCTCTGCCAGTACAGTCTTCTCATCCTCCTTCCGCTTCACATCCATTTGAGAGGCTTTTAACTGCATTACAGCCTGCTTTGTTGTGTCCTCTTTTGCCACTTTCTTCACGGTAACCAGGCGAGTGGTAGTGGTTGCAATGGACACCTGCTTATTAGCCTTTGATTTCTTAGCCTTAGCCTAAGCCAAAAACTTGGCTAGATTAACTTCACTAGCACCTATATCTGCAATGTGAGTAAACATGTTAATATTAATGCAAGGAAAAAGAATAAACTTACATTATCCGTGTCACACAATGCTCAAAGGCAACAATTCTCCCCCCAAGTTATGAGAACGGCTTTCCTCTTATAGCTAAACTCGGCATAGTGGTTACTCTTTATTGTACCTTCCTTTTCGGAAAAGATCGGCTCTCCACTTTCATAATGCCTAATAATTCTCTCGGCTTGCTAGAAGAGCTTTTTGTTCTTCCTCCTCTCTTGAATTTTCTTTGCTACTGTAACATCATTCGACATCAATTCTATATCCTTTGTGCGAATTAGTTCAGTCCATTAAGTCTAGAAATCCAACTCTTAGTCAGATACTATTGACAGGAATTTGTCTAGCTACTTATGGATCTTGGACTCCAAACCATCCATGAACTTGCACTCATGCCTCACAGCAATAAAGCACCACCCGTCAGGTTGCCTCCTAATTGTAAAGAAATACTAGAACAGTTGAGGTGTAGCCTAGACTTTGACTTCTTCACTGACCATCTCAAAAGTTTCCAAAAGTCGATATGTGTTTGGTGAGAACATATTCAGCGCGACTCAAAAATAGTTGAAGAAGCTCTTCACAAATACCGAAAAAGGGAAGTATAACCCAAAATCCAAATATTTCAGGTATATGTTGAATTTGCACTCCCTTGGGAAGCATACCCTTTCCTCTTCTCTCAAACTCCTAAGATTCCATAATTCGGGAAGGTCCTAAAATATTCTTTCCAATATTGGTTATATTTAGTGATAAGGACCCTATCGGCGGCACTAGCAGCTCCATTTGGAGAGTCAAGGAAGTAAACTGTATTGTTGTACAAATATTTCGCTAGAATCTCCCTTCTTTATCCTTGGGATAATTATCTACTGTAAGAGCATTAATTCGAATGAGTTTATCCTACTTTTTCTCGATACTATCAGTCGAGCTACCTAAGGAACATACCATCTCACTCCTTATTTAGGGGAGAGAAGTGGCCTCAATCTCTATTGCCTCAAAATTAGAGAGGACAGGTCAATGGATTACATTATGAACCATACGTGAATGGTTATAAAGAATGATGTTACAGAAAGTTAAAGAATTTGAGAGTAAAGATGAGAAAGAGAATGAAAGTTTGAAGATGCTACAAAAGAAATCTACATTTGATTTTGAATAATCCCTTAAATATAGACGATTCACCCTCATAACTACACATGTGTTTCTGATGGTAATGATGTGCTGATTTGATAGTGGCATGGATTTTTAACGCGTGTTTCAAGATAGAAATCCAATGGTTGACAACTCTCTGATAGTTATTAAGCTTGTGATGTAATGATGATGGAGGTGACAGGTGTTACGCCTCTTACTTTTTGGTCTCTTGGATAGGTAGGAAATTGAAAATTGCAACTTTTCAATTGAGATGCGATCCGTCTTACTTCTTACCCGGCCTCTAGTTCATTATATATTACTCCCTTTATCGAATTCTCGAATATGGGAGCTAGGGGGCAAATGTTGATAGTCAGTTTTCGTCTACTCAGTTCGACAAGCGTTGATATAACTTCACTTTCTTGTCAATTTGGCTATTGACAGGCCAGGTAATTTACACTCTTGGCATATTGCTGAGAGATTAACATTTTTAACATTCCATCGAGTAACACAAATCCATTATTGATTTGAATTCAAGATTATGGCGCGAACAGTTACCACAAGTATAGTTATATTACATAACTGCCTACTCTCCTTACATTTCAGGAAAGGTGTCTAATTAAGAAATTTCCACGTGTCCTAATAGTTATTTCGATAACTACTACTTCAAACATGATAGTCCCCTATAAATACTAGAAAAAAAACTCTATAAGAGACATTTGATAACTCTTAACTGCTTACATTTACTCTCTTCATTCTTGCTTACTAACTTAGTCATTAGAGTGGCTGCTTCGAATTAGCCTTGCTACTAAGCAATTTTCTTTTCTTTACAGGACATTTCCAACTCCTAAAATCCATCAACAACAGTTTAGGCCTTAAGTTTTTTGTCATATTTCAAATTTGGAAAAGGTGATGCAAGACCAGCACATGTGAAGATCTTTAGCACTTAAATTTATTTGAATATTAAGTCTCTTGTTGTATAGGGGATGAACGTTATATTCTTGTACAAGCCTCTTTGTTTAGGACAGAAAAAATTAGAAGCCCATGTTTGGAAGGAAAAAGGAAGAGAATAGAGAAAAAAGAGGGAGAAAAAAGGACGATAGCTGAGAAATAGAAAAGGAGGTAGGAGCTTAGCAAAAAAATAAGGGGATAAACAGAATTTTTTTTTTTGAATTTTAGTATGTTTCTTTTATTTTTAGGGCACTAAAACCCTTATTTTAGCTCATTAACAGTTAGCTTGAGTTGTGGGATATTTCAAGATATGTCGATTTAATATTGGGAGATGGAATAAAAAAATCCATGAAATCGATTATACGTGTTTTCTATTCCTTTGTGATTTTATTTATCTTGTATCTTGATATATTCATGTTATTGATGAGATTGAGTTTATATTTATCGGATTTTGCATTCATGAATTCAATGAATTGATGTGTTTTATTATTTGTTTTTATATCGATATTGAGTTATTAGGTATTTTACTATTATGTTCATCATTTAGTCATTTAGTGTTTGGCCGTCACTTTTTTAGCTAGATATAGTTATAGGATATTTGGGAAGGTTTCGTTAACCTCTGATAAACATGGCTTGAATTTTTTAAAAAGCTCGTTAGAGGGATAAGTAGATTTTAATTAAATTCATGAAGTCACGCACTTAATACAGTTAGATACATAGTTCAGGTCATAAGGATGTGCTCAAACTATATTTCTAACTAGAATAGTAATTCTGGTCTAAGCGGATTACTATTTACCTGATAATTATAGATAAATTACCTTTGCAAGTGGATTTATGCTATAATTAGAATTTTGCTAATTCAAGAGGTGGGTGAGTTCTAATGAGTTTAGTTAAATCCCATTTAGTCAATTTCAAATATTGATTCAAGACATAACATTGATTCAAATGAGAATAGATTTACAAATCACAATT
Organism: Lumnitzera racemosa; assembly: GCA_024138005.1. Lineage (NCBI taxonomy): Eukaryota > Viridiplantae > Streptophyta > Magnoliopsida > Myrtales > Combretaceae > Lumnitzera > Lumnitzera racemosa. The sequence goes on along the minus strand of JAMXBC010000005.1, from coordinate 18,198,518 downwards.
TGATCCTTTTTTATCTCCTAGAACCAGGACCCTCATTCAATTTAATATTCACCTTATCAATTAATTTTTTCTCTCTTTTAGTTTTATTATCGATAGCTTAATTTAAGGAAAAACTCAAGTAGTTTAGTACTTAGTATCTAGCATCTAGCACCTAGTTCCTAGCTCCTTACAGAATATGACCTTGACTCATCATTTATACTACTTTCACAATCCAATTCACTTGTTAGCTCACATTCATTTTTAGCAAGTTAGCAACCTTGAATAAGAAACTGATTGAAAACCTAGTAGTGCCCTTTTAAGCTGACTAACCAAGGCGAAAGCTTCTTTAAAAGACTTACAACCCTAAATGAGAATTGATTTGAAACCTAGTAGTGCCCTTTTGAGCTGACTAACCTAGGTAAGAGTGTCTCGTAGAGACTAGCAATCTTAAATGAGAATTGATTTGAAATCTAGTAGTGCCCTTCTAATTCAACTAACTTAAGTGAGAGCGTCTCTAAGAGACTAGTAACCTTAAATGAGAAATTGATCTCTAAGAGACTAGTAACTTTAAATGAGAAATTGATTGAAAACCTAGTAATACCCTTTTGATCTGACTAACTTAGGTAGAAGCATTTATGGGGGGACTAGCAACCCTAAATGAGAAATTTTTTGAAAATCTAGTAGTGCCCTTTCAAGTTAACTAACCTAAGCAAAAGTATCTCTAGGGGACGAGCAACCTTAAATAAGAATTAATTTGAAACCTAGTAGTGTGCTTCTAAGCTAACTAATCTAAGCATAAGGGTCTTTAAGGGACTAACAACCCAAAATAAGACATTGATCTAAAACCCAATAGTGCTCCACTAAGCTGACTAACTTAGGTATGGGCACCATTAAAAGTTAGCAACTCTAAGTAAGAATTTATTTGAAACTTAGGAGTATCCTTCTAAACTAACTAACCTAGGCGAAAGTGTCTCTAAGAGACTACCAACTTTAAGTGAGAAATTGATTGAAAATCTAGTAGTACCTTTTTGAGTTAACTAACCTAGGTGAAAGTATCTCTAGGGGACTAGCAATCCTAAATGAGAAATTGATTAAAAACTTAGTAGTGCCTTCTGAGTTGACTAACCTAAGTGGGAGTATCTTTAGGGGATTAGCAACCCTAAATGAGAATTGATTTGAAGCTTAGTAGCGCCCTTTTGAGTTGACTAACCTAGGTGAGAGCATCTCTAAGCAATTACCAATCCCAAATGAGAATTGATTTGAAACCTAATAGTGCCCTTCTAAGCTAACTAACCTAAGTAAGAGCATCTCCAACGGACTAGTAACCTTAAATGAGAAGTTGATTAAAAACCTAGTAGTACCCTTCCAAGCTGACTAATGTAAGCAGGAAAAAGGCTCTTTGAGCTTGCTAAATGTTGAAATTTGGTTAGAAAGGGAAAATGCCTTATGGGCTAACTAAGGATTTAAGAGAGATCCTAAGAGATATATATGAAGGGAAAAGCACCTTACAAATGGGCAAAAACCGTAAAAGAGGTGTAAGATGGGACAACGCTCTATAAACTGATTAAAACCCTAAGTAAGATGTAAAGAAGGGAAAACGCCATATAGGTTAGCTTAAAATCCTAAAGGAAATTATGAGACAAGGTATTGTTTTGTAAGTTGGTTAAGACCTTAAAAATTGGTTGAAAAATAAGAAAGCGCCCTATAGGCTAGCTTAAATCTTAAAGGAAATATATGATGGGAAAGCGTTCTATAAGCTAGCTAGAACCTTAAGGGTAGGAAAACGCCTAATAAGCTAGCTTAAATCTTAAAGGAAATGTAAGATGGGAAAGTGCTCTACAGAACCCTCAAAAAGTAAGATGGGACAATGCTTTATAAGCTGGTTAGAACCTTAAAGAAAATATGAATAAAGACAGCACTTTATAAGCTAATTAAAACCCTAAAGGAGATATGAGTTGTGACGGTACTCTATGAGTTGGATAGAACCCTAAAGTGCTATATAGACTAACTTAATACCATAAAGGATAAGAAAGAATAGTATTTTATGAGTTGACTAGAACCTTCGAAGAAGGGAAAGCACTATGTAGGCTGGCTTAAAATCCTAAAGGATAAGAAGGTGTTGAACCTAAAGTTCACTATTTGATTTTGATAAGAACAAAACAAAAATGTATATGATTAAACTTGTTATTATTTGATTATATTTAGTTAATTGAATAAGATCTATCTTGCTTAATGATTATGTAAATCAATTAACTATGCAAGATATTTGGTTTTTGAAAGATGTGCTTTTCACTTGGAAGTTAAACCATATAGTGCTATTATATGTTGTTGCATTTGAAAGTTGCAAATAGATGAAGGTTACTGAAAATTTGCCCTATCAACATGACGGTATATGGAAGAACTAGCCTGATGGTGTAAAGCCCTGGATTGAAAATTGGAAAGCTTTCTATTCTCCTCAGGCCAGCATACCGGTACACGTGCTAGTGTTCTTGTTGGTAGTTGTTTTGCTTATCGTCATGACGGTAAGAAGATGATACCGTCAAGTTGCTAAGCTTGTTTCAAGTAACCATTAAGGCATTTAATATACTATAATGGAAAGAATTGAATGAGTTAATATAAATGCTCAACAACTTGACAATGATAAGGAAGAACTAATATTTCACTACAATCAAAAGATATTCTCTTACATTCCTTAGCCCTATTACTTGTTATTTGTCTCTCATGCTCTTTATTGCAATCAAACAAGTGAGACTTGTGTGTAGTGCTTGAGAGTTCTTATATTTTCAATCTTTAGAGAGAAAAGCACTACACTTGTGTGATAATTGTGTGTAATAGTAATTGTGAAAACTAATGTAGCTCTTTGAGCATTATATTGTGAGATTAATAAAGTAGTATGAAGTCCTCGATTAGAGGTGCTTGTGGGTTTGTAGAGATTAGGGGGTAGTTTAAACTCTTTGTTATATCTAGGCTTAATCTTATCTATTCTTATCTCTTTTAATTTCTACATTCATTATTATTTTATCATTATCTTAATCATACTCACTATTGCATTTAGTGCTTAATTTTGAAAAGAATTACAATTTGTCCTTAAAACTCAATTTAGCTCCCTTCTTGAGTTTGTCCTTGTGTTTTTCAATTGGTATCACAGCTCGTCTCTAATAATTTACTTAATTGCATATTAGAGTAAAGATCATAACATCTAATGCATTAGGCTTTCTAAAAGGACAAGTAATTAATAGGCCTGGTCTTCTAACCGGTAGCAACTATCCATATTGAAAATGTAAGATGACTATATTTTTAAAAGCATAAAATAGATTATTATGGCATGTAGTTTTAAGATAGAAGGGAAAAAGAAAGAGATTATTCGAATGACAATTAAAAATTACTTGATCTAAGAAGTTGCTATGGACATCTTACATTGTGCCATAAATGAAAATGACTTCTATAGGGCATGTACAAATAAAAGTGCTATGGAAATATGGGATGAACTACAAAGTATATATGAAGAAACTAGTAAAGTAGGGGATACAAAGATAAGCTTGTTATGTAGACAATTTAAAAACTTTAAAATGGTTCCAAATGAAACAATTGATGAGATGCATGATAGATTTATCAATATCATCAATCCCTTGAGTGTTCTTGGAAAGACATTTACTAATCTTGAGATAAATTCTAAAATTCTTAGGTCTTTACTAAGAGATTAGGAAGCCAAAAGAACTGTAATTGAGAAAGCCCATGATTTAAATGAAATGGCAAAAGAATAACTCCTTGGAAGATTTAAGACACATGAGAGAGACAAGGAGAGGATTCTAGAAAGAAGATAATTGCTCTAAAGGTCACAAAGAAAAGCAAAAGTGAAGATGAGAGTAAGGATGATGATGAAGCAGCAATGCTAGCAAAAAAGCTTAGAAAGTTCATGAAATTCAACAAAATGATCAAGAAGGACAAGGATGGGTATGGAACATCTTCTAAGTTCAAGAAGGAAAAGAAAAAAGTCACCAAGTGCTATAATTGTCAAAATTGGGACATATTCAACAAAATTGTCTCTTGCTCAAGAAGGATGATAAGGAGTCAAGGAAGCAGGCTATGATTGCCACTTAGAGTGATGGAAATTCAAACGACTCTGATAATGAAACATACTTCATGGCTATCGATGATGAGGTATGCTCCACTTTACATAACTCTTCCTTTGATAAACTTAGAAATATGTATGATGAATTGTTGAGGGAATTCATAAAAGTGCAAAAAAAGAATAAAGTCTTCAAACAAATGATGAGTGAAGTTGGTGATAAATTTGATATTATCAAGGATAAGTATAATAAAGTAGTTGACGCAAAAGAAGGGCTAGAAGAAGACAACGAGTACTTAAGATTAAAGGTTGAAAAATTAACTAAATAGGATGAAGAAATAAATTCAAGAAATAATGAATTGATAGATGAAAATAGCAAATTGAAGTAAGTTAATAAAAATTTTGAAAAGGAAGTGAAACGGCTTAAACTTGAGGAAAAAGATGATGAATGTATGATTGACAAGCTAGGTCAACTTGAAATTGAAAATTCAATTCTAAAATCTAGCTTAAATGATTTAAGAAAAACAATAGCAAAATTTATAGATGGAGAGAAAAACTTAGACAAGATCCTTGGCTCATAAAGACAAAGGATAGACAAAAACGGAATAGGATATAGTAAAGAAAATGTGTATAGGGCGTATAAAAGTTACTTTGTTAGTTAAGGCCTTAAATAAAACTTGCAATTATTGCCGAAAATATGGTCATATTGCACATACTTATGCAATACATCGCAATCTCTCCTTAAAAAAAAAAAAAAAAGGCAAAATGGTTTGGGTCCTTAAAAGACAAGCTTATCTTATAACAAATAACTCTAAAGAACCCAAACTAAAATGGATACTAAAGAAATAACTATTTGTTTTGTATGCTCCTTTAAGGCAAAACAATAAATGGATTTTGCATAATGATTGCTTAAGACACATAATGAAAGATGCATCCAAGTTTGCATTTATAGACTTGAAGGACAAAGGAAGTATGACCTTTGGAGATAACCAAAAGGCCCATGTCATCGATGAAGGTAACATTTGCATTAACAATGATCTTACTATCAAGCATGTGTTACTCGTTGATGATTTGAAGCATAATTTACTTAGCATTAGCTAATTGTATGATATATGATATAAAGTAATTTTTCATGCATCAAAGTAATATATTGAAAACATTAACAATGAACAAATCCTTTTTTAGGGGAATAGCCGAGGAAACATTTACAAAATTGACTTTAATATGTTTTCATATTCACTTGAAACTTATCTATCCAATCAAAACAATGATAGTTGGTTATGGTATAGGAAGTTAGGACATGCTAGTATGAATATCTTATCAAAACTAGTCAAAAAGAATCTTGTTGAGGGATTACCTAAGATTAGTTTTGATAAAGATAGAACATGTCAAGTATGTAAATATGGCAAACAAACAAAGTCATCATTCAAATCAAAAGATGCCATCTCAACTTCTAGGCCACTCTAACTATTACGCATAGATTTATTTGGTCCAACCCAAACCTTAAGTTTGAGAGAAAAAAAATATACCTTGGTCATAGTTAATGATTTTACTAGATACACTTAGACCTTCTTCCTTGCAAATAAGGATAAAACATATCATATATTCTTAAATTATAGCAAAAAGGTCCAAAATGAAAAAAAGTCTCTTTATTGTCTCTATAGGAAGTGATCATGGGGGAGAGTTTGAAGATTTTTGAAAAAAAAGTGGAATAGAAAACACCTTTTTGGTACCTAGAACCCCACGACAAAATGGAGTTACTGAAAGGAAAAATAGGATTCTTATAGAAATGGCTAGGATTATGCTATGTGACAATAATCTACATAAGTATTTTTGGGCCAAAACCGTTAATACTGCATGTTATATATCAAATCGAGTTTTCATAAAGCCAATTCTTAAAAAAAAAACCCTTATCAGCTTTAGAGAGGCAAAAACCCAACGTATCATATTTTCATCCTTTTGGTATGAAATGTTACATTCTTAATAATGTAAAGGAACAACTTGGAAAATTTAATTCAAAATCGAATGAAGGCATCTTCCATGGTTATTCCCTTGCTAGTAAGGCTTATAGAGTGTATAATAAAAGAACTCTAGTTGTAGAGGAGTCAATTCATGTTGCATTTGATGATATATATGTATATAGAGTCTAATGATGATATAGACAACATTGGTGCTCAATTGGATGTTCTTGGTCTTAACAAGGATCAATCCATTTCAAATTGAAAGGAAACCTCTAAGGAAGATAGAATCATAGATAATTCTAACATAGACTTACCTAGAGAATAGAAGTTTGTAAAAAATCACACTAAAGATCTAATAATAAGAGAACCATCTAATAGGGTGCAAACAAGAGCCTCCCTTAAGAACCTAAGTAATGCAATGTTCCTATCTCAACTTGAACCAAAAAATGTAGATGAAGCTGTAAAAGACGAATTTTAGATTCAAGCTATGTAAGAAGAGTTAAATCAATTTTCTAGAAATAAGGTATAGGATTTAGTATCTAAATCAAATGATAGACCGGTAATTAGAATTAAATAGGTGTTTAGAAACAAGTTAGATGAAAATGGAATAATAACAAAAGTAAGGCATGCTTAGTTGCTAAAGGTTACAACCAAGAAGAGAGAATTGATTTTGATGAGACTTTTGCTCCGGTTAGTAGATTAAAGGCCATTAGGATGCTTTCAACATTCGTTACATATAAAGACTTTAAACTATATCAAATGAATATTAAAAGTGCCTTCCTAAATGGTTATATCAAAGAGGAAGTATATGTACAGCAACCATCGAAGTTTGAGGATAGTGAATTCCCAAATAATGTATATAAGCTCAATAAAGCCTTATATGGACTTAATCAAACTCCTAGAGCTTGGTATGAAAGATTGAATAGCTTCTTGATAAAGAATAGTTTTACTGGAGGGAAACTTGATACAATGTTATTCATCAAGCAACATCATATGTTAATTATCTAAATATACGTAGATGACATTGTGTTTAGTGCTACTTACATGAATCTAATTAATGAGTTTATCTAATGTATGAAACATGAGTTTGAAATAAGTATGATGGGAGAACTCAACTATTTTCTAGGACTTCAAGTTAAACAAACCGAAAATGGAATCTTTATCAACCAAGCAAAATACATTAGGGAGCTCTTAGAAAGGTTTAAAATGGAGAATTGTAAGACTAAGCCTACTTCAATGAGTACTACTCTAAAGCTTAATAAAGAAAAAAGTAGAAAGATGATTTAGGAAAAGATATATAGGGGCATGAGAGGAAGTCTTTTATATTAAATTGCATCTAGGCTTAACATTATGTTTGTCGTATGTCTATGTGCATGATTTCAATCTTGCCCTAAGAATCTTACTTACATGTGGTCAAACACATCTTCAAGTATTTTGTGAGCAATATTGAAATTGGCTTATGGTATCTCAAGTTTTCTTCATTTGATCTTGTTGGATACTCCAATGTCGACTTCGCCTGTTGCAAAGTTGATCGGAAAGGCACAAGTAGTACATGTCACTTTCTTAGTAACTCTCTAGTGTCATGGTCATCTGCTCAAACTATATATATATATATAAATATCATGAATACTCCAGGAAGTATACTAGGTCAGAATCAAGTACTATAAAGTAAGTAAGGTTGTCGATCCCTCAAGGACTAAGAACTACTAATCCTATGATCGTTCTTAGCAATATTTAGGCAATCAAAATTGAATTGTGAATTAAATAATCTCATAATTACTTAAAATAGTCAAAAAGAAAATTATGATAAAATATCTAAAACTAAGCAATCAATTGACAATGTGGGAAAAACATAATCTACCTTAGTTATGCAAATCAAATTGTCATCATATTATATAGATTAACAGCTATACAGTCATTCAAGTGAAATTCTCATTCCTTAAAATTAAGGATTTAAACATCTAATTAATCGGTCAACTCCTACATCTCCAATTAATAGTGAACTCTAAATTATAATCATACATCTCCTGATGCTATGATTGACTAATGCTCTAAATTAACTATTAGTAATGTCTTAGCAAATAATTAACTCAAGACATCGGATTAATTCCTAGATAATTTCTAATTAATCTAATTAATGCTGCTCCCACATTAGCTAATTAGTTTCATCAAAAATTTCTAACAAACCCTATATCAACTCTTATATCAATAGTGTTTCTAACAATTATAACCAATAGAGAATCATAATTGAAATCATAGATATTACAATAATGAATTATCCACACATTTATTAACCCTATAACATAATTACAATCATCATTTTAGCTATTTAGGGTTTCATTAATTTCCCACAATTACAACCTAGCCAGCTATGGAAATTAACATAAAAGTACATATAACAATAGAATTTGCAAAGAAGTTCAAGATTAAAAATAAGAAAAAATCACATAATTGCATAAATAGAAATAGAATAAAAATCACCAATTCTATAATTATCATGAATTAAAACTTCAATTGCAAACTCCAAGGATGATCTCTATAGCAATAGCAAAGTCTTCTCAATGATCTACGAAATATCAAAAGAAAAACTCTTCAAAACTATCTCCTAATAGCATATAAAACTCTCTAAGTCAAAAGAAGATGTAAAAAGTCCTCTGAAATATCAATCGCATGACTATTTATGGAGAAAACAAGGGCTGGCTTTCGATTAGATATCTTTCATTGAAGGCTGGCAATGTTGAAGTCAAGTTTGATGGTGCTAAGTTGAAAAGCCACCGATGTAGAGTGTAGGCTGGCCCAAGGCCAGTTACCTTTAACTCCCAAATGTTACGTGTTGATTCAAGCTTCCTTTGTTTATGTAAAACTCCTTTAAATTGATCTTATTTCTACTTAAATCCTCCGAGACCTAAAATATCCAAATGAGACTACTGAAGTACCATTTCTTAACGTTTTCTGGAAAATCAATAATAATTCAACATAATTCACACATTCATTCAAAAAAAACAAAACTCGATAGCATTTTCAACCACCAAGGCTGAATATGTGGCCGTTGATAGTCATTGTGCTCAAGCTTTATGGATGAAACAAACTTTACATGATTATGGCCTAAAATTTACTAATGTCCCAATAAGATGTGATAATACAAGTGCAATAAACCTAATAAAGAATCCAATTAAACACTCAAGGACTAAGCATATAGAAATTAGGCATTACTTTATCCATGATCATGTGCAAAATAATGGTATATACTTAGAATTTGTTGATACTAGCAACCAAACAATTGACATCTTCACAAAACTCTTAAGTGAGAAAAGATTTTGTACATTAAGGAGAGAATTGGAAATGATCATGCAAGATGAGTACTAAGTACATAAGAGCCAAGATAATGTTTTTGAGCAAAAATGACATATTAAGTGGTTTTACCAGTAAAAATCATATTATAAGGTCTAAGAAACATGATCATATGGATTTCATCCACTATATATGACATTTAACATGTTTTAGGTACACTTGAAGTCATTCATAAAGATCTAAGTTCATATATACATAATTTCATCATGCATCAATTGTTGCGCCCAAAATTAGCTCTCACATGTTTAATTTCATCATTAAATCATAGTTAAGCGATTATTCTTGTCCAATATTGATCTTGTGCAATTTGACCTATCAAGACCTCCAATGGGCTCTTAAGGCTATTAGATAGGCCATATACTCATTGTGTCATTTTGAATATTAGTTGACTTGACTTTGCCTCTATCATGTTCATATGAAATATTAATATTGATTTGGTATGGAAACTTAAGTTACTTTTGATTTGGTGTACTTGCTTAATTTTTAGTTATACTTAAGCTCTTAGAACTCAAGTAGTGACTTTACAATTTGTAAGGCCTTAAAGTTATAATTTGTTCCTACCATGCTTAATCATGTATTTGAAGTTTGCTTAAAGTGTTAGTGTGCAAAAACATATTACCTATGCATACAATTTGCTCTTTCTTGCACACTCTCACTTTGTCATAAACTATATAGCTCCAAGGATTTATTTTGGCTCAATCTTAGATATCTAGTTCAAATTTAAGTTTTTCAAGCCTTAACAGACTCAAATAAACTTGATTGAAGTTTTGGAATAGTTATTCAATCAATCAAAATAAAATTAAGTTGGCAACTTAGACAATGGAGCTGATAGGAACTAAGTTTTTGAAAAATTGTAGAATACCAGCATGATGACATTCCACCTTACCAGCATGCCAGTATACTCCTCAAAATAAGATCTTCAAATCAGTTCTGTTTAATGAACTGGCATGATGGTACTTTAACTATCATCATGCCGGTATACTATTGTATACAAGAACTTAGAATCACTTTTATGCGATATACCATCATGATGGCACCTACCCTTGCCATCATGCTGGTGAACTTAATTCCAGGCACACTCAAATATGACACTTGATCCTTCTCTCTCTCCATCCCCTTTCCCAAACTCCTCTTTCCCTTCCTCCTAAACCCTAACCTCTTTCTCATTCCTCAATTTACCATCTTTTACCCCTCCAAATCTTATCGTTCTCTCATCAATCCTCTCTAAATACACTCAATCACTCATCCATCCCCTCGCTTCGCCTCATCTCACTCTTTTCTTCTCCTCAAACAACTTTCTCTCTCTATAAAAATCCCCATCTACCATCACAATGCCACCACCATCCTCACACCTCTACCATCATCCTAACTTCTCACACATACACACTCCATAACCGTCCCTCTCCCATCCTCACTTACTTTAAACCACTATGCCACCAATAACTCCCCATGGTCTTGCACCCCCCATGTATGACCACTGTCTCTTTCCTATTCATCATCATGCTCAACAGTTTGAGAAATTCCTAAACCTAGAAATAGATACTGAAATCTTCTATCTACAACAAATGCTTAATGAATTTTACATTCCGACCATTCTCGAAGTCAATACCAACTATGTCTTAGACATCCTTCAGCTTCCAAATGAGATACACATTGATACCCTCAAATATTTCTATTGTAATATGTCTGATTCCTTAGATGATCAAGGTGGCCTACAGTGAAAATGAATCCTAGCAATGAGTTACGCTGCATAGTCTTATATACTTATGTTTATGGAACTCTTGTAACCATCAATCTTAAGGATATTTGTGATCTCATTGGGGGAAAGCAAAGAATTTGGCTGCTATACAACTTGACCTTAGGACCACGATCCTCCATCACATTATGATCCATAATTATTGTCCTTACTGAGGCTAACAATCAAATGTTACTTATCAAAATTTATGGATCCTCTATTACCTTCTCATAAACAAACAAATTAACATTTTCAGTATTGTGGTTTAATGTTTCAAGCATGTGAATAACAACCCTTCTCAAGCTTTCCTTAGGCTTGGCCAATTAGTTACCTAATTATTAATCCACAAGGGAGTCCAATTCCCCACACCTCTATGGGTATCTTGATTCAAACACCTTGAATTGGTTTATATCTATTGGGAGGTTTGGAAAAAGACCAATAATAATTGGGTTAGAAAGAAACCCCTTCCTCTTCTTGATGTTGGCTTTGAGTACGAACCACCAAAACCTATTGAGTCTTCTGATGAACTGGGAAGTAGTAGTGGTCCTGATCCCTTTGGTGAGCCTACTGATCATGCTACTACTCCTCCTTTAGAAGGTTCCTCTCATCAGCCTCTTCCTCTTGACTTTAGCTTTCCTTCCTTTGATTCAGTTGCTCCCTTAGCATTTTAGCATCCATTTTATCAATACTCAAAGATGTGTTTTAATCAGCTCAAGGAGGACATTCATGATCACATCCACAATTGATTTCAAGGGATCTATAATCAATTCTAAATGAACTATCACTGCCTATCTTGCCCCTTTCCTCCACTAGCTCAAGATGATGATCTACCTACTGCCTAAGTTGCCGCCTTCAATTTACTTCTCATGCTGCTTCATGTTATGTTTATAGACTCAATGTTTGTTATATTTCCTATGTCTTGTTTTTATTGGATTTTGGTCCTTGATGACCTTTATTGATCTTGTTCCGAAATCTTATGTTTTTGTGATCCATAGCCTTCTTTGTCCTAGGCATGGATGTCTCTTGCTTAGTTTAATTAACTTATGATGCTTTTAGGAATTATTACTGGCTGCTTTATTATTAGATGGCTTCCTTGTTCTTTTTTTTATTTTTTTTGTAGGAGGTATATCCTAAGGCTTAAACCAGGACTATATCGAAATTTTGACTTAAATCCTTTGGCCTTTTCAATGGTTAGATCCTCCTTTTTTTTTATGAGGCTAAAGGGAGAGAAATATTCAAATTGTTAGAGAGTTAAAAAGTGTATTAAGTCGAATTGATAAATGTTACATGAAAGATGACATTATACTTATCTTATAACTTTGGCATATCTTGATTCATTGAAAGATTGATATAACCAATATATCTAATTTGTGAAGCCATTAAGAAGTGAGATTTGGTTCCCTAACACATCAATACTCTCTACTTTCAAGCATTCTCTTAATCTTACTTAATTGCTAAATATCTTGAAACCGAATGCTTAATTGAGGGAGATTTTTTAATGTATAAGAGTTTTTTCCTCATCAAAAAGGGGGAGATTATTGAACCTAAGGTTTACTATTTGATTTTGATGAGAACAAAACAAAAAAGGTGTATGATTAAACTTGTTATTATTTTTTATATTAAGTTAATTGAATAAAATCAATTATCTTGCTTAATGATTATATACATCAATTAACAACAAGATATTTGGTTTTTGAATGATGTGCTTTTCATTTGGAAGTTAAACCATATAGTGCTATTATATATTATTGCGTTTGATAGTTGCAAATAGATGAAGGTTATTGAAAATTTGCCCTACGAGCATGATGGTATATGGAACAACCTACCTGATAGTGTAAGGCCTAAGATTGAAAATTAGAAAGCTTTCTGTTCTCCTCAAGATGGCACGCCAGTACACGTACCGGTGTTCTTGTCATTAGTTGTTTTGCTTACCATCATGACTATAAGAGGATGATACCGTTATGCCGATAAGCTTGTTTCAAATAGCCATTGGAGCATTTAATGCACTATAACAAGAAGAATTGAACGAGTTGATATGAATACTCAACAACCCAACCAAGTACAAGGAAGAACTGATATTCTACTGCAATTAAAAGATATTCTTTTACATTCCTTAGCCCTATTACTTACTATTTGTCTCTTATACTCTTTATTGCAATCAAACAAGTGGGAGTTATGTATAGTGCTTGAGAGTTTTTAAATTTACAATCTTTAAAGAGAAAAGTGCTACACTTATGTGATCATTGTGTGTAATAGTGATTTTGAAAACTATTGTAGCTCTATGATTATTATATTGTGAGATTAATAAAGTGGTGTGAAGCCTTGGTTAGAGGCATTTATGGGTCCGTTGAGAGTAGGGGCAATCTGAATTCTACGTTATATTCAGGCTTAATCTTCTCTATCCCTATCTCTTTTAATTTCCACATTCATTATTATTTTATCATTATCTTGATCATACTCATTGTTGCATTTAGTGCTTAATTTCAAAAAGAATTGCAATTTTTCCTTAAAACTCAATTCACCCCCTCTTGAATTTAGCCTAGTGTTCTTTAGAAGGAACAACAAAGGTGATGTTATCCTTTTAGAAAATTTTGTGACTTGGATATCTACAAAAAAGGAATTGAAAGCTGTCTATGATAGAACAAGTATTTGGGATAAGGTCCCTTGATTTGAAAAAAGGTTAGTAGACATCCATCATAAGGAAAACTACATTAGGGAGGAGACTCAGACTATTAAGGTTAACTTAAAAGGTGTAACCATATTAAAAGAAAGCAAACAACATGATTTAAAAGCTTGCCTACTAGAGGCAACTTGGATTTGAAAAATGAATGGAGCATGTAGAATGCCTTTCTCTCCCATCCACCCCTTCACCCCCCTTTTTATTGTAGAAATTTGCTAATGGGTACAAATTCTTACTAAGAAACAAGGGCCCTATACTAGACCATTCCCTTCTTTGGCAATTGTATGGGGCATTTTATTTTTCTTCTCAATCTCTCAAAATGCTCCTAATCCCAAAATTGTCAAGGCTAATTTGGTGATAGGCTGACCTTCTTAGTGGGGCCTTTTGACTTTGAGTGCTTCTTTCCTAAGGAAATAGTAACTTATGATCAGTTTAATGGAAGAGGATTCCTTACATACTTACAATTTAAATTTCACTCTAAAGTACTATCCCAAAATTATGGTTCAATTTACAAGTGTTACACCTTGATTAATCTATTAGGTTTTTTTCCATTCAATATTGTTAATTAAGCCTTTGGTTAAACAATTTTAGAAAATATTCATCAGAAGGCCTATTTTGAAAGATTTACTCATTCAACCTGAGCTTACGAGTCAAGAACCCTATAGGAAAAACTAGAAATGTGCTTGCTCCAGTTTCAAAAATAATTTTTATTTAAGATAAATTGTTTCCTATAATTAGAAGAGCCTTTATTAAGTGTTGGTGATATTGTTAGTGGGGAGGCCTTATGTGATTTAAGATGGGTAAGGAGGTTTTGTATTTGTAATCCAAAGTGTAATTCAGAATGGATATGAGGGCTGTTTATTTTTGGGGCAAGAATGTGATTCATGGCTTTGCGTTTTTCAAGTTGTTTAGGCTTTGAGTTTATGCCTTCTTTGGTTGGGGCAATTATATTTAAGATTGCTTTCTTGTGGGGATGTACTTTCGAGGCCTTTTCTTTTTTCTTGCCTGTCAGCCTAATTTTCAAGATTTATTCTTCTTCTGACCCATCTTCTTTTCTTCTTATTAATTTGCCCCATTTTTTCTTCCCCATTTTGCTCCTTTCTCTTTTCTTTAGCCTCAAAGGTAATTATCTTTATTGCTAGGTCTTTGTTTTCTAAGAGATTCAAGGCTCTAAATCTATAGATTTCGAGTATATAGGCTTAAAGGTGAAGTATGTATCGGCTAATGGTGTTTGAAAAGTGTTGGCTCTTCTTCATATCAAAGGAAACAAATTATCAAAAACAAAAGTTATCTTTGAATCATTGTTGCTAAGGTAAGAACAAATCAATTTTTGTCCTTTTCTCCTTATGTGATGACTCTAGACTCCAAATTGCCCCGTTATGGGATGGATCTTGATAGAGTTTAACTTTGAAGACACTTCGAGTTGGCTCAATAGGGTTGAGAAAGGATATCTATGTTTAGGACATTAGAAATGATTGCTTAACTTCGTTTCGATTTGCGTATCAAATTCAAAATGAACTTCCTTTAAGGAACAAGTGCAAAATATCCTCACCATGATGTCACTCTACTCTCAAAGCGTTTAAAGGTTAGTATATGGGATATAGTTTACCCTCTTTCATTGCAAACCTTTTAAAAGTGAGTTTAATGTCCCTATGTAGGAGTCCATATGGATTTTCCCTGAGGTGGAAATTGACTTTGCTCCTTAATTTCTCGAAATGTTCCTTAAAACATGCCTTAATGTAAAACGATACCTTTCATTTGATTTGAGTTTAAAATTAAATTTCAAAAACCAAGTTTCTTAGACCTTTCATGTTCCTTATGGGTTAAATAGATAATTGCCTTAGACTTATAGGTTTTAATGCCTCTTGAGTTTACGAGCTTGGCTCTTTAGAGTCAAATAGGACAATATTGAGGTAGGAGAGTTATTAACTGCCTTTTTGTTTGGACGTGAGGTCAAGATGATGTTGTATCTAACTTTGTGTTTTCACTCAATTTATGGTAGGTCTTGGCTTTCATAAAGGACCAAGGTTTTAAGTTGGTTTACTGCCTTGATGGGCTAAGGTTTATGTTTGAGTTAGCTACCTTAATAGGCTAAGGGTTTGTGCTTAATTGGATTTTTGGGTTAGCTGTCTTAACTAAATAAGTTTTTGGGTTTGAGTTGGTGTTTTGGGCTAGTTGCCTTAATAGGCCAAGAGCTTGTGTTTGGGGTTGGCTTCCTTAACGAGCCAAGAGCTTTGCTTTGTTTTGAATTTGATGCGTCTTTAAGGTCATACATACAAAGAAGCACCATAACGGAGGGAGCTAAAAGAAAATAAAAGAAGATTACTAAATCCGACAACTACTAATTGGATATGACATACCAATTGATCTTACTTGACTTACAATTCATCGGATATGACTTACCAATCCAAACTATAGGGTAACTTACCGTAAGCCCCTAAAATTAAGTTTAGGACAACCGAGTCAAGATTTAGGGCTTTTAAGAAAAGTTATTCGATTAAACCCAAACTTTACAACTAAAATAGAAAAGTTAGTCAAAGTAACTGGTGAAGTTAGATTTTGAAAATAACAATTCAAGATTCCAATTTTGCCCTTAAAAGTAGGATTATTTAATATAGTACTAAATTATTCAAAACCTCTAAAATTGAGCTCGGAATACAGCGAAAACTTAAAGGTAAATTAATTAAGCTATAAAATGAGATAATATATCATAATTTACTATATGAATATATACGTATTTTTATGAGTATATTTGACATAAATAATAATTATATGTATAAATTAACCCTAAATTACTTAATTATATATATTATGTGTTGAATTCATGAAGATAACTAAGAACTATATCTTAAAAATAAAAGATATGTTAGAAAAACTTAATTATACGAGTATAGTTATATATTACATGTAATATATACGTAAGATATATATACTCGTCTATTACTAAATAACTAAATATTAATAAAATATACCTAAAATACTAAAATAATTGCAAATCTTATCCTACATACTCAATTCATGGCTGGAAATTGCTAGAGGAGATTGGAAATCACCATAGCTTCCTATAGGAGTGAGTTTACTGATGCAAAAAGGGAATTTCGCAAGAGAAAGACACTTCCTACTTACATTAATTGGATAGATAATTAGGAAAAAAAATTCCAATCGCCATTTTTACCCTATAAATATCACCTAACCTCATTTAGACTAGGTTTGGCAGTTTAGAATTTAGATTAGTGAAAGAAAAACATTAGAAAAAATCATGGAAAAATAGAAAAAAATAAGAAAAACAAAGAAATTACTGAACAGAACTAGTTCTTAAGGCAACCCTTAATCTCCTATTAAGCCACTTCACCACCATAAAGGACCCCTAGCACCTAGTCGGTCCAATACACCACTACTACCCTACAATCATCGAAGCACCCAAGAACACAAAGGTAAAAATTTGACCCTATTTTTCAATTATTTTTAAAAAAATAGTAATTCCATCTAGAAAAATTTAAAAAAAAATTATATTTAGATTATCTCATACATGCTTTCATGTGATTTTTTTTTTTGAAAAATTTGTAATATTTAATATACTTACTTAAGAAATTACCATTCATTCGAATTTTGATTTTCAAAATAAATGTATTAAATGATGTTATTTCTAACACAAAATTTTTGTATAGGATGTACATGATATATATATAATTTCTATGCAACTCGAAGTTTGATTTGAATATTTTTAATATTTATTATATTTTTCGGCAAAAAATAGCTAGAAAATAAGCTAAAATTGTGAAATAAATAGAAATTTATGAAATTAAATGATGAAATCAGCCTATACTGATTCCTAGTGAAGTATAATGATATTAGGATAGGTTGAAATTAATTTCGTACAAAAGGAATCATAATTGTGTATTTTAGTATAATTCAAGGATAAAATCGTAAATTTAAATATGTAAATGATAAATCGAAAATTGGAAACCAAGTAATAACTAAATTTCTCATATTTTTAGAAGTCTATAGAAATTTTTAAGGAATTATTTGGTGACCTAAGCTAATTACTACGAATTTATGTAGTAAAATAGCTTAATCTACAAATGGGGACATATTTCTAGTAATGGTAGGCTAAATACAATAAATAATACGATAAAAACTACTGATACATGTATTGGTCAAATTTGGTAAAAAAGTATATTTTAAATATATTTAATGATATTTTAATAACCGAAATATATTATATATGTATGAAGATTAGATAATACATATATTATACAATTATATTGACAATTAGGTAAAATATAGTTTAATAACCTAAAATACATATAATACGATGATATTTATTTAGATATATATAATTTTATTAAGAACTCAAATTACTTGTGAAAAGTCATTTGTAGAAATAGGACCCATAAAACATATCGTTATGTTTGTACGAACCCAACAATACTATTTTTACTGAAACAAGACAATCTTAGATAATTTAATCTATAACTCTATAGTATTACTAAAATGCACGTATTGCGATAGCCCTACCAAAATTGAAACATGAGTTAACCAATTAAAAGTACGCTTTGATATGATCAAAACAATATATAATACATAATAGTATAAATTACGTATATTATTAATAATTAATAACTTAACTTAATGTATATATATGTAATATAATAAAACTATATATTATTATGATAATATAATATATATAACTGTTTTAGATAAAACCCTAATGTTTTTGTAATTATTACAAAAACTGAATTTGGGTTTCATATATATAAGATTCCCTAGTGTTCAGACTGTTGACAACTCGAGTCTTCCATAGTGAGCTTCTGAATAGGTAAGTTAGGATTGTAGCTTTACCACTTGTTAGGATACAGTATGAAAGTATCTAGAGACTCAAGAGTACTGCTATTTGGTGTTTGTAATTAGCTGTTTGTGCGCATGCCTTGTGTATATGTGATATTTAGTTGCGACAAGAGTTGAACTCCTTGATATGCTATTCTACATGTTTGCATCGTTTCTATATTGTATGAACTTATTTGGTCACCCTTAATTACAATTAATGATTATTCAACTACAGCGAAACTGGACATGCATAACACCCATTAGGAGAAACGATTAGAAGTGCCAGGTTAAATATCGACTTCTTTCGATAAGGATAGCTGAAATGGTTATTTCCCCATCCTTAGTTGAATTAAGTGACAGGCGAGAAGGTCGCGACAAGGGGAGGGTGTAGTTCGAAGGTGCTCATGAGAGGAGGGTATTTTTTATTGCACAAGCCTGGGTTTGGTATCGTTTAAATCGCGGTAAAACTCCTCAATCCGAGTTAGAGCAGATGTAATATCTTTAACCTTACAATGGACTGGATAAAATTATGCGATGTTTCATATGATCGATTTCATTGAATTTTATCATGATTAATAACCTTGCTTGTAATTGTTCGATACTCTTTTAACTCCATCCCCCTTACTGAGCTAGCTATGCTCACTACAAGTTTGATTACTCATAAGTATCAAAACGGATGCTTCAAGCTAGTTGAGTTATGCATGCCTTGTGTAGACTACATCTACGATAGCAGCTATGAGGTCAACTTCTATCTTAGGTTGGTCTACACAGCGGGACTATTATGACTCTTCCTGTTCAGGGTGTGATACTCACCATTACTCTTTGCTAAAGGGAATAGATAAGAGCTAAAGGGAAAATGAGAACACTAAGGTTGCTCAAAAGGAAATTTACAATAATTTGATAATATGTTTCATGTCTGCATACAAAAATAATGGGGTTTACATACTAGCCCCACTTAGGTTATAAGCATACATGGAAAAGACAAAAAGGGTAATTTACAATTGAAATACATGAATTATACCAAAAAGGATAAAAGAGACAAAGAGTAATCTATACGGAAAAATAAAGAATCATCTTAGACTAGAGTGTCGGACAATACATGTTGAGAAGTAATTGGAATCTGGTTGTACGGCCGGTTAAGTTGAAATGATGGTTGAGGTCACTTAATAGTTATGGGATTCTATTAGGACTAGTCTAAAAAGAGGTCATCAGTCAGAGTTAATCTAGGTGGGATCAAGTTGGAGCTCGAGCTCTAAAGAACACTCTAATCCTTTGTAGGTTGGGTGTCTTAGCAATTCGACTTGAATGGAGGTCTAATGCAAGTTGGCTTAAAAGTTGTCTGGATCATGGTACGAGCTTAGCAATTCATATGGCTGCTGGGTAGGTCAGCATATCTACTCAGTGAGTCGGAAGTGGAGCTAGAACATATTAGGGCTTGATACTTAGATCGATAGTAGTGAAAAAGATGGAGGTCGGGATGGGAATCCTTATCCTAGAGGGGGCTTTAAGCTAATGTCCTTCATGTAAGGCCTTAGAGTTCTCTAGCTTAGCTATACGTGATTGGTCCAAGGAGTTGATTCTTATTATCTGCCTGGGGCTAGGAAATATTTTCCCTCAAATCCAAAGTGATTTCAAGTTCTTGTTTTATCCTGGCATCTATTAGTTCTTCTTCTGGTTCGTAAGAAATCAAGTCGAACACATTGAAGATGGAGGAAACACCATAGTTCTTAATAAATTTGATCTGATAGGCATTGCGGTTGATCTTCTTTAGGACCTTAAATAAACCATCAACTCATGGAGATATCTTGCTCTATCTCAAGTGTGGGAATCGTTCTTGGTTAAGGTGTATCCATATTAAGTCAATATGTTTAAAGGAAACAGTTCGACGGCTACGACTAGTAATCTCTTGTTATCTTTGGTTGAACTTGGAGATTTTCCTTACTACGGACTTATGTAGCTTTTGCAATTCTTGGGCTTAATCGACTCTAAATTAACTCTCTTCAATAGTTACAGGGGTACCGATCAAATCTAGGGGAATAGTGGGATCGAAGCCATAAAAAACCTTGAATGAGGTATTTCCAGTGATGTCGTAGATAGTTCGGTTGTATGCGAATTCCACAACTAGTAAACATAGATCACAATCCTTTAAGTTCTTTCTCACGATAGCTCTAAGTAAGTTTCCTAGCGTCCTACTCACCACTTCAATGTGGCCATCAATTTGAGGGTGGCTACTAGAGCTGAATATAAGTTTCATCCCAAATCTTCTCGAAAGAGTCTTCTAAAAATAGCTCAAGAATTTAGTATCGTAACAAGAAGCAATAATCTTCGATACTTCATATAGTCAGACAACTTCCTGCAAAAACAAATCAATAATATATAAAGCATCTTTAGTTCGATGACACGAAATGAAGTGTACCATTTTGTTGAAGAGGTCTACTATAAAGATTGAATCTTTCCATCTAGATGTCGAGGGTAACCCTAAGACAAAGTCCATGCTAAGGTCAACCTTAGGTAAGGTCAATATGGGTAGAGGTATATACTCACCATGTGGCTATAAGTACTGATTACCTTATGGACATCCTTGGCCAAACTAAGCTAATAAAAGTTTTCTTTCAATAGATTAGATATTTTGGTCTCTCCAAAATGATAAGATAATCCACTACTATGAACTTCCCTAATCAATAGCTTGCATGTGGAACAATTCAGTATACACAGCCTTCTCTCCTTAAATAGATAGCCATCTTTGAGATAGTATCCTCCAATAGAAACTCCTTTTTTGCATTGCTCTACAATGAAGCCAAAATGGGGGTTACGAGCATATTGCTTAGTGATAAGTGAAAACCTTAGTAATTTCGTTTGCTAGGTGTTCAATAAGGTTTACCGACATGATAAAGCATTGGCAACCACATTGGTGTTTCCTTTCTTATGTCAAATCACATAAGAAAAACCTTCCATAAATTCTAGCCACTTGACTTACCTCTTTAAAAGTTTGTTCTAACTCCTAAGATGCTTCAATAACTCATGGTCAGTGTAAATTACAAACTTTTGTAGTAGTAAATAGTGTTGCTAGATAGTAAGAGCTCAAAAAAGAGAATACTACTCTTTCTTGTATACAAAGTAATTCAATATGGTACCACTAAGCTTCTTACTATGGTACGTAACTAGATATCATAATTGCATAAATACGGTACCAATGCCAATGCCTTAGATATCGCATTCCAATTTAAAGTATTTGTTAAAATATGGTAATGATAAGACAAGGATAGAGGTAAGCTTCTCTTTAATCTACTTGAACTCTGTTTAGCTTAATCATTCCATCGAAATCCTTCACCCTTCTTTGTTAGCTCAGTTAAGGGGGCTATAATTGTACTAAATTTTGTAATGAACCTTCTATAGAAAGAAGCTAGGCCATGAACTCTCCGAATTTTAGTGACATTTTTCAGCATTGGCTACTCCAAGACAGCTCAGACTTTTTCTTCATCTACTCAGATTTCTTCTCCTGACGCAACATACCTAAGAAAAACAACTTCACCTTAACAGAATGTTCACTTCTTCAGGTTCCCATACAACTTCTTGGCTTGTAGAATGTTAAAAACAACTTAGAGATGTTGAACATAGTCTTTCATGTTGGTACTATACACTAGTAAGTCATTGAAATATACGACTATACATCTTGCGATCAGGGGGCACATTACACGGTTCATCAATCACATAAATGTACTCGATGCATTTGTAAGTCTGAATGGCATAACCAACCATTTGTAGAAACCATGTCTTGTCTTGAAAGCAATCTTCCATTCATCTCCAAGTCTCATACAAATTTGGTGGTAGCCACTTTGCAAATCAATTTTTGTGAATATGTGAGCACCATGTAACTCATCTAACATGTCATCGAGCCTTAGTATTGAATATCTATATTTGATAATGATACGACTGATTACTCTATTGTCGATACACATGTGCCATGAACCATCTTTCTCTGGGATGAGCAGAACTGGTACAACACAAGGTTCTATGCTTTCCCTCACATAACCTCGCTTTATGAGCTTATTCACTTACCTTTTTAGTTCAACAGCCTACTCAGGGTACATTCTATAAGCGAGTCGATTTAGTAGAGCTATACCTGGTTATAGATCAATACAATGCTCTATGCCTTGGACTAGGAGTAATCCTTTGGGCAACTCTTTAGGAAACAAATCTAAAAACTCATCAATCAACCTTCGAATTTTTTCAAGAACATCCTCTAGATTCCTCTCCAATAATCTTCTAATCAGCTGAAACATAGGCTCATTAGCCTTCTCAACAGCTCGAAGCTCTCTTCAACTTATTATTAAGGCTTTCTTTTTACTAGCTTGGGTTAGCTGGTTATGGGTCTCATTCATTTGGTGTGTGTCATGGGTTACAACACAATCTTCTTTCCATCCTTAATAAAGGCATAGGTGTTCTTATATTTGTCGTGAGTAACATATCGGTCGAACATCTAAAGTCTTCAAAGCAATAGAAGTAAAGCTCCCATAGGGATAACATCTATCACTGCATCCCTATACACATTCCCAATACTAAATGGTACAGACACTTGTTTAGTTATATGCAGAGCACCCTTATCATGAAGCCAATGTAGTTTATAAGGTCAGGGGTACTTAGAGATTGACAGTCCTAACCTATACACAAAGGACTATGCAATGATGTTGGTACAACTTCCTCCGTCTACTATGATGGTGCATAACTGTCCCTTGATAGTACACTTTGTATGGAATAAATTTTCTCTTTGGTTTTCCTCGGAGCTTGGCAAGGAGCTTAGCACTCATCTCAATACTAAGGTCATTACCTCTCCCTGGTTGGCAAATATACATATCTCTTCTTCCTTCTCAACTTCAACCTTTCTAATATTCTTCTCTTCCTCTAGTTCAATCTCATTGGTCCTATTTATTACATCTCCTCCGAGCACCATGGTACGTTGGTTCAAACACTTGCAACCATGCATCTAAAACCTAAGCATTTGTTGAACTTGATTTTTTTGTTTCGTATTTTAATTCCATTTCCCTTAATTTGATTTAAACTAGACCCTATGCTTATTTAGTTTAAACCTTTGACTAAAGTTAAAGAAAAGCCAATTTCTTTATTTTGAAAAATTTTGGAGTCACCATACAGTAAAACCGAGAAAGTTAATTAAACTAAAATCAATTAGGCAAACTGATTTTAATTTAGCCACTGGTCTAAGTTATGAAAACTTGTTAAAAAGAATTCAAGAAACTAAATTTCTTAAGTTCAAGGGTTATCCTATTAAATCCTTATAGGTACCACTATTAATTTTCCTAAATTAGATTTAGTTTTTAAAAAAAAACTTTCTAAAAAAAATTTAATCACCAGTAAATAAATTAAATTGGATTTACTTCACAAAAATAAATAATTCAAGCTATAATTTACAAAAAAAAAAAAAAAGGAAAACTAAAGTTTTTACAAATTTTATGTCACCCCGAAGGTGCTTATATACCAACTAGTTGAGATCAGATGTTTGTAGTTCATTTTTAGAAAAACTTTAGTGAATTGGTTCTTTTTAAGAAAAGCAATCAGGCCAAATTTACGTTTTCATTAATCATTTTATTTTTATTAAAAAATCCCTGATATCCTAATTTTTATTCCCAATTAAAAAAAGAACCCTAAAAACCTAATTTTTGAGAAATCCCAAATTAAAATTTTTATTTTAAAAAAACAACTAAGTGATAAATTTTTTTATTTTTTAAGAAAAACCTTGAAGACCTAAAAATACGATTTTTATGAAATATGTAATTTTATACATAATAAAACTTTTATATGGAAAAGAATACCTAAACCACAGAAAAGATGCTTAATTATACGAAAGAAGCCTAAACCATTGAAAAGATGTTTAAACTATAGAAAAGATATCTAAATCATGAAAAAGATATCTAAATCATGAAAAAGATGTCAATTGAAGATTTTTTTTCTTATTATATGAAAATCTGAATAGGTGAAAATTTTTTTTTTTCCAAAAAACCTTAACCTGCCTAATGCAATTTTTTAAAATTAATACAATGTGCAAAGAATGAGATTTTATAAAAAAAAAATGCCATTTTGAAAATATGAAATTTGAGTAAAATTTAGCTTAACATATATTCACTAGACACTAAGGCTATAACTAACTATTAACAATCAAAGACTTAATGAAAATAAAGAAGTTAGTATAATTGTACATAAAAACAGTGAAATAAATAAACAAATTGCACTAAGTGAAATAAAAAATAAAACAAACTATATACAATAATTAAAAACCATTATTATGTATATGATGAAAGAGAATGGGTTGGATTCCTAGTCCTATCGCGTGCATAATTGTGGAATCGCTCTAAGGAGTAGGTTCGAGTGTATTGCTACAGTAAATTGCAGCAATGGTGAGTAGCAATTGGTGATTATGTATCTCGAATTGTATGTATGGAAGGGAGATTAAGGATTAGGAGATTAGCAAAGAGTGTTGATTGTATTTAGTGTTTTATATCTTAATGAACTCCTTATCTCCCACTCCTCTTCACTGTTTCTATGACTTGAAAATGAATCTCTTAGATCAATTCAAATCTAAATTAATAAATACCAATCTAGATTTGAATATGTCTAAATCTTTATATTAATGGATTTAATATAATAGTTTTAGATTTGTGTTTTTAACAATTATTTAGTTGTGATTCTATTAAATCCGTTTAAAACAATAATAACAACTTAATCCGATTTTTTTGTAATTTTTTTATTTTGCTAAAAATTTTCTATTTTTTGTCTTTTTTATCATTTTTAAATTTTTTTGTTATTTTCTGAATTAGGACCCTTTAAAATAAAAAAAATAAAAATATAAGGGAGTAAAAATAGGATGTCTACAATTGCCTTTCTTTGTGGTGAAGTTTGAGTAAAACTTTGGCACACCTCAAACTTTGGCACAAAGATAAAAAAGACATCATTTTTGCCTTGGGAATAACTCTGTCCTAAGAAGTACTACAACTAGCTAACTATTGTAGGCCTGGTCTATTGGTGATTTGGTGATAAAAACTCAAAAAGAAAAGTGGTAAAGGTAGCACCCCAATAGTTTGGCAAGAACCCTAAAGTACTAAAAGAAGGGTAATGCCCTATGAGCTAACTAACCTAAGTAAATGGGCAAAGTGCTTCTTGAGCTAACTAAGTCTCCAAAAGATATTAAAAAGGAGGATAGCACCCTATGAGCTAATTAACCTACAAGATACTAAACAGAGGGTAGTGCCCTCTGAGCTAACTAACCTAAGTGAATGGACAAAGCACTCTTTAAGCTAGCTAAGACCCTAAATGAGAACTTGGTTCTACTCCTTTGAGCTAACTAACCTAGGTGAATAGGCAAAGTACTCCTTGAGCTGACTAAGACCTTAAATGAAAACGTAGTCGTACTCCTCTAAGCTAACTAACCTAGGTAAATGCGCAAAGCGCTCCTTGAGCTGACTAAGACCCAAAATGAAAACCTGGTCATACTCTTCTAAGTTAACTAACCTAAGTGAATGGGCAAAGCACTCTTTGAGTTGGCTAAGACCCTAAATGAAACCTTATTATGCTTCTCTAAGTTAACTACACTAAGTGAATAGGCAAAGCGCTCCTTGAGTTAGCTAAGACCTTAAATAAAAACCTGATCATGCTCTTTTGAGCTAACTAACCTAGGCGAATGGGTAAAGTGCTCCTTGAGCTAGCTAAAACCCTAAAGAAAATGTGGATTGGGACAATGCTCTATGAGCTGGGTAGACCTTTAAAAGAGATGTGAATTAGGACAACGATCTATAAGTTAGCTAGAACTCTAAAGAAAATATAGATTGGGACAGTGCTCTATAAGCTGGCTAGAACCCTAAAAGAGATGTAAATTAGGACAACGGTTTATGAGTTAGCTAGACCCTCAAAAGAGATTTGAAATGGGACAATGGTCTATGAGCTAGCTATATGAGAATTGGGACAACGGTTTATGAGTTAGCTAACTCATAGAGCTTTGTCCCTAAAAGAGATGTAAATTGGGACAACGGTTTATGAGTTAGCTATACCCCCAAAAGAGATTTGAAATGGGACAATGGTCTATGAGTTAGCTAGAACACTAAAGAAAATATGGATCGAGACAGCACTCTATGAGTTGGCAAGATTCCTAAGAAAATAAGAGAAATGGTAAGTACCCTATAAGTTGGCTAAAAACCTTAAGAAACAAAATTGGGGGATGTAACCTTTTGAAAAACCTCTTGACTTAAGAAAATTTCAAATAAGGAATTTTAGTAAAAATCATTTATAACAAAAAAGGAAACATGGCTAAGGTTCCTTATTTTGGAAAAGAATTAATGGACATCAAAAACTACATTAGGGAAAATGACATAAATTCCAAAATTTGGTCATTTGAGCCGACATAAACTTGAAAATGGATGGAAAAACTTGTGACAAGCCTTTACTTTCTCTCTTTTTTCTTTCTTCTTTTATTTTTTATTTTTTATTTATTTATTTATTTTTTTTTGAAAGTCTGCTAACAAATACAAATTCTTATTTAGAAAGCAAGTCCTATAATCATCCCCTTTCTTAGTAATCATGTAAGGAATCTCATATTCTTCTAATGTTGAGCTTCTTGGTAAGGCCTTATGATTTTAAACATTTTTTTCTTAAGGAATAAGTAACTCATGATTAGTCTAGTCAAAGAGGACTTTCTTGCACAGTCTCAGTCTGGATTACACTCTTGACTATTGTTCCAAATATTACAGTCCAATTTACAAGTGATACGCTTTGATTAATCTGTTAGGTCTTTTTTGGTTCGACATTATGAATTAGGCTTTCAGTCAAATGACTTCAAAAGGGATAAATGAGAGGGCCTATTTTGAAAGAAATGCATTTATCTAACCCGGGTATACAAGTCAAGAACCCTTAGGAAAGAACTAGATGTATGCTTACCCTAGTCTCAAAAATAATTTTTATCAAAGATAAATTATCCCTCAAGATCATAAGAGCTTTGAGTAGGGTGGTATTGTGAGAGGGGAGGTTTTGTGTTATTCAAGATGGATAGGAAGGTTTTGTATTTGTGATTTGAAGTGTGAATTTAAAATGAATATGAGGTTTTTGGTTTGTGGTTAGGAATGTGATTCTGAAATGAATATGGGGTTTTATGTTTGTGGTTGAGAATGTGATCCAAGTACTTATGTTTTTAAAGCAGTTCAGGCTTTTAGGCCTTCTTTGGTTGGGGTTTTTTTCGAGCCCAATGTTCGGGTCTTTCTTCCTTTTTCTTTCTTTTGGTTATTTCCTCTTTTCTCCTTTTTCTTTCTTTCTCTTTTTTTTTTCTCATTTCCCCATTATTTCTTTCTTTTCTCTCCCTAAAAGTAATCATCTCTTTTGTCAAGTTTTTGTCTTTAGATGAATTAAGGCCCTAAATCTATGGGTTTCGAATGTATAGGCTTAGGTAAAGTATGCATGGTCTTGAGGTATTTGGAAAAGTATTGGCTCTTCTTCAAAGGGAACAATTTATTAAAAACAAAAATTATCCGTAAATTGTTATTATTAAGATAAGCATAAACCAGTTTTATCCTTCTCTCATAATTAATGACCCTAACCTTTAAATTGCCCCACTGTAGGGTGATTTGTTCTTACTTAAATTTCCCTAAGCTTATAATTCTTAATGCCCCATAGCTCCCATGTATGATTTTGGACCTAGTTCTTTAGAGTTGAATGGCCAACATTGATGTCTTTTGAGGTGGAAGGGACTGTGAATTGCCTTTCCTTTTTTTGTACTAGGGATTAAGGTTAGGATGGTGTTTCATGGCTTCGTGTTTTGACTTAGTTCATGGTTAGACTTAATGGACCAAGGGTTTTGAGTTTGTTTGGCTACCCTAATAGGCCATAGGCTTGTGTTTGTCTTGAGTCTTATAAGGATTTGTAACTGTTAGCAACTTTTTCTGAGAGAAAGAAAAAAAGTTAGGGCTTTTATGTTACAAAGACCAAGTGATCAAATTATAAATAGGAGATTGCTTTCTTAGGATTCTTTATACAAGCATATATATTTACATTTTTTTTATTAACAAAGATCAACAATTTAATGAATGCTATTAAAGGAATTATTTACAAACAAGAAATGAAAGAATGATATTATAAGAGAGAAAAGGTTTTTTTTTTTTTAATTGTAATGGATACAACATATGAACAAAGTAAAGGAATCGAACATTGTGCTTGATTATTATTCAATGGAACCAAAGATCATTTCTAAATCTTACTTATTTTGAAAGAGGAAGCCTATTTACAAGGTGCTAATCTATTTAAAAGAATGAATATTCTTAACTTGTAAAGTACTTAACAAAATGGCAACTACTAAAATTATTTTACAGGATTGATTCTTTTTTCTTTTTTTCACTTTTGATCACTTAAGAACAAGCTTTCAAAGAAGTGTAGTATTTTACTAGGTAGCAAAATGTGACTATTTATGAACCTAACTTTTAGAAATTAGGACATAAGAATCAAGCAAGAATAAAGATAAGGAATCAATGATCAAATGTAACTTGGCAATATTAGGTGTTTAAGGTTGTAATTATATCGAATTCCATTATTATAATAAATTTACAAGAAAGATGTTATATAGAAATATAATTTACAAGGAATTTTTTTACATTTATAAAGATATAATATACAAAATAAAATATAGAGAAACAATGAATGAGTCCTATACATAAAACTAATATACTTGGAAAATTACATGAATAATATGGGAATTCCGACATAATATCAATCATCGGTTAACATGCCTCATTATTATTTATTCATCGATCAGGGTTTGTGCATATAATTAGGATAGGTTCTAAAGGTCCTCAAGTTCTATGACTATCGCATTTTTCAAAGTAACGGTTCTATAGTTATATCTAAACTTAAGTAGGGTAACCTAATCGGACTCAGAAGGTGGTTACCCCATAATATCCGAAGCATACACAATGACTCCCCTTCTAAGGTCCTAAGATAGCTTGGTTTTGATCGTATCTTCCACACATTTATGATGCAAAATATAAAGTAAAATAAAAACCCCAAAACAACCTCATAGATGAGCTGCAGCAAACATGTTAGTACAAAAAATAAAATGAATAATCAACTCAAGTAAATAAAATTTAATTGTTTGAAAACATGTTCGTACAAGAAATCAGATTTTTTGAATTTAGGAGTTATCCTATTAAACCTTTACAAGTACCACTATTAATTTTCTGAAATTAGATTTAGTTTTCAAAATTACCCTTTTTTAAAATAAAATGTAATCAATAGTAAATAAATTAAATTGGATTTATTTTACAAAAAATAGATAATTCAAGCTATAATTTACAAAAAATGGAAAAACTAAAGTTTTTACAAATTTTACATCGGCCTAGAGGTACATCCATTAGTCCAAATCAAACATTCGTAGTTCATTTTTAACAAAACTTTAGTGAGTTGGTTCTTTTTATAAAAAACAATTGGGGTCAGATTTATGTTTTTAATAATCATTTTATTTTTATTTTAAAAAATCCCTAAAAGCTTAACTTTTATTCCCAACTATAAAAAAAAAACCCTCAAGACCTGATTTTTAAGAAATCCAAAATTAAGATTTTTATTTAAAAAAAAACAACTAAGTGATATTTTTTTTTATTTTTCAAGAAAAACCCTAAAGACCTAAAAATACGATTTTTATGAAATATGCAATTTTCTACATAATAAAACTTTTATATGGAAAAAAATACATCTAACTATATAAAAGATGCCTACTTATATAAAAGATATCTAAATTATAAAAAAAAATGTCTAAACCGTAGAAAATATGTCAATTGAAGATTTTTTTTTATTTTATGAAAATCTGAATAAGTGAAAAAATGATTTTTCTTTTCCAAAAAACTCTAAAATGCCTAATATAATTTTTCTAAATTAATAAAATATGCAAAGAATGAGATTTTGTAAAATATAAGATTTTATAAAAAAAAATGTCATTTTGAAAATATGAAATTTAACTAAAATTTGGCCTAACATATGTGTACTAAGCACAAAGACTATAACTAACTATTAACAATAAAAGACCTGATGAAAATAAATAAGTTAGCATAACTGTACATAAAAATAGTGAAATAAATAAACAAATTGCACTAAGCGAAATAAAATAAATAAATAAAAAAAAAACAAACTATAGACAATAATTAAAAATCATTATTATGTACCTGATAAAAAGGAACGAGTCGGATCCTAAGTCCTATTGTATACATAACCATGGAATTGCTCTGAGGAGTAGGTTTAGGCATATTGCTATAGTGAATTACAGCAATGATCATCGGCAATTAGCGATTATGTAACTTGAATTGTATGTATGGAAGGGAGATTAGGGATTAAGAGATTAGCCAAAAGTAGTGAATGTATTTAGTGTTTTATATCATAATGAACTTCCTATCTCTTATTGCTCTTCATTATTTATATAACCCAAAATCGAATATGTTAGATCAATTCAAATCTAAATTGATAAATACTAATCTAGATCCGAATATGTCCAAATCTTTATCTTAATAAATTTAATATAATCATTTTAGATTTGTATTTTTCAACAATTATTTGGTTGCAATTCTATTAAATCTGTTTAAAACAATAATAACTCAATTTGATTTTTTTGTGAATTTTTTATTTTCCTAAAAAAATTATATTTTTTGTCCTTTTTATCATTTTCATTTTTTATTATTTTTGGAATTAGGACCTTTTAAAATAAAAAATTAAAACTACGAAGAAGCAAAAATGGGGTGTCTATAGCATTTAAAGCACTTCACCTCGCTAATCTTCCGTCCAAAGGTCTATCTCTTCTCATATGTCTTCAGGGTCAACTTATTCTCAAATCAACTTGGCTAACCTGTTTAGCCCTGTTGGCTTGCTCAACTATCATCAAGTCAGTCATATCTTTCCACGACTCAGGAAAGGTCTCCTTGGCTTCGTATGAATAGGTCAGTGTCAAACAGGGGCTTAGGGAAAATGTCGACTCAAGTTAGCTTAAAGCATTTCTTCTTTACTTTTTAACCCTTTACGCTACTTTAATGTCTTCTTCTAGTATATAGAACTTCTGTACTTCTTCAATATTATGAACCTCATATTTGAGTCTAGAAATAAACCATAACAAGGTGCGAGCTTTAGGTTCATCTACGTTTGCTTAGATCATTAGCATCTAAAATTCTCTCACACAGTTATCAATAAATTGACCTCTTTGGTGAAGTTCTTGCAACTTTGTAAACGTATCCTACAAGTACGTTTCAAGTACAAATCTCCCTTTCAGCAATCTCTTCATCTTTCCCTAAGTTCTTACTTTAGCTACATTTAAATTTTTCCACCACATAATAACATATCCAAAAAATTCAAGTGTAGTAAGTCACACTTTAACCGCATCAGTATAGCCATAACAATCAAATACTTTCTCTACGTTTTCTTCCCACTTCAAATATTGATCTACATCTACGCTTTCACTGAAGAGTGAGATTTAGAACTTAACATTATCAGGTTCTCTAGAGGCTTAGTATCCTCATTATTATGCTTGATAATATTCAGCCTCTTCTTCCTCCCTATATTATTCGACATCTATTTCCTTATAAACTTTCACCTCTATTTCCTCTAACTCCAGCCTTCGTCTAATAACTTAGTCTACAACTCGGTTTGCAACTCCTTCGGCTCAATGAGGTCAAATTAGGTTATTGGCTTGACCACCTTAGCCATAACATCGCTTTGGAATATTCTCAAGTGAGTAATGATGTAGTACACCATGTAGTTGCTACTTGTTAACTTACAATGCAGTAACCAAACTTTCAACAAGATAAGTAAGTTTGTCAAGCTTATTATCAACTAACCTAGGAGTATTACTACCATTATGATCTCTACCAACATGAACACCAATACTCTAGTCACCAATAACACCTTAAACACTCGAATCGAAGATAGTATAGCACTTTCTTTGGCAAATTATCAAACTGAACACAATAAACACTTTTAATCACTACTTAAAATCTTATTAACACTTTCTGAACAACTTCAATCACCCAATACTCACTCAAATAAGACAAAAAACAACTTGCTTTATTTTCGTAGTGAAAAATAGAGTGAAATAGAGTAACAACTATAACTACACTTACTAACACTTAAATCTTCACTATACAACTCAAAACTTCAAAACTTACTTCACATGAACACATCGAAACAGTTATAGAAGGAACACAACAACCACTAATAGCAAACATGAACCAAAACTTCACTGTAACTTTACATACTCTCTCTTGGAATCATACTTTGATACTAGCGAAACTTATGTGTCTTCAAGGTAGAGAAGCACCACAACAAAAGGAGTCAAAAGAAAATAAAAGAAGATTAGCAAATCCAGTAATTACCAACTAGATATGACACACTAATCAATCATACTTAGCCTACAATTCATCAGATGTGACTTATCGCTCCAAACTATAGGATTACTCGCCATTACTCCTTGCTAAAGGGAATAAATAAAAGCTAAAGAGAGAATAAGAACACAAGGGTTACTCAAAAGGAAATTTGCAATAATCTGATAATGTGTTTCATGTCTCTGTACAAATAATGGGGTTCATATAATAACCTCATTAGGATTACAAGTATACATAGAAAAGACGAAAAGGGTAATTTACAATTGAAATATATGAATGATACTAAAAATAGTAAAAGAGAGAAAGAATATTTTGTACAAAAAAATAAAAAATCATCCTAGACGAAAGTGTTAGACGATACATGTCAAGAAGCGATTAGAATCTAGTTGTACGATTAGTTAAGCTGAAATGATGGTTAAGGTCACTTGACAGTTGTGGGATCTTGTTAGGACAATTCCAAAAAGAGGTCATCGGTCAAAGCCAACCTGGTTAGGTTCAAGTTAAAGCTTGGGCTCTGAAGAACACTCTAATCCTTTCCAAGTTGGGTGTTTTGTAGCTCAACTCAAACAAAGGTCTGGTGCAGGTCGGCTCAGAAGTTGTTTAGATCATGGTGCGAGCTTAGCAATTCATACGGTTGCTTAGTAAGTCAGTCTATATGGTCAGTAAGTCAACATGTCTACTTAGTGGGTTGAAAGCGAAGCTGCAATGTATGAAGGCTTAGTACTTAGGTTAACAGTAGTGAAAAAGATGGAGCTCAGGTCAAGAATCCTTATCCTAAAGGGGGCTTCAAGCTAGTGTCCTTCATGTACGTCTTTAGAGTCCTCTAACTTAGTTGCACATGATTAGTCCAAAGAGTTGATTCCTATCATCTGCCTATGGGTCAAAAAGATTTGCCCTCAAATCTGAAGTGATTTTAGGTTCTTGTTCTATCTTAGCATCTATTAGTCCTTCTTCTGGTTGGTGGAAAATCAAGTTGGATACATTGAAGGTGGAGGAAACACCATAATTCTCAAGCAATAGTGAAAAGGATGGAGGTCAAGATAGGAATCCTTATCCTAGAGGGGGCTTCAAGCTAATATCCTTCGTATAAGTCTTTAGAGTCCTCTAGCTTGGTTGTGCGTGATTAGTCCAAGGAGTTGATTCCTATTAGTTGTGCTGGCCAAGGATGTTATGCTAAAATACTTTATTCGCTAAATTTGAATGTCTAGGCACTAGTGGAACTATTAATCCTCAACTTAAGGTCGAGGGAGGAAATAAACCCTAGACTGCACATCAAATACCAGTTGACCGCGTGTATTACTCCATATGCTTGATTGATTTTAGTATATCATATGCTTAAAAACTTGCTTGACGTACTTAAATGGTGGCATGAATGGATTTCTCATTAAGCTAGTTATAGCTTAGACCCTTATAATTCTAACTTTTGGTAGGAACTTTACTAATTATATATAAGAAGGCCTAAGCCTTTGGTGAGCTTTAAGAAGATAGAAGTGGATTTTGGGAGAGATTGTGAAAGGATTATGAGGCTTATAGTTAATATGTTTTAAGTACTTTATTTATAATGGTTTGTAATATTAATTATGACAAAGACTATAACTTTCTAAGTTTTGTACCATCTATTTTATGTTATGATGAAAACCTTTATTCTACACTGTCAAATCTGTGATACTCTATGGATTGATCTAGGAACGACGCTTCATGCACTCTTTGGAAGTAGTTAATGGATAAGAAAGTACTATTTGATTACTTCTTATTAGTACCTGGCATTCTATCACTACTAAACTATCTTGTAGGTTATAACAATAATTGTGTTGGATCACTACAGAAACATATCTTCCCTCTAACCTTAACCCCTTAAACATTTTTTTCCCCTCTTAAGGGATACTATGGAAGATTTCCTTTTAGAAAGTTTTTCGTCTATTTTATATTTCTTTCCCTTTTGATTATGACTATGATGCTAATCCTCTTTACTAGGTTGTACTTGGTCTGCAATTTGAAATTTAGAGTAAGTGGATATTAGGTACTCTTGTCTAATAGAATTGCATTTTCCCCTAAGATGAGATGTTGGAAGATGTATGAGAAATTTATTTGAGCCATAAAACTTTTGGTATACTCGTAACATGTTTAGTGTTCTAATGAGCTACTAAGGGAATCAAACATTATGAAGTATTACATCGTACACTCTGTCTAACTGTCCTTAGCCATGCCAGATTTGTTTTCATTAGGGAAAACTAAGTAGTTTGTAAGCTAACTTAGTACATTCAGACCCCTAGCTTTCACTCAAGGATAACTGTGACATTTTAACGTCTACATTAAAAGGGCATCAAATAATTAAAAAGACTATATCCTTATTTTGTGAATTTTCAGGAGTAATAAACATATGACGGGACATGGAATCCTATCGTAAAATCAGCTCTCTCGCCCTTTCTGGCTCTAATTCCTCTACAAACGGATCAATGTTAGGCCATCCTCGTTTAGCACAATGGAATACAATATGATTGCAACAATAAACTAATTAGTTCATAAGATTTTCACATTTTCTCATGTGGTTATGTTATTATTGAGTTGGATTTTTATATGTTATATACTTTTCTTATGCATTGTGCTTTTATGTTTAGATCTATAAAATTTAGTGAATGAATTGATGTTCCTATTCTTATTAAGACTTAATACCCATTTATCAAATCGAATGCATGGTTGTTTTTTATCTCTATAAAGCTTGTAGATTTATCGATTCTTCACTGTGTTTTTTTATCTAAAAATTGGATCTTTTATGTAATTATTGAATGGGTATTGATGGTTTGTCATATTGTGCATATGGATATTTTTATCGTAATTAGATATTATATATATATATATATGTATTGTCAATTGGATGAGGATCTAACTTAGAACTTTTAGTTATTCGTTGTTTTGATTGTAAATGAGAATTGATGGTTTCTCTTCGATCTAAGAGACGGTTTATGAATTAATTGGTGCTTGGTTCGTTCAATTTGTTAAGCAAGGTAATGGTATAGTTGTTGATATATCTTAGTTGTTACTAAAGAGAAGGGTTGTCTCGTGAGCATATATTTGACTTTCCAGGGTGTTCTCTGCCTACTACTGGCTTTATTGTTGTCAGCCTCGGGGTTGATAACAAATAAAAAATATAAGTATTAATATCAATATTGATGGTATAATTATCTTTGTATTATTATAATATAGTTATATTATGAATATCAATATTTTGCATACTATTTATGAATCTACTTTTTATTTTTGTTTGCACTAATTTAATTTCTACCAAGCAAAATAGATGAAATCAGTAAACCAGTTTCTATATTTTGCACTAAGTTTATGTATTTTGTACAGATGATCATTTTACACACATGTATTGGTAGTTTAATTGTTGATCAAAGCTATTAATAGGAATCCAGTGTAATACAACTACCATTCCATTGCTTTGCTTGTTGTTATCGAGTCCGTTACATCAAAGTTCTCCATTGACTTTCATTTATGGAAAAAATTACATAAATTCGAATAATCATCATTAATTGTTGTATTAGATTATAGTAATTATCTTAGGGCAATTGTCAGGCGTTTCATCAGTATCCTTCGTGTCAATTACTTTTGATAGAACTTCGCAACGAAGATGTGTTACTTTCATGAAGTGTTGAAAGTTTGAAAAATGATATAGTTTGCATAGGCCATCCAATAATTAGATTTAAAAAAAATAGAAAAAGGAAGGATAGATGAAATATATGAGGAATTAAATATAAGATGCAAAGTTGGCTCCCACATTAGTAAATGATGAAGAAAAACACTCTTTTATAAGAGATGTATTGTCCTTCATTGGCTGCTCACCGCCTGTATTAATTGGCTTTAAAATGAAACTTCAAGAAAAGCACGTGCACTACGACCTGTTGGACTCGGATGGTTTTCTAAAGAACTCGGGTTTGACCCTCCAATCCAACTAGCAAGCCTCGATTCTCTGGTTGAGCGGGTTTTAAGTGAAGATCCAGTCGCTACCAAGATCGGTTCACGAATTAATCAGAGTCCAAGTGATCCTTGTTTTGACTAGATTGATTGGCTTTGCATCTTCTTTCTTTTGGCCAACTTATTGGCTTTGCCTATTGATAGAAGAGCTTTAACGTATTGAATGCCTAGAGATAGATGGGATAAGCTGTTCTTCAAGTTGCAAGGTAGATAGTATTGGAAATTGTTGAAACTAAATTGGTTTTTTTATCAAAGAATCTGGCTTTGAAGGAGGTGATAAGAGATGGGGCCCTCTCATGTTTATTCAACAAGTGAGTGAATTGATAGATGAATTATCAGGCTCCTTAGCTTTCATGCATTGATAGTTTGTCTGTTTATGCATGAAAGATGATTGCTAGCAGTTGCTGCTGGTAGTCTTGCAAGACTATTGACGCTACACATGAATAGATGAGAGTACTTCTGTAGGTATCGGGAGTCCGTCAACTTTTACTTAATTGGTTACTAACTTGGATGTGCTTTATTTTCAGTTAACAGTAAGAAACCATTTAGAGCTTTTGAAAACTCTGGTTGACGGGGGTCAAAGTCGAAATCTTAAGACGATTTGCTAATATATTGCTTAATCACCATCATCCAAGCCTAAGAACAAATGCGAGAAGAATATGCTAACTTTTCCGATGTGGAAGTTTGGTTATTGCTAAATTATTCTTGAAAATTTCATTTCGCTAGTAGTAATTTTGCAAATTATGACATACTTAAGCACCAAGATGTCTCTCAAAATGCAAACGTGATGATTGTGAATTGTGATCTCACTTGATAGAAGTTCCCATACATACCTAAAACTAAAAGGCCTACAAGATTGCTTTTGAATTTTATAGGATAATATATATTTCCAGAACCATGTATATGTATGCTATTTTATTTTTTTAACATGTTAACAAAATGTCATATTATTCTTTTCAAAATCTTTGTCATTAAACAAAAGAAAGCTATTTTACAATACCTACTCAAATGATATATTTAAGTGCTAGTATACTGCGTGATAAATTACGTAACATGAAGCTCTAATATATTCCTTAAGAAGTTCTGTTCCTTAATTTTCACGTGAATCAAATGATTAAAAAAAAAACTGGGCTTTGGATTTGTTGTACTTCATAGTGAATTTAATCCCTCTTTTAGTCTTCTTTCATTTGTACTTGTTTAGTTTTTTAATGAAACATAATTCCTCACTTCTCAATACCTAAATTTTCTTTCCCTCTGGCCTCATTCACGCTATTTGGTCCTCTCCTTCAGCTATTATTATTATTATTATTATTATTATTATTATTATTATTATTATTATTATTATTATTATTATTATTATTATTATTATTATTATTATTATTATTATTATTTTGCCAAAGCGGGTCTGTATTATGGAAGGGTACTCTTCTACCATTAGACCACCGGTGCCTTGAGATGCTCTATAATTCTCCATTTTTTAATTAACTAGCTAGCTTGGATAGAAACATCTTTCTTAATTAGAATAAGAATGTTGCAAACCATGTAACACTTCCTTTAGCCAAGAAATCTCCCACATTAGGGACAAAAATACCATAATAAAAGTTAATGTTATACTTACTATCTGAACTTTTAAATTAACCTTGAAGCTTTCATATGCCGTATTTAATACAATACTCCGAGAATCTATTACTATTTCCCTTTGTTTCCTTCAGGTAGGCTGGCATTTTGGACATGTAGATGCATACGATGCTAATTTTGAATACTTCAATACTTTTATCCCATGGGTAATTATGGCAAATCATATAATGTTATATTGCATTGTACGTAGCATTAAAATATTATAGCTTTTTCTATTAGATTATGTTATGATTATTAAACTATAAATAATCATTATATAAATGCAAAAATGCTTTTTTTTTTTTGTCTTAAAACATATGTTTAATGGATTACATACCTATTTCTCTGCTATTGATATTTCCTTTCCCTTTATCTTCATTTGAATGGTTTAAGAATTAAATTATTTCAAATTTAGTTTAGCTAGTGGTGAAATGTATAGAGATTGGAAAGACTATCAAACGGCGAGATCGTTCTATAGAAGCAACACTACCGTTGGAGATGAAGATAGGAGAGCCAACCGAGAGCACTCTACTGGACCGATACTAACGTCGAAGAAGATAGAGGAGCAAATCGAATCAATTTCCTAACATGTTGTCTCCATGATTTCTTTGTGCTAACTGAATAGACTATAACAAGATGACCCGATTCTTTGGAATAACTAAGCATAAAGGGCCCATGGTTGGTGAATACCTTTGGATGAATAATTGATGGCAACTATTAAAGTGAATCGGTGTATCAACAGAAAATTTGCTCAAAAGGTTGAAAGGTGAATAGTACATTAATTCGTTCGCATTATTGAATGAAATGAATGAATAATGTAAATGTAATAACGATGTAATATCCATTACTTTGTTTAGTTAAATTTATAAATAATTTAAAAATAAATCGTAATAAAATATTAATGATTAAATTACCCTTAATCTATTTTCTTTCTCAATCAACTCTGAAATAATAAGTGATAATAGTAGCAAAGGCAATAGTGCAGCTTTGAATTTGTTGGTGGGATAGCGGTGGTAGTGGTAGCAATGGTGGTCAATAGCAATAGTCGGTGGCACTAACAATAGTGGTGATAATGGCACTAGCGGTGGTGATGATGACGGTGATGGTGGTGGTGGCGGCAGCAACGGTGATAACAATGGCAATAGTGGTGGCAGTGACAATGATAGTAATAGTCAATGGAAGCAGTGGTCAATGGTTATAGTGACAGTATTGATAATAGTTAAATTGTGAGAAGGTTATTTTTTAGAAAAATATGAAATTTTATAAATAATTGTAATTCCTTGATTGAAATAAAGAATCTCTCCTTATTCCTTTTTACGCGTTCACTTAGTTTTATCTCACTGAATTACAATTATGTGGGAATCCTTATTTTTTACGACGTTCACTTAGTTTTATCTCACTAAATTATAATTGTAATTAAACGTCGGAAAAAGAAATAAGGAATGAATGAAATTTCAATTCTCCTCAAATAAATAAATGAAGCATAAGTTATTAGCAAAAGCCCTTAACATTGTTCCTCATGGATCCTCGATGAGGGAAGTTTAGGACAGAAAATGTCACATGGTGGTGTCCCTCTTTGATTGGCCCCCATCTGTTAAGGTAGTTATAATCAGCCATGAAATGAAAATCATAATTAGTCTTACAATCCACTCAAAAGTGATGGTAACTACATTATGGATGGATGGTGAAATTTGGTCCACTCCCCCCAAACATACATACATACACCGTAAATAAAAAGGAAAACTTTTGAACTTTTTATAGGGTCTAAGTTCGAAAAGTTCCTCCATTTATTTATTTTTTATTTTTTTGATTTTAGTGGATCACAACCTAATGATATATACTTGCTTAACAGGGAGATCCATCCACCCTAAGGGGTCTTCTAGTTACCACCTCCCTTATGTAGCTAGATTGGGAGTGGGAAATCGGTCGTATGCTTATTTTTCCTTTAATTTTCTAAATGTAAATGTTATTGATCAAATTCAATTATTTAAATATGATGCGACCAATTTCAAATGTTGGGGCTATGTATTGAAAAAAATGGCATGACAAATATTATAGTTACAGGTCCACTTTAATTTTTAAGTAGAAAATACGCGTTTCATTTGCACTTAAAGGTTCAGTTTGATATCAACTATAAACCTAAACAACTTCAAATTGTAAAATGACCTAAAATTCAGGTAACACATACAATGTTAAATTAATTAACGATTACCAAATCATAAGTTCTACTTTAGCTATACTAATGAAGGGACCAAAAGCCCTCTTAAGCTCGGGGAAGAAATTAATTATTAAAATTTATCGAAAAGGAGAATTTATATATGTATATTGTTAAGCTCAAATTTTCACTTTTTTAATTTTAATGTATGGTACAGCCTGCTTGGCGAGAGTCAAGAGAAGTATTCATTATTTTTGAAAATTCTTGGAAAAAGATGTTTTTGAAAAATTGTTTTCATGCCACCAACCATCATAAGTTAATGAAAAGAAGTGTTTAAATAGGTGGAATGGTCTTAACCTACCTAGTAGTCTACATTTTTAAAAAACATCCCAAGCAGTGTTATAAACCAAACCCTACGGCCATGCAAAATGTTCGATATACTAAATTAAGCACACAAAAAGATGAATATTTTATTATTCAAAATTTATGATTTTTTTTTACTTTTTAGGGAAAAACTGATTCCTTATTTTATGTAGCTACTCCATAAAATACTTACATACCCGTTAATTGGTCTATAAGATAAAAATTTAAAGTTGTTGTTTAGGAGCCACAAGTTTGAGAATCTAACACCAAGTTTTGAATCTCTAATTTTTATTTTATAAAGCTTTGTATTTTGATTCATTTTAATTTTGAAAAAAAGAGGCCAAGTTAATGTTATATGATTTTTATCTTTTTCATGAAAAAGCCTAAAAAATCATGATTTTGGATCACCATTTTATTTGATTTTTCTGTTCAAAATACATAAAAGTTATTCATTTAGGAAAACACCAATTTAGTTATTTTTTTATTCAAGAAAATACTTAGTGTGGAAAACAAGTTGTTTATTTATAAAGGGTGTCATATGTAAATCAAATACAAAGGAATAATAATTCATACATTTAAACAAATAAAAAATGCAATGTAAAAACTTGCAAAAAATTTGTTAGTTACAAAAAATTGACATAGAGAAACCATTCATGTAAAGATTTAATTCATACTAAGTCTAATTTTATGCAATATTTGATTCTTTTTTTAGGTGTTCACATAATTAATCATGCAATTACAATACAGTACACACAAAACAAGTACTAAATAAATTAACTTGGAGTAGTCTATAGTATAAAATATGAAAAAAATTTAAAAATTAAAAGGAAAGACCAAAAAAATTGAAATTTTTAAAGGAAGAGAACTTTGGGAAAAATAATGGGGAAGAGCACAACTTTTTTTTTTTTTTTTGGAGATGATAAACAATTTTTTGTGTGAAATATGGTTTTTTGAATCACAACACATATATATGATTTAATAGATTTGGAACTTTGGAAAAAAGTCAAGTATTTGTAAAATTAATTTTGTACAGCAATCCCTATCTTGCTCAGTCTGAAGAGCACAAAACAATTTGCATTAAGATTGAATTAAGTCTCAAATGTTGCTTAGTAGGTTTTCAATTTTTCATTTTAAGCAAAAATCAATTTTTGTGCAAGACAAATTAGCAACAATCCGAGCCCCAAAACTTCACTAAACAAACTTCATTTTGAAGATAATCTAACCGGTGACACATGGTGAAAAAAATATATATTTCAAGAATGATTGGACCTAGGCTTCATCTTGGCTCAAATCATGATTTTAGGGCCAAAATTAGCCTGAGCCCTCTCAAATCCTTTTTAATTACCCATAAAGACTTAGATAACCTATTAGCGTAGTGAGTGAGTAGTGTTGTATGTACAAGAGTATGTTCTTGGATCGAACTACTCTCCTGTTTGTTTTAACTTTGGCACATAAACTTTCCATGCCTCATCCCCTCCCTTAATCTAAAGTTTTCATGAACAAAATATGAAAGCTACATACAATGGCATTTCTCTTAATTCTTGAGTTGTTAAATAAGGATGAGCTTTTGAGTATTTATATAGCTTACAAACAACTATGTTTGTTTGATAATGCTACCAATCAACAGTTAAGATGAGTCCCATAGAGATGGGCCCCTATATGAATTCCCTTTAAGTTTAAATCTATAGAAGCCCATTCCAATTGCATAAGCCTTCTTAAGATGGGTTAATGCTCTAAGCATACCATGGAAATCTCCCTAAATAATCAAAGTTCATAGACTTGATCATTTGGACCTTGTCACTTATACCAAAGAGTTAATCCCTTGTTATTATTGAGTTTAAAACCCAAATATTCATTTTAGCCCTGTACACTATTATATACCTATAGAGGGCCAAATTTCATACTGAGCTTTAAGCCCATTAATAAAATGGATTTGACTTCTCAGGTTAAAATGACAGGGCTCGAGGAGCTAAGCCCATAAATTATCGGGATGATCAAGGGAGACATAGCATGATAGGCTTGGAGTAAAGCCTGTTGGATCGGTTCATCCGATCTAACCTTTCTTGGTCTGGCTCATACTAAAATAATAAGTAAAGCCTTTACCAAGGCCTAAACCCATGAAAATAGCCCACTTAAGATCCATTAATAAGAGGCTTCAATCTTAACCATTGACGACTGTCATAATCTGACAAATGTGATCAATTACCCTTTTCCTATAAATACCCTATTCATATCCTCATTTGGAGAGAGAGAAAAACTCTCATTAACGTCGATACTCTGTTGAAACTTTGCCTCAAAGATCGAACACTTAAACACTTTAAGAACACTACCTCGTTCGTTATTAATCTTAGACTTTGATGCTATCGCGCTCCTCTACCTATCACCGTACGTGATAGAGCCTTACTAAGATCGCCTACTCCTCCTCCCTATGCTTCTCTCCTGATTATCTCATGCGAGTCACTCAAGTCATTTCTCTGGTCACGTATAGCGCGACTTCATATGCGGTACGCACGTGATACTTACATCTGTACCCGATACCCCTACATTTTTCTGGCAACTCTACTAGGGAGGGAAGACTTGACACTTACATCATGGTACCTCTAAGGTGAAGACAACTTGACCCTATTGAAGGAACTAATCAAGAGAAAAATGTTAATACTATGACTAATGATCAAAATCCACCTCCAATTGGAGATACTAATCAAGGTGACAGCATACAAGAAGGTATCTTTGATGATGCATAATTAACGCACGAGCTATAGAAGACTAATCGAAACCTAAGTGAACTTATGGCGATGTTTTCTCAATGTGCGCTTGCTTTAGTTGCCTTTGCTACTACGTAACAAGGAGCAACTTCCTCAAATCCTTATAATGTAATGCAACAATATACCCCACCCAACCC
Organism: Lumnitzera racemosa; assembly: GCA_024138005.1. Lineage (NCBI taxonomy): Eukaryota > Viridiplantae > Streptophyta > Magnoliopsida > Myrtales > Combretaceae > Lumnitzera > Lumnitzera racemosa. The sequence continues at coordinate 18,154,505 of JAMXBC010000005.1, read as the reverse complement.
TTCGATTGTCAATTAGCATGTTGCTCCTAACGTTGGAGAACAACTTCCTGCTGTAGAACCTACAGCCACACAAGATTCGTTACTTAAAGTAAGGAATTAAGGTGTTCAAATTGGAGGCTCGTCATCCTCATGTGTTATGCCATATGTCACAATTATTGACTCTATTCAACCAACACCAATAAATCCCATGTTTGCAAGATCTACACCTGTAAATCTAGTGCCCATGCATCCTGCTCCTGCAATGTCACTAAAGGCCAAAGCATCTACTCAGAGAGGTTCATTTGTAACCAAAAAAGATTTGGATATATATTTAAAGGAGATACAAGTGAAATCTACAGTTAAGATACCAGAATTGAAGCTTTCGTATCACTAATGCGTTGTCACGAAGTCATACCCTAAGGATTATGTCAGTCCGAAGTTCATGCTATTTAATGGCAAGAAAGGAAGTGCTAAAAAAATCTACTGAAATTCATCGAGACGTTGGAAGTATATGGCCTAAATGACGATTTGAAACTAAAAGAATTCTCCAAGTCACTCATTGAGAAGGCAAATACCTAATATGTTAATCTCCCTCTAGGATCAATAGATTCGTAGGGTAGTATGTGTAAGATGTTTTTGGAGAAGTTCTTCTCCATAGAAGAGATGGTCACACTTACTGACATAGGAAGGATCTAACAAAAGTCCAAAGAAGATCTGATGGATTATATCGAGCGCTTTAAGGAGCACTCACTAGATATACAAGACATTTGTGATGAGAGAGAGTTAGTCAAGATCTATATCGAAGGAATGTTTCCTCAATACGTGGTCTACCTTGAAACCTTTCATTAGCCTCCTTTGCCGCGCTAGTTGAGAACGCATGAAAGACTAACAACTCAACGGCACGACAAAGAACTGAAGTTGGGAGATTCAACAAGTGTACTTCATCTGTAAGTGCAATTCAAGGCGAATCTCCAAGGGGAGCAAAGAAACAAAAAGATGATAAGCCTACTAACTCTAGGCCATCTTTAACATATCCTTGTCCCATGGCTAAAGTGCATCAAATGCTCGACTAAAGGCTCCATGATAGAAATATCAAGCTTCCAAGGGTCGAGCGCCTCCCTACAAATGAAGAAAAGAGTGATCCCAAGTATTATAGATTTCATCAGATTATCGGTCACCTTATTAAAGATTGTTTCACTGTGAAGAAAATATTAAATGATCAAGTTACACGTAGTGAGTTGATCATCAATAACAATGATGCTAGAAACAAGCCACTTCTCGCCCACAACAACTGAAGGAGTGCTATCAATGCCATTAGCCATGATCCCATCACCACTGAAATAATTAATGCCCAAACTACTGAAAATGATGAAGATAAAGGAAAGTCAATCGAAGCTCAGGATGATGAACACCTGCCTATTGCTACGACATTATTGAAGGCAACTAACTTTAGGAATTTCTTTGATCTCTTAGGATTCAATGAGAAAGCCCAGCTTGTGGGCAGCAACTGTACTCATACAGAGCTTTGAGAGTCAATACGTAGAATATAGTGCAGCATAGCCTATTAAGAGAATGGCCACAGCACACGAAAATGCGATTCTATTTACAGATGCAAAATGTGTGTGAAGAATTCCAATCACAATCGCCCCTTATATGTGGAAGGCATGCTTAACGGGTCTCCGGTCAAGAGAAAATTCATTGATAATAGTTCTTCATTAAATATCATGCCAATGAGTATTTTTAAGGCTACTGGAATTGACATCCAACGACTAGTTAAACAGCCTATATCAATAAATGGATTTAGCCATGCCCCTACAAATGCTGTTAGGTATGTTAATGAGATTAGCCCTATCTATGGTACTATTACCTTTCATGCGATTGATGTACCGATCCAATACCATATACTCATTGGTAAGAAATGGCTGTACAATCACAACTTAATCTCATCTACACTGCATCAATGTATTAAGGGCCATTGGAAAGGGAAGGGTGTATTTATTGCAACTACCAAGAATCCTTTCAAGCAATACGAATCATATTTTACTGAGTCAGCCTACTTTGATGAATCTGTTGAAGAAGGCGAGACCGCGATAGCTAAGCTGATTGGTGTCCTTTTACCTACATGGGAAGAAATTCAAGATGGTTAGCAAAAGAAAAGAAAGATGCACGGGTGTCATAGGGGAAAGAAGAAGAACAAGCAGCCTAAAGGAATTGAAAGCTTCCTTTGAGAAGATGGAAGAAGGGTATACCGCTTATGACGGTTTCAAGGGTCTGAAGGGGTATATTTTTCCTCTTCACATCCCCTACTAGTGCAAAAAGTCCAACCCACCCCACAACAACTACAAGACCAAATGAAGCCACAGGTTGAGAAAATAGAAGAATTGGATCTAACGTGACTGGGAGAGTCACAACGGCTAATCTTCATAAGCAAGAGCCTCCCATAAGAAATAAAAGTTCATATTGTCAAGTTGCTGAGAGAATATAGCGACGTATTTGCATGGACCTACAAAGAGATGCCAGGATTAAACCCTAGTCTCATAGTATATAGATTAAGCATTGCCCCGAGAGTTATGCTTGTAAAGCAAGGATAAAGGGTTTTCTGCCCTGAGATTCAAGTCTAAATTAAGCAAGAAGTCAAGAAGTTATTACGAGTTGGATTCATGAGGCCCATCCAACATCCTACTTGGCTTGCCAATATTATTCTTGTAAGAAAGAAGAATGGATAGATAAGAGTATGTGTGGACTTCCGGGATCTAAACAAGACATATCCTAAAGATGAATTTCCTCTACTAAATGTCGATACTTTGATAGACATGACTACAGGACATGATTTATTCTCATTTATGGATGGATTCAGTAGTCATAATCAAATTAAGATGGCAATTGGGGACGCGGAGTGTACCGCTTTTCAAACACCAGTTAGAAATTTTTATTATACCGTCATGCTATTTGGACTTAAGAATGTAGGCACCACTTATCAAAGGGCAATGACTACTATATTCCACGACATGATGCATGACTTTATGGAGGATTATGTCAATGATATAGTCATCAAGTCTAAAAGGGCACTTGATTACGTAGTTCTTCTACAAAAGGTTTTTGAATGATGTCAGTTATACAAGCTTCGCATGAATCCTCTCAAATGTGTTTTTGGAGTGTCCTCAGGGAAGTTTTTGGGGTTTATCATCCATTGGAAAGGAATTAATGTTGATTTTGTGAAAGTGCAAGCTATAAGAGTAATGCCATCCCCTATTACTTTAAAAAAACTAAAAACTTTCATGGGCAAAGTCTCTTATATCAGAAGGTTTATACCAGCACTTGTTGAGATTTCATACCCATTGCACCAACTTTTGGAGAAAGGAATTTCATTTGAATGGGAACAGGTCCACGAGGAGGCAATTCAAAAGATCAAGATGATCTTGACTTCTCCTCAGACCATGACCATGCCCGTCAAAGAATTGCCATTGATTTTATATCTTACGTCTACCAACAAGTCTGTTGGAGCCCTACTTACGTAAGAAGTTGATGGTCGAGAGCGATTAGTATACTATTTGAGCCGAACCCTTCAAGGCAGCGAGGTCAAGCACCCAGCTTGTGAGAAACACTGTCTCGCACTAGTATTTGCCATGTAGAAGTTACGGCATTACTTCCTTGCGCATAAGATCAATCCGGTAACTCGTTCTGATCCGATTAAGTATTTATTGTCACAACCAATTTTATTAGGATGAGTTGTTAAGTAATTACTCCTTCTTAGAGAATTTAACATCTTAGTAAAATCCCCTAAAACCATCAAGTCACAAGCCTTGGCTAATCTATTAGTACACTTCCCAAATGCCTAAGAGGGCTTGACTATAGGCGTAATACCAGTTAAATTTCATGAAGATACTTTGATGGTCGAGGCAAATGGTGAATAGATACTTCAATTTGATGGTTCTACAGGAAATCAAGGCTAGGGAGCAGGAATCGTATTGACATCACTTGAGGGTCAAGAGATACCCTTAGCATTTAAACTTGATTTTTGTTGCACCAATAATGAAGCTGAGTATGAGGCATTATTACTTGGTTTATTGTCTATACAAGGAGTTGGAGTACATAATTTGTGTATTCGAAGTTATTTAAATTTAATCATTAGATAGGCTACGGGTGATTTTGGATTGAAGGAACCTATACTTGCGCCTTATAGGGCTATAGTACAAATTATGGTCAAGAAATTTAATTCTGTATGGTACGAGCATAAGAGTCGATCGGTGAATAGGTATGCCGATGCATTAGCCACACTAGCATCTAAAATGCCGATTTAAGATGCTAGTGGTAATGTGAATATCTAAGTAGTTAAGAAATCTATCCCATGTATGGCTTTAAATTTCATTAATGAGGATGAAGACATGTAAGACGATTAGCATGGCCCATTAATGGAACAGTTAGTGCACCCTAATGCGACTTCTGTTTTGGCTTTGAAGAATTTTGTTAAAATCAATGGAATGTTTTATTATAAGGGTCTAGAAGGTGTTTTTTCTCGATGTATTGGTTTTAAGGAAGCTCATCTCAAGTTAGACAAGTATCACCAAATCTGGTGTAGGGAGGAAGGGCCACCACTATATCGTCGTATTCAACATACAGGGTATTATTGGCCATCGATGGATAAAGATGTACTTCAAGTGCAAGTACATTGCCCTAAATGTTCTGAGCTTCCTGACCAAAGTGAGTATAATTTTGTATCTAGTGCTGAAGACTAGAGGTGCCCATATATCGATTACTTGAGGAACAATGTGTTACCAATGAATAGTACGGACACCAAGCTTGTAAAGCGAAAGGCCAGGAAGTATCTTATGCACGAAGGTGAGCTCTACAGAGTATCATTTATGAGAAAACCCCTAAAGTGTATCGCTCCTCCTGAAACGAAAACAGTTTTGACTTAGCTACATGCTAGAGAGTGCGGGGAGCATCAAAGAGGAAGGAAACTATATTATTAACTACTTGATAGAGGATACTATTGGCCAACAATGGAAGTATACACTTTTAACTTCACTAAAAAGTGTGTTGTTTGTCAATAGTATGGCGATGCCATTCATGTTCCTATGGTCACACTCCATAGCATTACAACTCCTTGGCCTTTTCACACGTGGGCTTTTGATCTTATTGGACCTATACATCCACCATCAAGAGGATGTATTTAGATTTTGGCAGGAATAGAATGCTTTACAAAGTGGGTAAAGGTAACTCTTTTAAGGAAGGTTACAGGACTAGCAGTTGCGGGTTTCATAAAGGAAAATATCATATGTAGGGTTGGAATCCCAAAGCGTATTTTATCTAACAATGGCGCTCCTTTATCAATTCTCATGTCCACTAACTACTGGTTTCCTATAATATTGATCATGTAAAGTTTATGCCGTATTACCTAAAAGGAAATAGATAAGCTGAGGCCACTAACAAGATCTTGTTAAAGATACTTCGTCGCATGGTTCATGATAATCATAAGGCATGGCATGACAAGCTACCATTAGCGCTTTGGGCTTATAGGACATCTAAATGAAGGCCGCCGTAGGCAACTCCTTTTTCTCTAGTATATGGGACTAAGGTAGTAGTTCCCATAGAAGTCTTGATCCCATCTACTAGGTTGGTAATCAATGCTGAGCTCAAACCTAACACATTGCAAGTGATGGATCTGGAAGCATTAGACAAAAAGCGTGATATCACCAAAAATAATCTCATTAATTATCAACATAGGCTTGGAGTAGCATACAACCATTTGGTGAGAAAGAGATCATTCCTACAAGGCAACGTCGTATTTCGTGCAGCCAAGCATGTGCGCCGAAGTACCCCAGCACCCAAGTTTACACCAAAATGGGAAGGACCTTTTGTAGTTGAGGAAGTATACAAAAGCAGATATTGCAAACTTAGGAATCCCAGTACGGATGCTATTACTACTCCTATCAATTTTTAATATATCAAAAAGTTCCATTTGTAAAAAGGAAACTATATTAAAGATAAATGAATGAAACTTACAGCTTGAGATGTACGAGCTTGTTTTACATATCTATTTCTACTATTATCTCCTTTGCATACCTTAGGTTAAAAAATAATAATAATAACAAAGTATTGGTGTTTGTAATGCTGCTACTTGGTAAAAGACTTATCTCCTGAGTATACAATATATACCTATCATATGAGTTATCAACTGGTTGGAGCTTTGACTCCCAAGCGCACTATATAATGTTCTATCGAATAAGACAATGACTTACACTATTTGAGCATACGTTCGTGGAGCATGTAAAAATAGTTAAGTAGTAGGTAATACGCCCTTAACTCACAATGTAACTGTCTAATGGAACTAATATTCCTCATTTCAATCAATATCTCCATATTAGCAAATCATATATTCAAATCCTTACTTGTGAATGGAATACACTTCCACTGCGCAAGGTTTTCTTGAAAATTTATCAAGCCATGAAGTAAACTATCATGTAAAGTGCTGCTAAGAAAATGTAATGTTTTCTAAGCGCATAATGATGTGAACTTTCAAGAGCTTACTAAATCAACAAACAACTCACGTCAATTCACGATGTTCCATGTAAAGGCATGGATCTCAAATAAGCGAGACGCGAAACTATACGTACGGAGCTTAACAAGTCCTTACACTCCATTAAAAAGAGGGGGGAGGGGGTGCAAAGAGAACAAAGGTAATACTATCAATACTTGACACTAGATGCTACAGTAGAATCAAGATCTGTGCTTACCAGACGCTCCTCTCTCTTAAGTTCTGCCTTTGCAAGTTTAGCTTTAAGTAGCTTACATCTTTCCTCAACGTCTCGACTGCCCAACACCTTTTGAGCTTCAGCTACAATGATTTCCATCTTGTTAAGCTTGAACTTAAAGGCATGTGCTGCAGCGACACTACTAATCAAAAGTTCAAGATTTTCTATGGATAGCGAGTGCTAAGCCTCATCAAACAGCCCTACAGCTTGCTCAAGTAGGCTCAAGATATGAGCAGTCACATTAGAATCCAAACAGACGATCCTATCCAAAAATCCCCCCTCATCCTATGTAAGGGCTACAGTGATGCTAGGGGGTTAGAAGGTATCCTGAAACCATGAAAAGAGAAAGTATCTTCTGAGCTCGTTACCATCTTGGTTACTGATCCTTTATCTCCATGTTGTATTGTTCTAATCTCTAGGGGAAGTGATGATGTGGGATCCCTTGGAATAGGCGAAGTTACATCGCTACAAAGGGTAGGAACATTGCTAACTATAGTAGCATCCATGGAAGCATTGGGAGCAACATGTATCTCTTCATTACAAAACCCTACACCCATCAAAGCATCAGTAAACGCCTGGATCACACTTTACTCTAAGAGTAAAAATTTATTATCTTCACAATCGTCAATGATATTGAACACATTGGGGATTCTAATATTACCATAGGTGTCTTCATCAACCTATTTTGTAAAGTCTGTTCTATCATTGAATTATCCCTCTTGGTCATCATCAATGTCTGTCATGGAATTTTCTCTACCTTCATTTATGTGTTCAAGAGAATCCCCATAATCAACTAACTCAACGTTATCTTCTCCTTCGTCTACAATCTCAGTATTAGCTTGAAGTACCTTTCCCATACCATAGCGACTTGGAAAAGGATGAGTGATAAGAGGGATACTTTGACTTAAAGAAGTTCCTTTAAGGACGTTACCACTGGATCCATCAAGATGATGCGTCATCGCTTTCTGTTTAGTAGAAGTGGCATCCTTCTCCTTTCCCTTTTGCTCCTGTGACATACACAAAATTGAGAAAACTAAGGAGGGTAAGTTTCAAGAAAATATTAGTGTATAAAAGAGGAGGAAGGAGAGTCTAATGATAATGCTACCTCATGAATGCGACTACACTTAGGTTATCTGATGACCAGTGTGGGAGAAGGTAAGCATTCGCTTTGTGATTTACCCTGAACATCATCATTACTTGGCATTATTAGATGATTTTGGGTCTTCTTTGAGTTGAAAGTGAAATTCATATCTCCAGATGACTATTTCAGGCAAATCTTCTTCAACTGTCTCCGAGACATACATCTTAAACCTATCTAAGCAATTCTTCCAAAATGTAAGCCAACCACTTGAAGCAACCCCGGAACGACTCATAGAAGGAAAGAATAATTGCCTGATCCTCCCATGAATGTTCTTCTGGCTCTCAAGTCTAAACGTCTTGCAACACTCATCAAAACTTTGGTTAGTGACCAAATCATAAGGCACTCCTTAATCAAACCTCAGTTGTCGAGCAACTCGATCAAGTGAATATTTTATGACACTATACTAAAGGAAGCAATTAGAAGCATCGACCCAATCATGAAGTGACGGAAGACCTTCGGGTGTACTCCATAAGATAAACTCTATCTCGACATCAGAAAGCTCATCGTGAAGCTCTATCAAGTTTACCAAGTTTTTTGAATTGGAAAGGTAGATTTCTGAGTACCATTCATATTTAAGCAATTCTTTTGTGTATGGAAGAAAGCTGAACTCATGATAGATATCAATGACATTCTTTAAAGTACTTGGGAGTTTTCTATTGACCCATCCCCAAGCTCGGGGCTTAACGGTATCAGAATGTGTAAGTAGGAGACCTGAATATCTCCTATAGCGCTCACAAAAGAACATATGAAGAAACACTAAGTTTACGTATGACACCACAACATATCTCCCTTACGAACGTACCGAAGCTTCATGAAAGAGGTCCAAATGCCTATACAAGGAACCCAAGTAGAAAGGCCTTAAAGCCAAATGTTCCCCTCCCGTGATATGAATAACCAAGTAGAAGAGTCGAAGACTAACTCCTTTTTCTGGGTCCCCTGGGAACATAAACGACAACAACTAGTAAGCAATGAAAGCTTCTAACTCGTACCTGAAATGTAAGGAAAGATAGATTCGGTTAAGGTTATAAAGTAAACATCAATAGGAAAAAGGGTAAACAATGACTATGCCACATCAAAATGTAGGAACTTACTTACAATTATATCGAGGCCCCGTCTTATCACCTTTGTCTGACCTAAAGAAATGCTTGATCCATGCACTAAGTGTACCATGCCTACGAGTATCTAGGGCTTCTCTTTTGTCCACTTCTAATAGTTCAATCGGTGCTCAATCATTTTCCGAGATTGAAGTTGTGGTGATGTTGGTCAATCTAAGATTAGGAAGGCTTAAAAGGACTGCAACATCCTTTTGTATTGGAGTGATCTCACCCTATGCTGTCACAAAGGTATGTAAGTGAGTACTCTAGCGGGACATGATAGCTCACCAAGTTTCTATTTCTTGGGGACAGTGTAAAGTTAAACGAGAAGATACCCATATGGGGTAATACGCCCTCGCCTCTTCCAAAATAGATGTGTATGTGGGATTCTTGAAAATGTATATCACCTAAGACAACCATCCATTCACTATGTGCTTAGGGCCCTCAAAACTATTATCTAAAAGAGGGATTTCTTTCCTCTCGTTCCTAAGATACAGTATAGAATTTGCTTCTATCTCAACCCTCTTATGTATCGGAGGTTCTTGTCTTATGAAACGCAACTTACCATCCTTAGGTAGATGTGGATGTGTATCCTGCCTCTTTATATCTCGCTAGACGAAATCACCTTCAATAATTGGGTTTACCCACTTGTCTTGAGGTAAGGGGGCTGCCGGGATATGATCCTCAAAATATGTCAAAATTTCATTGTTCTTATGAGTATTGTTACTACGAGAACGACTCTTGCTAGATTCTTTGCCCCTGTCGATGATCCCTAAAAGCAATAGTGACGTCTATATGAAAGAAAGTGAGCACCTGCAAATGAAGGGGAGCAAGGGAGTTAGTAGAAGTAAGGTGCATTCGAAAAGTATAACATCCAATTACGAAAACTAGAGATATATGCACAAGGATTCTTTCAATACATGGTGACAATATGCAATTTACATGTAAGATTAGTGATACTACGCCAGCTCACATGTTTATGATGATATTTAAATGATGTTTTCCAACACATGTTCATGTTAGAAGACTAATGTTCAACGCCTTATGTTCAGCTCATGTCATGGGACCTTACATCGCATTTAATGCTCACATCGTATCAACGTTGTGTTTAAGAGTTATGTGGTTTTCAAGACTCATGTGATGCCTAAACCTTGAGTCATGTTCAAAACTCATGTTGTGCTCAAGCCTTACATCACGTATAGGCCTCATATGATATCATGTTCAACACATGTGACATGTTTAAGATTCATTCCATATTCAAAGTTCATGTTACATTCATAGATTGTGTTGTATTGAAGATTCACTTTGAGTCCAAGACTCATGACTATGGCTCACACTCACTTACGTTCGACCCTAATGTTCAAGACTCATATTCACTATCATGTTCAAGGTTTAGATGTGACCCTTACATTTACTCATGATCAAAGCTCATGTATTAAGGCTTATGTTCAACACATATGATGAGACTCATGTTCAACTTAAATACCAAAAGTATTGTACTCAACACGTACTCATATAGAAAGTTTAAAAGTGCTCATGATGGAAGCATACATATGCTCGTGCTAAAGAGACTACGCTGAATTGAAGTGTTCAATCCTCATGTGTTCAAGCACAAGATTTATGTTACGCTGAGCTCGAGAACTCACTCTTTAGTCTTATGCGCTTATGTTCAAGGTTTACGTTCAAATTCACATTTTATGGTTATGTGGAGGCCTTATTATCCTTCTACATGATTATTCCATGAGTATTTGTATTGAGGGGTAGTGAAGTTCATTTTACATATTACTTCATAAGTACTTATGTTAAAGGGAGGTTATGTCTAACTCAAGTGTGTTACTCTCATATGCTCACGTCTCAGACTTATGTTCAAATCATAGGTGCTCAGCTTATGCTAGACTCTTGTGTACTTATATATGCATGCCTCTACAATTTGAAATTCATGTTCAATTCATGTTACAAGTTGCAATTAGCTTTATGGAGGTTACAAAAGGAGGCTACATATGACCTAAGTGTTATACCTCTTTGCTATCACCCATTGATGAAGATTGGTACTCAAGCCATGGCCGCAAACTCCTGACCCTCGATTGGCAAATAGTCACGGTCCAAGCAGTAAAGAGTCTACCCTCTTTAAACCATGCTAATTTGTTGACTATTGTTAGTTCGAGATGTGGTCCTCAACTTGCAATTGTAGACTTTTGGCCTTCAACTGCAAGTGACTAGAATCCAAGTGATGAAGAGATCTTCTTTAAACAAATTCTCAAGTGTTAATTATGCCACCTACAAAGTATGGAAAATGAGGAGACGTTAGTTTTAAAATTTAAAGAAAAAGGGGAGGAGAAGGATATTATAATTAATTATCTAAAGGTACGCATCAAAGCACAAGTAAAATTACAAGAATAAAGACACTAAGTCATGAGGACCATATCATTATTCCCTACACAAAGAAGAAATAGTGGAGCTAAAAAAAATGCATGGATTTGGGTTATATACAAGATTCTCAACATCATAAGTCAAGTAAACAATGGTTATTAAAATATCAAAGCAAACAAACGAATGAAAATGGGAGGTCAGCAACCAATACCTATGTTAAGCACTAGGAAATCATGATTAGTGTTAAATACACTCTCCAAACAATGGTTCTCATGTCAAGAAAAAAATAGGGTCAACTAAATTTAAACATTGATATTCAAAGAATTGAAGACTACATAATGAAAATTGAACAGAAATTTAGTTCAATCATCGTGACACAAAGGCATCTTATGGAACCAAATATGAAGCTGTTATCAAGTGGTCAAAAGGTTCTACTATTCACACAACTACTAAATTAATCAAAGGAAGTCAAAGAAGCAACAGCAATGAGCTAAACTCATTTCTAGTATTTCACAATGTATACATGGATCTAGATAAAGGAAGTAAAGGTTTTCTTAAGCACAACTCATTAGCTTATCACTTCAAAAATGTACCGACAACTAGTTTGATAATTCTACATTAGCTATAGAATTAGTTATACAAAGACAGCAATAGCTTCTAAAGGAGATTGAAACATCATAGGACCAAGTGGCACATCCATCAAACAAAAAAGGAAGAGGAAGACTTACATAAGTTTGCTCTGTTGAAGTTCCCACCGCCTATGAAATCCACCTGTTAAGGAAATAATGAGTGAGTATTGAGTCATTTAAAAAAAAACAAAGAAAGAAAGAGAGGAGGAGGACCAGAAATATGGAAATGGAAGAATCACTCATTGGTATTGGCATAAATTGTTATATTGACAAACGGTGTAATGGAGCTATATTTTCGTCAAGAACTCCAGTAGTAGCTTTACTTTCCCCCTCCAAGCTCGAATGGATACCACCACCGGTCCAGAGTTTGGGTCTCTTGGTGGCTCCTTCAGCCTTAACAAGCAAATGAAACACTACCAGTTCAACAGCTACAAACTCCGCAACTTGTGAGCTCAATTGTCCCCAGCACGAAATCAAAACAAGTCCGCAACAAACATTAATAAAGTGAGAAGTAGAAAAATGGCGAAGGCAAGCTATCGGGCTTGTAAAAGGAAAACAATGGATGGCATTGCTTATCTCACTTTTAGTTAAAAGAAAAAAGGAAGCTGGCCTCACTCTTGGGTAGAAAGAAAGAGAAGGAAACAATTTATTTATTTATTTTTGCTTTTCCTTTGATATGATAGGTTAATCTACCAAGAATACAAAGATATTGAAGTTGTTTATATCTTGGGAGGTGACAATAAAGGAGCAAAGTGGACACCTATCAAACTATTAGTGGAAAAAGGGAAAAAGAGAGTGTCCTTGATTTTTTTATACGGATGATAAGAGCTAGTTCTTTCTCTTTCTATACATGTCTATTTGGTAATAAGTTACGATTTATTTTTCGAACGATGGACCAAAAAAAAAAAGAGGAAAAAATCTCAAAGTTAGTCCATACCGCAAGGGGCGAAGCCCCCTGCACTCTACATACCTTTGCGAAAATCCAGTTTCAAAATTAGGTTCTTAAAAAAATTCACCTAATTGCAGTTCGAGTCGTGTGACCACAATTTGAGGCACTCAACAACTGTATACATATAAAAAGCTCTATAAGAAGAATTCTTCTATATTTGAAGAAAATCAAGATAATATTTACACAAGAGGGTCATTTGCTAATGTAGAGCTAATGCACGAAGACCGACCTAATTGGCTAAGGACAATAGCGACAAGTAATCAGAGCTTAATCATCAAAGGATGAAAAATGGAAGGTCAATTGTTGATAAGGATGCTTTCTTGAAATATTTTTGAAGAATTTCTTTAAATAGAGATTTGAAATTTCATTTAGCTTCCAAGGTGCTGCCTCTGAAACCCCGCAAGGGACACTGTCCCCTTGACCCCTGCCCGCTAACCCGCTAGCGGGACCGCTATGCTTACCAGTCATAGCGTAATAAATAAAATCTGGTTTACACAAAACTTGTACATAATATGTGAAGACCTTACAAGAAGAATACACTTATATGAGGAGAAGATCAAGATAACATTTGATAGATGGAGTCGGCCCAACGAGATCACTAATGTGAACTCAACCTATAAATTTAACTCAAGAAGAGACAACTTAAAGGATATTCCTTTCTTGGGGGCAACATACAATGTGACCCAACTGAGGCTTGACACAAGATTAAGAAGTTTTACGGACTCGTGTACTAAGACAATTCTCAAATTAATTTGGCAACAATGCAGCTGTATAATAGCATGCACGCGCCTAGGTCATCTAAAAGGCTTACTCAATGCCCAAACCCCTTCAACTTCGTCCGAAGGACTTTCGTCAGGGGGCAAAATGTAGAGGGCCAAATTTAATATTGGGCTTCAAGCCTATTAATCAAATGGATTTGACTACTCGAACTAAAGTAATAGGGCTCGAAGAGCCAAGCCCATAAATTATCGGGATGATCAAGGAAGACTTAGCATGGTAAGCTTGAAGTAGGGGCCTATTAGATCGGTCCATCTAATCCAATCTTTCTTGGTCCGACTCATACTAGAATAATAAGTAAAGTCTTTACCTAGGTTTAAACCCATGAAAATATCCCACTTAAGATCCATTAATGAAGGGTTTTAATCCAAACCATTGACGACCGTCATGATCTGACAGATGTGTACCCTTTCTTATAAATACCCTATTCATATCTTCATTTGGAGAGAGAGAGACCCCCCCCCCCATTAACGCCATTACTCTACCGGAACTTTGCTTCAAAGATTGAACACTTAAGCACTTCAAGAACACTACCCTGTTCTTCATTAATCTTGAAGTTTAATGTCGTCACTCTCCTCCACCTGTCACCATATGTGTTAGAGCCTTACTAAGATCGCTTATTCCTCCTTCCTACGCTTCTCTCCTAATCATCTCGTGCAAGTTACTCAAGTCATTTCCCTAGTCACGTCTAATGCGACTTCACACGCGGTACGCACGTAACACTTGCCTTTGTACCGAACACCCCCACAATACCTAAACATCCATAGCATCTTACTTTTTCTTTTTTCATAGAAAGCTGTAATTGATCCTTCATCTTTATGATATCTTTAAAATAATAATTTACATAAAAAAAATCCTTAATTCTTTTAGTTTGCGTTCTTATTCATAAGCTTATCATAGCTTTTGTGAGTTTTTAAATAAATTTCTAAAGTAATAATCGTTAATTTACAAGGATCTCCAATTCAAACCAGCGCAATTGGCTGGAACCATAAGTGTAGTCAATTGATCTTAATGTGGTTGATTAATTCTACTAAATTTAGTTATCCTCCAATTTCATGTCATCTCTCTTTACTTAATACTGCAATTTTTTTGTTTTTAAGGTTTATTCAGTATTATCATAGGGTGCTTATATTAGCTAGATATTTCATTACTCTTCCCTATAGATTCTTATATTTGGCATTTATTCATCTATCTTATAGTGAAACCCTATTAAATTCCTTGCTATATGTTCTATTCAACACTGCTTAGATATTTCATTACTCTTCCCGATAGAATCTAATATTTGATATTTACTCATCCATCTTACAGTGAAACCCTATTAAATCCCTTGCTATATGTTCTATTGGATATTACTTACCAATTCTAATATTCTAATTGTATTATGATTATGTTCCTATGATCTTTATTAATTTCAATGTGCATAACAGAATCCTTGTTTATTTATACGAATCCCAACCTTTAATGTGATGATAATTTTTAGATCGATTTCTAGATCTAAATTTCTATTGCTACATTTGTTGATATTTCATACATAGATCCTTTATGCCTAGTCATAATTCTAGGGTTTAGCTTCCTTGACTTGTAATTTTAAATTTATTCCTTATAATTTTAGGATTTTGTTATGATCGTAAATGAGAAAGTAACATGAATTAAATGTAGCACTTAAGTATAAGTAGCTTTTCTACCTGTTAGGCTTGGGCTCTCCCCTTAAAATTGGGTTATAGCATTTGATACTCTCGTTGAGAGGTCAAACCCATGGAAGGAGTAACCTGGAAAAGGACCACCTAGAAGAAGGCTACTTAATAAAGCGCAACATGAGCTACCTAGAGTTACAACCCAAAAGACTAGCTTAATAGATGTGAAAAACTCTTTAAACTTAAGTACTACACTTAATCTATGTTACTTTCTCATATAAGATTGTAATAAATTTTATTGTTATAGATACTTACTTGGCATGGTATTAACTTCTCCTTCCCATTGCAACAAGTAATTTTGAATTGTATGGAATTATGTCTATGGCAAGACCAAGTAAGTTTGCTCATCAATTACGTAATAACTTTCTATTTCTTTTATCAATGGTTGTTAATAAATTCTTAGTTTCTTTACTAAGAGTCTTTAATTAAAATTTTCATTTCTTTTTTGGAACTCACAATTATACATTCCAATTCCATTAATGTCATATTTGGTACGTAGAATTGAACCAAAGTGGAATCGCAATTCCAATTCTATTCTTTTTCCCCATGTTTAGAAGTGTGTTTAGAAGTGTATTTAGAAGCTTAAATCATGATTTCATAGAATCAGCGATTCCGGCTTTAAGGAGGTAGAATTGACGATTCTATTACTCCTACGTTTATTTTTATTGATCAAATTATTTATTTAATCTTCAATTTAATTATATAATTTAATAATTAAGGATATTTTTTACAATTATTACTACATATGCACTTAATTGCATCTCATTCCATTCCATTCCAATAACATTTTTAAACATAAGAAATGATTTGTTATTTCGTTCTCCATTCCAATCATTTATGTGTACCAAACATAGGATAAATACTCTTTCATCGTGGCATGCATGTATATGTATTTATATGTATTTGTATATACATGAATAAATGCATGTGTGTATCCATATATATACACTAACTACAAAGTTTTAGGTTATTTATTTTCCTTTTTATTATTGTTTAATGCCTTCTCAATATCTATTTTTTAATAAAAGTTATGATTGGATTTCTTGTTTAGAGTCAAATTAGTTATATGTTATAACTTATGTGTGGATATATATACATATGCGTGCAAGTACATACATACATATATATATATATATTATAGTAAACATAGCACCCGCATTATGGATGCTAATAAATTATATATGAGAATCAACATTGCAATTATTACTCATTTTAATATTATAGATTACTTCATTCATGTAAATTTCAATAATTGTCATAAATCATATCAATTAATAAGTATTAAAAATAATTTATAGGTGTGATATAGAATAGAATTTCCCTTCCATTTTGCTCTTATAAATCTAAAATAAATGAGATATATACTTAACGCTAACAAACTATTTGTTTATTTTGCTTGAAAATCCATATAAATGATCCAACATATTCATATCCATATAACTATAATTATTTGTCATATTAAAAACCCTTTAAAACATCACCACTAATACATGGATGATTCATTCCAAAGAATAATATTTCTCCTAAACCAACACATTTCATATTCAATGCCTTATACTTGCATTGATGAAAGGTCATTATTCTTCGTCCTTTCTTTCTCCTCATTCATTCTTCTAATCCTCCTCTAAAAGCTCTTCAATCAAAGAAAAACAAACCTCTCATAAAGCCCTTATTCACTCCCCATGATCAGTTATCTCTATCTTCTAAAACAACCTATCTACCGAATGCTCCAAGATCTCTTGCACCATTGCAGCCTGGCAATATTCCTTTCTTTTGTTGATTAGTCTTCTCTCTTTTGTTGTGTCTGCTCCTTATCATTGGATTCGGATGCATACACGCACTATCTCATATAGCAATTGTAAATTAAAATCAATGAAGCTTATTAAAACAAATCCAAAAAATGTCAGTTGAAAAAGTAGATAAAAAATACACTTGAATGATGGGGCTAAATTCAAAAAATAAAACTCGCAAGGTTCAAAGTATGGTGGTTTCTTCTCATGATGGTTTTGTCATGAAGCTTTTCTAAATGGTGGTATCTGATGAAATTTCAAAGCATGATGGTATTATTCCTACAAACAATGTATATACGTAATAAAAGAAGTATTAATGAATAGCTATTAAACTTGACTGGAAAAAGAAAAAAAAAAGGAGGAATTAAATTTGAAATTGAATACCTGAATTGAAGATGGTGGTGGACTTCTTCATTCATCTTTAATATAAAGTTTCACATTTGATGGACATTTTGTTGCTTACATGACAAAAATGAAAGATAAGTAAAGAAAGCTATGTCGATCGCCATTGCTAAAAGGAAAAAAAAAAAAAACAACAACAATAAGATTAAGGAGCAAATGTGGTGATGTGATTCTTGAAATGATGAATTACCCTTCTTGTTGAATGTGGTAGTAGGATAGCTAAAATTTAAATGTGGAATGTGTAACAACAGGGTAATACGATAAATATGGGAGAGAGAGAAGAAATCGTATTAAGGGACAGGTGGGGGAGAGATGAGAGAGAGAAGAAAATGCACATTGTAGAGAGATTGAGTGTCAGAGAAATTAAGTTTGGTTTAACAATTTTATCCATGTTTTAATATATTACTAATTTATAAAAGTTAATCTAGTATTGGTTTTTTTATTATATAAAATTAGGTTGTAGGTTTAAATAGTAATTTCATTATAAGCAGTTACTTAAGTTTCAAAGGACTTTGATAATATAGATACATACAAAAGATGCACTATAATTATAACTAACAAATGATGTACCTGTATTATATGTGCAAAAAAGATAAAAAAGTTTGGACTTTATACATAGAAAAACGTTAATAATATATGTTTACGAAATCAAAACTATAATAAATTTTTTTAGAAAAAAGTAGTAAATGTTAGTCAAATAAAAAATATAATAAAATTTTCAAATAATAGTAAAGTTGAATAATTAAAATGATGGATAAAGAAAACAATAATAATTATAAAAATAAATATCATACAAAATGACAACTATATAATTGAAAAGATTTATGAGTAAAGAGTGATATTTAAGAAGTTTATGAGTTAGATTTGAATTTTTTTTAATAACTATCATGATTAAAACTATGAGATATATATGATAGTTAATAGGTAGTTAAAAAAATGGTTTCCTTTAATATAATAAATAATTTTTTTTATAATTTTTATATTGATTTAAATAAGATGAATCCAAGTCCTCCGATTAGCTCGTTCTTCATTATTTGTCCCCGCATGAAAGCAACTTTCGACATTATAGCTTGGGTTTCACTTGGGAATAAAAAAATACATATTACAGATTGCATCAGTAATGCAGAAAATGAAAGTCATTGAAAATAACGCGTTGGTGAACCGTTCAAGCTGATATTTTGATTATTTCAACCGATTATTCCAGATTCATATGTCGGCCAAAAAAAGTCATTACCTTTGATAATTCCAGCCCTCCAGCCCACATATCCGCTCTCCATGTTTGACAACAGAAAAATAAATAAATAAAGAAAGTCCAACTTAACAGCTACCATGGAAAAAAAAAAAAAAAAAAGAAAAATAAAACACACGGAATCTTCCAATTTATCCGGGAGAGATATTTGCTTCTCAGTTCCAAAATTTCCCAAAAGGATCAACTATCTTCAAAGCTAAGAAATTACCGATTTCCATAATGGGACCTGTACAAGTAAGTAAAATCACTTATTCATAAATGGCGTTTTGCCGTTCTATGGTCTATTCCATGTGCCTACCGGAAACTTCCTAATCCAAACTGGATCGAATTGGGAGAAAATAAATAAAAGCTCAAGCACGGACCGGATCAGAATCGAGGGTTCTAAGAACCGAATAAGAAACATCGAGCCAAGAGCACCGTAGGAATTGTCCATCTATAACTACATAATTATACCTTATTAATCATATGTTACATAATGCAAATTATTTATTATATATTTTTTAGTTAAAAGTAAAATTATAATAGAGGAAAATAACATTTGAAGATAAGTTTTCAATTAATTAAAACAAGGATCGACATTTCGTAAAGTCATCAACCTAATCTTATGATATTGTTAAGTTGAGTTGTCATGGCATATTATCTGATAGCTGGTGTTGTGGTGTGGGGGAGATACTTAATCACAAATGAATTGGAAAAAATATGACAAATTTTGCAGTGTTACAATGGCTTAACTTTAACGTCAATTCTTAGATAACTTATTACATTAGCTTAATTTCACGGTGTTACAGTTTTAAACCAATTCGACGTTGTCTCTCCGTCTGTGAGAGTTTCTTTGCCCGTATGGGAAACTACCACACCACTCATGGTGTAAGTTGTTTTGGAGATGTCGACATATCCTAGAATTATCTTCTCTTATACTGTTATCTTAATTTCATTATTTGACATTCCCTTTCCTTATTGCATGCATTTGATTATATCCTAGTTTTTTCTTCCATCATTACATTTTATACCATAACTGAGTTTTATACTCGTGTCTCCCTGTTCCTTCTCTATATCATTGTGTTATGTTCCATCGTTGAGTCCTACGTTGGTTTATTTGGCTTCTTCGTCAAAGGGGGCTATTATCCAAAGGGAGGATTGTGATGATGAACCCGATATAATCACTCTAGAATCGAAGCGAGAAGGTGGAGAGGTTTTACATGGTTGGAAAGACTATTTTGATCAGAAATTTGAATAAGAAAGGGGTGATCGATGTCTTGCCCAGGGTTTGGTCTTCCTTCAATTTGAAGGACGTGTCTATGCTAAATAACAATTTAGTATCATGCATAATGAAAGATAAAGACTCATGGCCGAAGATTAAGAATTATGAACCCTGGAACATTACGGGTAGTCCAATTGTTTTGAAAGGATGGAATCAGTTATCAAGACTGGAGGATCTTCAATTTAATTATATTGAGTTTTGGATTCAAATTATTGGTCTTCCTCTTGGTATGATGACAAGCATGATTGCAAAGAAGATCGCCTCTTGTATAAGAGAAGTTATTGAGATCGAAGATTGCTCTATTGTACGAAGAGAATATATGAGAGTGCGAGTCTGTGTTGATGTCACTAAGCCTCTTCATAATGGCAGATGGGTTAAGGATGTTATGGGTCAAAACTGCTGGATTAAATTCAAATACGAGAAGCTTGCAGATTTTTGTCATTTTTGTGGACGGTTAGGCCATACGGAATCCTACTGTCATGATAAATCGGAGAAGTCGACCAAATCAAAAAACTTCGGGGACTGGCTCCGAGCCTATCGGGCAAAGAGGCTCCCGGATCAAAAACAAAAGGAGAAGGATGGTGAACTGATAAGGAAAGAGGAGCAGAATTTGGAAGGAAATAATTGCAATAATGTTAAAAAGGTGACGTGAAAGGAATGGAACAAAATCAAGCATCTATTATTAATATAGAGAATGCAACGGTACATGATCCTACTCAGGAAGTAAATACCGCACCGTTGACTGTTGAAAAGGAGATGGAGATTTCTTTGAATAGTCAAAGATATGTAGAGAGTATTCATCCCGTTACAGGAAGTGATAGAGGGAAAATTTGGAGAGATAATATACAACACCTAAAGATGGACATTTGTCTTGAGAAATTGAAAGAATCCTGGTATAAACAAATTCTCTCTCAATCTCCAGACTCTCAGAGCACACGTATCTCTCATGAGTACCTGTCCTCAGCAAATACTCCCGCAGTTGCGAATTATGACCGTGATTTTAGAGAAGCCCAACCCATTGTTGAAGAGCCCACAAGCTCCAAACACTCATCCCCTCCCCATGATGTTGTACAGACCGAACCAAAATGTTATAGTCACAGGACATGTGCTTCGAAGTCAATCCAACATCTATTGAGAGTGTACATAAGAACACCTTTGACCTAAACACTATTCCTTCTGCACCCACTGAAACTTCCTCACTTATTAAAACCTTTTCTTGTTCAGAGTCTCAACAATCAAATGTTAGTGCAACTCCTCTTGTTAAAAGCTTTGAGTGTTCTTAACATTAAAAGAGATAGGGTGGATAGTCAGAGTCCCTCACCTGACTGTTTTGTTTCGAAGCGTCTGAAGGGTGGAAGTGTAGATGATGTACTAGATAATTTTCCTAGGATGAATCCTCCTAAAAAGAGAGGTGCATCACTAGTTGATTATAAGGGTTTGTAGAGAAGGGAAATCATTTTTGAAAAAGCGTTTGTCGAGAAGGAAAATCATTTTTGAAAGAGAAGTTATGTCATTGGAAGTGATAGATGTTTCTCCCTTTGATGATGGCTATAGTAGCCGGCCAAAATCAGCCATAAGTATGCCATGATTTCTCTAAGCTGGAACTATCAGGAGTTGGGTCGAACTCCGATAGTTAATTCTCTTCACCGTATGGTGAGAAGATATTGACCTAATTTTGTCTTCTTAATGGAGACTACAAGTAGTACTCAGTATGTGGACCCACTTAGACAACGATTGAGATTTGATAAGATGGCGAATGTAGAGCCGGAAGGTCTATTGGGTGGCTTGGCACTATAGTAGGGAGATTATTGTGAAGTTATTGCGCTGGATGCCTAAGAAAATCTAATAGACACCAAAATTTGCTTTGAGAATAAGATTCAAGAAGTGTGAATATCATGGGTCTATGCTCTCCCTGCTTTTAAAGAAAGAATGGCGTTTTGGAGCTTATTGGAAGTTTCCAAGGTTGTTTAGTGAACCATGGTCATGTTTAGGGGATTGGAATGATATTTTGAGCTAGAACAAAAAAAGTAAGGGTAAGCCTAAACCATGGAGGAATATTCAAGCTTTTCAACATTTGGCGTTTTCTGCCGAGCTCAATACAGTTAAATTACATGGTTAGCGGTATACTTAGTGCAATGGTAAGGAAGGATCAAGAAGAGTAAAAGAAAAACTTGATAGTCTTTGCTAAGGTTGACTGGTTCAATACTTTTTCAAATGTCAGTGTATTTGTTTTGCCTTATTTAGCATCAGACCACAAACCTATTATTCTGTCTTTAGAGAAGCAGAAGGATTTGGGACCTAGACCCTTTCGTTTCAACTAGGTATGATTGCGTTCATAAGGGTGTAAAAAAGAAGTAGAGAAGTTTTGGGTTCATAATTACAATGAGATTGATTTCCAGGAAGTCATTCGGTTATTGAATGTTTATAGATACTCTTTGTAGATGGAGTCATGATCATGTACCTAACTTTGGAAGATAAGTTGATACACTGCTGTTGGCACTATCAAATATCCAAAATAGAACAGTGGAAAGAAGAAATAGTAGGCGAAGAAAAGTCAATTACAAAAGCCTTGGAGGAAGCACAAATGAATGAAGAGTTATATTGGAAGCAAAAAGCTCATGTTGAATGGTTGAATAAGGGAGGGGATCGTAACACAATTTTTTCATCGGTTTACTATTATTAGACGAACTTGAAATAGAATCAAGAGGATAAAATTTGATGGTGAGTCTTGGATAATTGATGAGAAGAAGCTGGAATTAGTTTTTTCTTGATTATTATCAAGGAATATATACTACTGATAAATTTCTAGAGTAAAAGAAGTGTTAGAAAATGTTCCCTACCTTATTACTCCTAAAATGAATGTTGGTCTCATGTATAGAATTATAGAAGAGGAGGTGAAAACAATGATTTTTCAGCTTAGCTCCAATAAAGCTCCTAGATCGGATGACTATACGCGTTCGTTCTTTCAATCCTTTTAAAGTATCATAGGCACCTTTGTTGTTGAAGCCATCTCTACTTTCATGGAGTCATGTAACTTTCCTCACAATCTTAGATGAGACTGATCTCGTTTTGATTCCTAAAGTTAATAATCTACACGTTCTGAGTCATTTTAGGCATATTTCTTTATGTAATTTTGCATTTAAAATCCTTTCCAAAGCTCTTGCAAATTGTTTGAAACTACTCCTCAACCAAATTATTACTCCTTATCCACCTAGAGCTATTATGCCCTAAATTAAACAGTTGTAATAACCTCATCATATTAATTAACCTATGTTAGAAGCTAGCTACCTTAGGAGCTAACGTAGATATAGCCTACATAAGGCATTCACCATTCCTTTGTTTAGAAACGACCAATTCAGTAACTGGTATGAATCAACCACTGGTAACTTTTTAGAAAAAAGCTACTGAAAATAGTTTTATAGCTTAAATATTCGAGGAAAAGTCAAGTTTTATGAATAGTATAAAAATGAAACCTTGAATTTAATAAAAATCTTAAGAACTACGTTGTTAGGAAAAGATAAAGTGTCTACCAAAATTTTAATGGAATACAAAAGCTTGCAGAACATAGATTAAATTTCATTAATTGAAAACTAAGGGTCACTTGAGGAGACCCTATTAGTTTTTCTAAAAGTTAGTACAATCGAAAGACTAAGTAGAAATCCAGTCAGGTAATCCTAAATCTCACCCCGTAGCCCTGTTCTCTAATCTCCAAGAAATTAAGGTAGTACTAGTGAATCTACTGGAAAAACCTGCAAAACAACTATAAAAGAATAAGCAACAAATGCTCAGTAAATGAGATGGAGATAATAGTATATATCTAATATAAAGCAACTAAAGTTTTCAAGCAAGTTTAATTAAATGTAATGTATGTTTAAGTAAATACAATTGCACGATGTTAACCGATTTTCGTAAGATCAAAGAAATTGCATCCACTCTAATCTAAGTTTTGGGGAGTTTAACGTTACGCACCAGTGAATTTGGTCACCAAATCGGGGCTTATGCAACGGATAACACATTCCACCTGAGACTACCTTCAAATTAGGAACCCTAATTTGACTATGACCTCCTTTTCTATTAGTTAGTTTGACTTGGGTGGAGAGAAGACCATTTCTACTATCCTTAACGAAAGGTCCAAGTTTAGCTTACACGTCCTAGTTGTTTCCCCCTAATGAGCTGCAATGCAGGTTCGATTAGTAGTTAAGCTAAGTTTATGTTACATTGCTTTTATGATGATGAAGCAAATTCAAACGATCCAAAGCATGTAATATTATGAAGCAATCAACACATCAATCAAGCACTCAAATAGTACAACAGTATTCAAGCACATACGCTGCATGCACACAAGCAACCAACTTATAACCAGAAACAAGACATATACTAAGGTTTCCAAGTATTCTTAAACAATACTTCAAAGTACGGTGAAACACTTATCCCACTTACCAGGATACTAATACTCGTTCTCCTCATATGGCACTTAGGTCTTCCTTTATTATTCTTAAATTTAATATGCCATCTTTAGTTTCCATCCAATATATAACATATGTGTTCATTGTAAATATTTAAGTATGTTTTCAATTGTGTTAGGTGAGTTTTCTAAAATATTTATTAGATATTAATTAAGTAGGATATATTCTGACTAAAGTTCCGACTTGATACAACTTGTTGCCTAGTAATTTCTGACTAAAATTCTGACCTTAATAAATTTATAGAAGTGATAGACAGACAACTTTTTGATCTACTCTCCGACTCCCAATGATTCAATATTCAATACCAACCATCTTCAAACTTTTAGTTACTTTTATATTTTGTATCTTTCATCAAACTACTTTCTGACTAAGTTGTTAACTTAGGTTCTAACCCAACCTTATGGTATAACTATTGTCCAGGTGACTTTTGACTCATGTTTTGACTCCGATATAAGTATAGAATTCATATACAAATCACTAGCTAATCTACTGTCGAACTCCTAGTGTAATCAGGAATATTAAATACCAAACTACATTCTGGCCCAATTTCTGACAAAGTTTCTAACCTGCCGTCCTAAATTAAGTTCTTATTTAAGAAGTTTCCAACTTACATTTTATTATCTAGAAATAATCTAGAATATAAGGATAGCTTTTTAATGATCCAGATCAAATTTCTAATCCATTCAGTATATTTACACCAGGTTACATTCTGATACACCTTTTAACTTACTTTTTGACTTACACCAAAAATACTTTGAATTCTCAAATGACACAATTCCAGCATTCATACCCCTTACTTCCTCACTCTAACACTTCGAAACCTCAAATACATAAATAAACTAACATTTGAAGGCTCAATTATTTCACCAAACACTCATTTTAGATAATTTCAACCATATGTGTGCTAAGTAAGGAAAATGCAAAAAGTCAACTTTTGAATTCTTGAAAACTCTTTTTATAGAATCAAAATAGACATGTTAACTAAGAGGAAGAGGGTTGGGGGTGGGTGGTGTAGTGTGGTGTATGGGGTGGGATGGGGAATGTAAGACTTGTACTGGTATAATTAAGTTCAGTAGCCGATTTAGGGTGTTTAAGAAGGTAACCTGATTAGGTTAAAAACTTATGAGTGACTTCGTGATATTAGTTGAGAAGTTTTTGTAGACAAGAAATTTGAAAATATAATAAAATATTAAAAATGGTAACAATTTACTATATTATTATAGTATTGGTAATGCACGAATTAGGTCTCAGAAATTAATGAACATTTGGAAATGAATTATATAAGTAATATAATTAATATTGTATATAAAATAATATATAAAGGACATGTATATATATTAGGTGTAATTATTATATAAATATATGTATTCGTAGTTATTGAAAATACTCAAAAATGCATAATATTACTAAATAAATGAAGAAAAATATAAGAAAAATTTTCTAAAACTCACCATGACATTTGGAATCATGCAACAAGGCATGTCAAATTGTAGGAGTAATTTAAGGACACCTCATCATGGGATTTAATCAAGAGAATGTAAATATATATATATATATATATAAAAGAACAAATGGCACAAGGAAAATCCTTTACTGATAAAAAGACATCTATAAAACCAAAAGCTCAATTTTGAAATTTAGTTTAGACATTTTAGAGGCTAGAAAAAATATGAGAAAGTTTTGGAAGTGTCAATATGGGTTTTTGAAAAATTAAGAAGAAATAATGCATATAATAGGTAAAATTCGAGTTCCTAGTATTAGGTACCATCTGGGAGTGAATCTAACCACTCGAAGATAGAGGAGGTAGGGCCAACTTGGAAAGACAAACCTCCACCCTTAACGATGGCTGGAGTGTTAAGTAGCAGTGAGTTTCAGTTTTACTTTTTTTTATTCTATTTTTCTAAAAATGGTAAACGAGTTCTAAAAATTATGATTTTTTTTTATTTTCTTAGGTAATTTTTCATTAGAATCCAAAAATACAACCAAATTCTTCAAATTCTAAGTCGAAAAATGTGCTCTTAAGAAATTGGGCCAAAAAAGAACGTTAATTCTAAATTTTAATAACCTAAATAATATTGTTTTGATTCCAAAATTTATATACAAACATTTTAACATGTGTATTTTGATTTCATAAAAAGATGAATTTTTAGGTTTTCCTTAGCACATATATGGTTGAAATTACCTAAAATGAGTGTCTAGTGAAGTAATTAGGTTTTCAAGTATTAGTTTATTGCTATATTCGAGGTTTAAAAGTGTTAGATTAGAGTGCTAGAATGAGAAAGCAATGGGTGTAGATGTTGGAATTGTATCATTTGAGAATTCAAAGTATGTTTAGTACATGTTAGAAGGTGTGTCAGAATGTAATCTGGTGTAAATATGGTGAATACATTAGAAATTTGATCTAGATCATTAAGAGGCTATCCTTGGACTCTATACTATTTCCTGAGAACAAAATGTAAGTTGGAAACTTCCTAAATAAGAATTTAATTTAGGATGGTGGGTTAGAAACTTCATTAGAAATTGGATCAGAATGTAGTCTAGTATTTAATATTTTTAACCACACTAGGAGTTCGACAGTAGATCAGCTCGTGATTTGAATATGAATTCTATACCTATATCAGAGTCAGAACATGAATTAGAAGCCACTCGGACAATAACCATACCATAAGGTTGGGTTAAAACTTAAGTTAGAAACTTAGTCAAAAAGTAATTTGATAGAAGATGCAAAATATAAGAGAAATTAGAAGTTTGAAGACGGTTGATACTAATTATTGGATCATTGGGAGTCGGAGAGTAGATCAAAAAGTCGCCTGTCTATCACTTATAAGAATTTATTGAAGTTAAAACTTTAGTGAGAAACCACTAGGCAACAATTTATAAAACTTTATCTATGATAATGTGGTAGTAGCCCATGAAATTTTCCATTTTCTTAAAATTAGAAGGAAAAGGATAAAGTCCTATTGTACTTTGAAGTTAGATATGACAAAGACCTATGATTGAGTGGATTGACACTTTCTTAGAAGAACTTTGGAAAAGATAGGCTTTGATTAAAAGTAGGTCTCTTAGATTATGTTATGTGTGGAGTCTTAGATGTCTTTGCAAAAGATTCTCTCATGTTTATGGAAGCCATGGATACCAATTTGATAAACATGAAGAGGATTTTGGACCTTTATTATATGCCTTTTAGACAAGTTGTGAACTTGTAAAAGTCGAATATTTTCTTTTGTAGGAACGCATCAAAAGAATTAAAAAACATGTTGTGTGAAAGATTAAACGATACTGCTGTTAGTAATCTAGGTAAGTATTTAAGCTTACTTACTAGTTAGGGAAGATCGAAATGCTCAACATTAGCAATTGTTAAGGAGAAGATTGCTAAGAAATTATAAGGATGAAAAGCCCCATGTTGTCATATGGGGGTAAGGAAGTCATGATAAAATTGGTTGCATATGCTATACCTATGTATTCCATGATGGTTTTTAAATTTCCTAAGAAATGGTATAGTGATGTGGCTTCTATGATTAGTTGTTTTTGGTGGGGTGGTGATGTGGGCTTAAGAAAGATTCATTGGAAGAAGTGGAGCGATATGCAACTACTGAAAAATTTAAGAGGTTTAGGCTTTAAGGAGCTTGACAAGTTTAATGATGCATTATTGGGTAAATTAGCATGGAGGCTACTCAAAAACCTAAACCATTTATGGTTTAAAGTCCTTAAAAGCCTATTTTTCCTAATGATAATTTTCTAAAGGCCAAAATTAGAAGGTATCCATCTTGGATTTGGTGAAGTATTTTAGTTGGGTGAGACATAATCAAGAATGATTTAGTCTGGCAAGTTACAAATGGAAGGAGTATCTACTGCTTTTTCGATCCATGGATTCCATTGAGGGACTACAAAATACCTCCCTTCAATGAGAATTCCAATATTAATTATATGAGTAACGTAGAGAATTTTTTGTTGAATGATGCTAGAGGTCGGGATGTAGTAAAAGTGAGGGACTCTTTTGATAGTGTTATTGCTGCAAACATTCTCCGATTCATGTTATTTTAGCTAATTTTGATGATAGGTTCGTATGGACACTGAATAAGGATGGCGAGTACTCGGTAAGAAGTGGTTATAGGAGTTTTTCGAAAGAAACATACTTTACTATTAACTTGGAGATAGCTAATTGAGGACATGACAATAAACAACTGTGGAAGCTCATTTAGAGCATTGCTACTATGCAAAGTACAAACATTTGTCGCAGAGAAGTTACTACATTTCCTTAAGTATGAATTGGACCCTCTTTAAGAGGAAATTTAGGAATGATCCTCTTTGCAACTTTTGCAAGAAAGAGGAAACCTTTGATCACTTGTTTATGTCTTGTGATTGAACTAGACGAGTTTGGTTTCATATTTAGGGTATGCGCTTTGACAATTTTTTGAGCTGGAAAGGGTGGATTCTATAACTAGTACATCTATACCGAACACAAAAGAGTATTTTAAAAGATATTCTAGTGACACATGTTACTTGTACTCGGTATATTTGGAAAACTCAATGTAACTGTGCCTTTTCTTATGAACTTCCAGATTTACTTACTACTATGAAGGTTTTTAAATCACATTTGTTGGAATGGAAGAATGTATCAGTGGAGTGCCTAAGTGTTTGGCTGAAGAAACGGATACCAAAGGAGGATAAGGGTGATTCAATGCCATCCAAATCAGATCGGTCTTCATTGGAGTATATCGAAGGAATAAAGTTTGATCCTGGGTTCATGTAAGAGAGTTTGCATCCTTGTTCTTCACAGCAACATGTGCAACATAGAGTGGAGGCTACATCCTTCACACACTCAATTGCAGCCCGTATTGGTTCCTATATAGGGTATGTTATGACAAACCATGAGCCTAATGCTATATGGACAACTCCAGATGTTGGGATATTTAAGTTGAATATCGATAGCGCTTAGGATAGTTGTAGTGGTAAAACAGGCATAAGAGTTATTTTATGTGATCATTATGGAAAACTTCTTGCAAGTTCTTGTATTGATAATTTTACAAATAACGTTGAAGTAGTAGAAGCTCATGTAGTTTTGGATGGCATTTGTTTGGCTTCTAGATTGAAGATGAAAAAGTTGGTCTTAGAAATAGACTCTTCTTTAGTCTTTTGAGGCTTAAAGACTAACTCTCCTAGTTGGTTTACTAAGCACATCTTAGATGAAGTGTTGAGTCTAGTCTCTTCTTCTTTTGATTTTTTTGATGTGTCTTTTATTCATAGACAGGCAAATCGCTATGCTGATTGGGCCATGTCCTAAAGAAAATCGGGCTTAGTTGCTTCCTTTTAAGGTCTTAACCCATTGTTATCTTTGAATTCTCTGCTTTGTCAAGATTGTTATGTAAGGCCCTATTTAAACCATTTTGCTAAACTATGATCATTTATTAACTAAATGAAAGTTAGATTCTCTATTTAAATTTATTCCGAAGCATTAAATAACTTTAATGTAATTTTCCTTGTTAATGTATAGTTAGTAGGAAAAGTGATGCAAAACATTCTAACCAAATAACTATGCACCAACAGCTTTTATCCAAGTAGATCTCTTGAGTGGGAAAATCTATGTAAAAATAAGTTGAAATCACAATTTCGCAATATTTTCCCGATGAAATCCTTTTGTCATAGCTCGATTTTTAATTATGTGAAACAATGAGATGGAAAGACAAAACAAATTTATGTATACATTGAAAAATTGGACCTTAAAACTAAGTTGGCAATTTAAGACATGACTCATGAATCTAAACACGATATAGTATGACACAATTACACGCAAGTTTTTACATAGAAAAGATCAATACAATATACAAATGGATTAGATTTATCTAAACACCATAAAATTTGAGTCCAAGTTCAGGTCTACCCTACAAACTTGCTTATGGACTCATTTTTTAAATAGCTCCCGAAAACAATTCTCACGTTTGACCCATGGACCCATTTAATACTTAAATAAATACTAATATTTTGATTTTTTTTCTACTAGTATATATATGCTTACTAATGCTTCATATTTGGTTTGGTGTGATGATTAACTAGATAGAACCCCATACTATGAGTAGATAAATCTTGAAAAGATTATATTAATTATAAAATTATTAAAATTGAAATATAAGTAATGTATATTATTAAATAGTTATAAAAAAGGTGTTAATGTTCTTACTTAATTATATATATATATATATATATTACATATTGTAGTTTTATATGATTATCAATGATATTTTCATCACTATAAAAAATGATATACTTTTTGTTGACATTCAGTTGTCGTCCAACTTGAAACTTGACTCATAGGTTCGCCCTTAAGAGTTAATCAACAAGTATATGGTAAGCATTCCTTCTCCCCTAAGCATTGCAACCTGTTGGGACGCCCTATTATAAGCACCTTGGCAACCCATTCAGGAGGTTCTCCTTTGACCCTTAAGCTTGTTATGACATGTTCGCTTAGCTTAGGCACAACAAATGAAGAAATTCCACAAGCCCAGGCAAGAACATTTGTGCAAGCTCCTAAGGCTTAGCTTGTCCTCATTTGAGTGCTTACAAGCCTCCTAACATCCTCACTCCTCTTTTGTCTTTAGCACCGGTACCTAGCTGCAGCTCATTAATTGCTACTTGACATCTATGGTATATATGATACACTCGATAACCCCTAAAATGTCAAATTCACCGATCACAAACATGACTATAAGCATGGTCATGTTTAATTACCCTTTAAGGTCACTCTATCATCTCTACAACATGTATCACCTACTAATGGTTGGTACGAACGAACCTTAAACCTCCATATGCCTAGGCAATTATACTTCATTTACGCTATAAAAGGTTTAGAGAGCCATCTAGTAAGGGGATTAAATCCTCCTCTTTCACATATACATACACCCAGCAAGCACCTCCCATAAGGGCGTCGGTTCTCAATCACTCTATCTACTACTTTGTCCTTGGAGAGCCTCTTTAGTCATACCTTAAGGGGTTTTTTTTGCAGTTATCGAGAAACAATGAACCTAAGTAATTTGATCATTAGAGGTATGCAAGTGAGTTAAAAGGGCTAACTCAACCCAACTTACTTTGGCTTACAAGTTAAATGGTTGGGTTTGTTTGTCCCGCTTTTTAGATTGGTAAAAAAACCTTAGTCCTAACCTGTTTAAAAAATGAGTTAAATGAGTCAGCTTGCATGCCAAAAGCATAAATATGTTAAATGAGTTTACTTAAGCCAACCTACTTTGGTCTGCGAGTTAAAAGGGTTAGGCTCATTTAGCTCGCTTTTTAAACGGGATAAAAAACTCAGCCTATACTCGTTTAAAAAGTAAGTTAAATAAACCGGCTCATAGGTCATAGGTCAAAGCTCACTTACACATCTCTATCGATTGTCCTCAAGGCCTTTATTTAGCCTATTGGAGCCTAGCTCATCCCTTCTTACCCATAGTTGGTTCATCTGTGATCAACATTTTTTTATTAATAAATTAGAACCTTTTGATTTGTAGATTACAAAATTATTTACCAGAGTTATGTCATAGTTTATTAAGTTATGTAAAGGTTGTAATTCCTCCTCCTTCTTCTTCTTGTTTTTTTTTTTTGTTTTTTGTTTTTTTTTTTGGAAAGTTGTCACTATTTCTATAATTTGTATTAGGGAAATATCTCTTATACATAATTAAATTTGTTAATAACAAAAAAATATATTAGTAATGGAAAGGTATAAGTGAAAAAATGAAAAATTATAAATGGTTGAAAGGTATTTTTAATGAAAAATAGCAAAAAATTATCAATAATAAAAATTCATAAGTAATAAAAATAAAATAAATGAGAAAAATAAGTGATTTTAATTAAACTATATTTGTATTAACAAAAATAAAGATTTTCCATTTGAAAGATGATCACCATTAACATAGAATAATATGTATCCATAAATAGTTATAAATATGGTGTCAACATTATTACTTCATTGCATATATATATATATATATATTACATATATGCATATACATATTGATTATTGTAGTTTCTTATGACTATTAATGGTACTTCCATAAATATAAGAAGGGTTATGCTTTTTATAATAAAGTTATTTATTTATTTTTGGGACCAACTACATCATATTACAATGTTAGGGGAGGGAGAAATTGAATATAGTTTATTCTGTTGGGAGATTAATATTCATACCATTAGATTATAATGGTTTTAGTTTTTTATAATAAGTTAAAACCCTTTTAAATTATAGGAATGCACTATTATTTACTAAAGACTTGTATTATTTTGTATTAAGTCATTTAATGATTAATTGTAACTTTTCTATAAGTACTTTTATTTATATTGATGATGCATCTCTTAACATATAATTAAAATACAATATTTGTTATTAATAAAAATGATATTAGTAATGAAAAGGTATAGATTTGGTTATTGGCTTTAAAAAAGAAACTTAATTATGATGTTATGTGTTCAATTTATATCTAGATTTGTTATATTTGATAAGACTTTATTTTATCAAACTTTTGTTAGGTTATAATTTTTATGTTTAACTTTAAACTATTATTTTTACTTGTAAATGTTAATTTAATAATAATCGCTTTCTTAATGTATTTATGATTATTTCATATATTTGTTTAGAAATTTTTAATTGATAAACTCATTAAATTCGGATACGAAACATGTGATATACTGGGCTAAAACTCAAGAGGGAAGGAGAATTGAGTTTTAAGCACAAATTGATTTTTTTTTTGGAAATTAAGTACTTAATGCAACAATAAGTATAATTAAGATAATGATAAAATAATAATAAGTGCGGGAATTGAAAGAGATAGGAATGGAGAAGATCAAGCTTAGATTTAACGTGTAGTTCAAGCTGTCCCCTATCTTCTAGGGACATACAATGCCTCCAACCGAAGACTTTGTATTACTTTATTGATTTTTCAATCCAAGTTCCAAGAATTACATATACACAAACTTGATTATACAATTTTCATACTCACAACTCTCAAAACAAATTACAATCTTAACTCACAACACAAAACTTAACTTTAAGGATTATTAGTATAGTATTTTAGCTCTTAATATTTTGTAACTAATAGCTCACAAGCACTACACTTCAAATCTCTCTAAATATTAGCAAATTAAGTTACAAGAGACAATGAAAATAATGGATAATAAGAGTACAAAAGAATGCTCGAATATTGTAGTAAAAGATTAACTCTTTATTGTCCTCGATCAGGTTGTCGAGCATTTATATCATCTCATTCAATTTTTCCTATTACTGTACATTAACTACTTGAACGGATAGTTGAAATAAGCTTATTGTCATGGTGGTAAGGTAAGTAAAATAACTGTTGGCACGAACATCGGCAAGTCCACTGTTATGTCGGTATGGTGAACATAATGTATTCTAACTTCTAATTTAAGCCGCTTCACCGTTAAGCTTGTAATACCCATGAGCTGTTAAATCGGTAATCCAAATTCACATGTTTACATCTTTCAAAACTACATATCTTGTAGAGTTAATTGATATCTATAATTATAAAGTAAGATAATTGTTGTTTATCAATTTACTTAATATAATCAAGTAATAACATGTTTAGTTATACATTTTTTATTTTATTTTCATCAAAATCAACATATTTATTAAATGGTAGGGTTACGAGAATAAGTTTTCATATTACGAGTTGAGATTTTTGAGATATAAACCCATTTAGACACAATTATGAGATACTAAATGTTAACCTAAAAGGTTTAGACTAGTATTTATTATTTAACCTAAGTAGTCCATTGTTGCAACACTGTCATATAAAATATAAAAAGTTGGATAAAATAGCATGATTTTTTGAGCCACATGAACTTGTAATTATCATTTACGTGTAGTTTATTGTATTATAAATTAATTGAACTTAAAATGTTTCATTTTCCTTAATAATAACATTTATTCTTAAAATTTATATTTTATTGTATATAAAATTTTTAGTTAATTTTCTTGGGTTGGTTCGGTTAGCAATCAGATGACTGTAGTTTGGGTCGGTAATTCCACGTTGGCATCTTTGTCAGATCCGGTTCGTGTATCGCGTAGCCAACCGAAGCTCGGCTCAGTTACGTCTCTGGAGTTTGGACGATGGTCAACACGTCATCTCTCTCTAAATGGCATGGCCCACCTTCTTATTTGATGTTAAATTAAATTAAAAAACAAACAAAACGAGGATCGCTCTCTCTCTCTGTCTCTCTTTTCGTTTACCTTCTCTCTCCAAATAACTTCTCCGTCGACTTAGTTTAATCACTCCACGATCTCTCTCTCTCTCTCTCATTTCCCTTTCGATTTTCCTTCATTTTCCTTGCGGGACAGTAAACAATAGGAAGCTCTTTTTTTTTTTTTTTTCAATTACTGTTCCTTTGAAGATGTCGTACTCGGATTCAGACTCCTCGTCGCACGCCGGCGAGTACAAGACTTTCCGCCAGATCACGCGTGATCGTAAGTATATTCTTTTAATTAGTTTATAGTCGTAGTTTCCACAGTGATTTTGGTGATTTAAACTTCGTTTAGTGACTGATTACTGCTATAAGATAGTGTTTGAGCTATAAGAGAGGGAAAGCTTGGTTTTGATTGGATAGGTTTTGGAAATGAATGTGATTTTCGAGGATTTGGAGTGGAATTGCTATAGTATGTACTAGGTTCATATCATTCTAGTGGAATTCGATTGAAAACATAATGCGTTTGGTTTCACGGAAAATGATATCTAGAAGTTTTTAATGGTTGTTACGATTTACTATTCATAATTATGACTGCGCAATGGAAGTATTGGTCCCAATGAGTAACAGGTGTGGTTGGTGGTGGTAGGAGTTGATTGTAGTGACTAGAAATAGCTGTTGGTTTATTTTGATTGGACAAGTTTAGGAAAAGGATGTGATTTTTGAGATTTAAAGCTGAATTACTGTGATGTGTACTAGTTTTATGTGATTCTAGCGCAATTTGACTGAAAATTTTGAGCATGCTTTGAGTATGCAGAACCCATTGTCTGGAATATTTGATGCTTTTTTGCAGTTTAGTATATGTGATTATTATTTAGGATGGTGATGAGTGGAATTATTTTGTGCTAACTGGCAATAGCTACTGGTTGGAGGTTGTGGGCATTGATTGTGGCTATCAGCACCATCAGTGGGTTAGTTTTGATTGGAGAAGATCAGGAAAGGAATGTGATTTTGAGATTATGGAATTGAATTATTGTGGTGTGTGCTTGTTTCTCTATGCTAGCTAGTTGAGTAATTGGAGGTTTATGGGATTCTAGTGGACTTTGATTCTGTGCTGATAAAGTACATTAAATAATCTGTTCTTATTGTTCTGATGGACAGAAGATTGTATGGTCACCTTTCTATGAATTTTTCAGATGATGAAAAAATTGAGCATTTGTGTTAACTAGTAACAGCCCATGGTCAGAGGTGGTGGGAGTTGTTTGTGGGTCTTGTAACTCACTGTTGGTTAATGTCAACATTCAGATTAAGTAGGGATAGAGAAGAGGATATAATTGTCTCATATTTGGGAGTATATTTCATTAGGTATGGTTTAATACTTTGATGCTAGAAGTGAACTTTGGAGATAAATTAACAATGGGTATAGAATAAGGGGTAATTACCTGTACACCCTAAAACTATTGATTAAAGTGTGGATGAACTCTTACTCTCAAAACATGTCTTCATATCTTCACAACTTTTGAATAATGCACTTACTTCCCTGACCATCCTAAAAGATGCATAAATAGTGATGGTTGTGGGACTTTAGGGACTGTTAGGGAGGTAATTGTATATTTTGAAAGTTATAAGAAAGTGAATGCATGTTTTGGGAGTTTAGGAATTTAGTTGCACATTATCAATAATTTTGGGGGTTTTATTGGCTCTGGCAGTTGATACAATTTTGTTTCCAGTGATAGCACACTAGCTTGAATTGGAATTCACAGGTGAATTGAATAAAATGTGTTGAACTTATGTTGTTTCCATTGGCTATGATATGGATTCCATTTAAAGCAATTGGAAATGGTGATCATTTGTGCATTTGTAGAAATGAAAGATTAAGGAGTTGATTGATGTTGTAGAATTTATAGGTGTATGTATTGGTGAATGGTGGAAAATTGAGATGGATATTCAGGTGTGGCATTAACCTTCTCTAATTGTGAGCAACTTTGCGAAGGGACTAGATATGGTAGTTAAACCCACATTCATATTGGAAGAGGGAAAGCTTGGGAATTAATATTGCTAGTCTTTTGGGTAAGATTCTGAACAATTACAGGCAGTACATCCTTCCTATCCACACGTCTACCTCTTTGCTTTTGAACTTCATGTTTAATTTAATTCATTTATTTATTTAGGTTGTCATTTTCTTCATCTTATCTAATAAGCAATAATAGTTTTAATCCACTTATTTTGTGTTATGATAAATATTTATTTTTGTCTATGAAACTGGCTTTATTGTCGATTTAGTCAATCCTCCATCAAATGAATGCACTAGTTAAATAATGTACATACAAAATTCTATATATTTAAGGTGGTGTTTGTTTTCTAGTATAGCACTAGCAAAAGGAGTACGATGTAGCACAACTCTTTTGTACCACGTTTAATGCATTCTCTTTAAGAAGATAATAGGGTTATTTTATGGGTTTTTCATGACACTTTTATTTTGTCTAGAATTGGGATTTCCATACCACCAGTTAGATGGTATTAAATTTTAAATTTGTTCTATCATTAAAGGCCTTTTTGTTCATGATGATACCAATTTTGCAAACGTAACATGGTACTATATTTACTCAAGTCCAATTTCAATTATGCTGATTGAACGCTAAAGCAAGCTTGAACAAGAAATGGTAGAGTATGGAGTACCCCTTGAATGTTTGGCTGTTGTAGCTTAACGTTTCTCTAGGACTCCATTGACACTTAGAGCTTATGCATTAATTACTGATTTTCTTTTTCCCTTTTGGAGCATCTTGGTGTTAATGTTGGCACTACAACCATTTTATTTAAAAGCTTAAACTTTTAGATATGGGTTGAGTTTTATATTTATCCGTAATACTCTTCTTAGCTTGTGCATTGGGACTTTAATTGAAGCCTACCAAATGGGATGAAATAATGGTTTAGGGGTTCATGGTCTTCTCGTGTGATATTAAGGTTTAGACCATAACCTTTTTTTCTAAAAGCTTAAGCTTATAGATGTAATGTGGAGTTTTATAGTTATTCCTTAACACCTGATATCAAATGATTCTCCTATATATTTCAGTTCTCCACGTTTCTAAGTAGTTAACTTCTCCACAAGTTTAGCCTTAGAACTTGTACACAATTCTGGAGAGATTTTTTTGCCAAGTTGTTCTTAGATTTGCTGTGGCCTGCTTATAGTATTTATCAGGTTGCAGAGACCTGATTTGATTTGTCTTCTGAATTGGATGTGCAATCAGGCTTGTTGTATGAAATGCTTCGTTCGGCTAAAACAGGCGACTCAAAATCAACATGGAAGGTATGTGAATCAATTAAGATTTCCATTCTGAAATTTCATTGTATTCATAGTCCTTAAAGCTTCTATATCTGTGTCAACTTGTTTAAATACATCTTGTGAGTTTTGGGACTTTATAGAAAGGTCTTGGGAATACATTGAAAGTTCAGCATTTTTAAGTATTGATCATTGAGCCGCGTAATCATTTTGACCAAATGCAGTCAGTACCTGTAGGGATAAAGGCCCAGAAAAAGTTGGGGAAAGAGGAGAAATTCGGAGCTTATTAGAGAGAATTATGGAGGGTCTGGTGGGATGTTTGTTAACTCAATTGTTCGGTTCTTCCTTCAGAGCAATAAAACCTCCTATTTTGTCATCAATGAACTATAATAACATATCTTCTACACATAGTGATAAATATGCCCTTCATTGATGCAGCTTCAAGTTCCTAATTTGAGTTTTTGAGCATAACTTGATTTTGAATATTTGATTTCATGTAATGTTGTACTAATGTTTATGGAGCCACATATTATTGCCTTTCTTGAGACATTTGGAAGTGAGTCTGCATTTCCTTTAGCACCGCTTGCCAGTCTTGATGTCTTAGTCGTTAGACAATTGGTTCATTGTTTTTAGAACAATTATAGTCTGCAAATACTGGGAACTTAAATGATCGGATTTGCTGGTGCGTTGTATTCTGGTGAGATATTTCATTTATATAGAGACCTTTGGCATTATTGCTTTGTGAGTTAAATTGCTCACAGAGACATTGCTCTCCACTAGGTCAACAGTACTGATCACACTTGAGCTCTTAGGGATAATGTTCAAAATATATTTATAATGGATTTTCTTTGCCATTAGAACAAGTGGGAAGCTGGTTTGCCAAAATCACATTATGTTTAGTTTAGCCCTTACACATTAAATTCACAATCAAAATCTTGATAGCCAGTAATTCTTCTGACAGTTCCACTCTTTTACAGTAAAATGTTCACTGATAATTGGTCTAGTTGATCTGTGGTATCTCTTCTTTCTTGCTTTGGATCTGCTACTGAATTCTCGAAATTCTATACCTGTAGGTACTGATAATGGACAGATACACAATTAAGGTAATGTCTTACTCATGCAAGATGGCAGATATCACTGAAGAAGGAGTATCATGTAAGGATTAGTTAGCAAATTGAGTATGATAGAAATTGTTGTTTTACTCAATTCGTTCAATCCTATCTGGATATTTTGTAATTATGCTAGCTGTATGATTGATCTTTGCTGCCTGGATGAATACATTGAAAACTGAACTGCATTTTCATTTATTAGGAGAGGGGCATTAAAGTCTGGATTTTAACTATGGTGCTTAAATTTATAAAGAGGGTTGGTAGGATTGAATGAGACCTATAAGCTCCAAAAACTAAGAGAATACATATAGACAGCCAAAATAAATTTCTGATTTTTAACATTTTTCTGGAAGCAAATGATGCAGATAAAAACAAAGATTTTAATTGGAGGCTTATACTTTTCCTTTTTTCTTTTTTTTTTTTTAGTTTTTTAGGGTTGGGTGGGCGGTGAAGAATATGTTATACAAGACATTGCATTTAGTGCTTAAACTCACTATTTTCTCTGCCAATTATTTGATCCTTTCCTTCTCATACTAAGAAATGTAATATCGGTGAGTGCAGCACTATTCATATGCACTACATTTAGTACATGATCTTAAATAGATTGAGTTGCAGGGTTTTTATTTTTTTAATCAAAAGATTAGTTGCATGAATTCCATGCTTTTTTTTTGTTTGTTTGTTTAATAGGATGGAGAACACTTTAAGATCTAATCAAATCAAGATCTAGGATAAGATCTGGGTCAAATTTTAGTTTTTGGGGAGTTGGATGTATGATCCATTTGCCATTTTGATGACCACTGCATGAGTATGGAGGTTCTTGATACTTTTCACTGGGCCAAATTCCCTCCACCCACCCTCCTATCTCCTCCCTCTTCTGAGTAATTGTGGTAATTTGTTTAGGGTCATTTATAGCTGTACTGTACTTTATTGAAGAATGGGCCATCTGTCATAGAAAAAAGGGTTGTTTAAAGCCTTAGGATTTGATATGCATCATCAAGATCAGAACATCCTGATCTGTTGCTTTTTTATGCTTTGCCTTTCTTTATGATTCACCTTTTTAGTTACCTTAAAGGCTAATATGTCCTTTAAAAATTACCTGTTTTGTCTTGTGACGAGCTTTAGCAGACCATAGCTATATTTTAGTTACAAATCAACTATTACATTTACATTGGTGTCATTGATTTTCTAAGTTCTATTATTTCACTTTTTTTTCAGTGGTAGAAGACATATACAGAAGAAGGCAACCGTTGCCTGCCATGGATGCTATATATTTCATCCAGCCAACCAAAGAAAAGTACTTATATTTTTCATTTTTAGAACATTGAAGTAATAACCCTGTTTCTCTATTTTCTCACTACCCTCTCTTATTTTATTCCTGGGTTTCTTACAGTGTCATCATGTTCCTCTCAGACATGTCTGGAAGATCACCTCTGTATAAGAAGTATGTAAAAATATATTAATTCATCTCTTTGGCATTTGTATGATTATTTTTCGAATTGCATCTCACTGGCCTCATTCCTTTTCCAAAGGGCATTTGTTTTCTTTAGCTCTCCAATATCAAGGGAATTGGTTAGTCACATCAAGAGGGATGCAACTGTTTTGCCCCGTATAGGTGCATTGAGAGAGGTCATAGTTCTATCTTTGAAGCATCTTCTGCAGTTGTAAATGAAACCTGTATTGGATATTTTTTTGCATCTTTCTCATCACATTTGCTTATCTGGTGGATTATATACCACTTAAAGGTGTTGATGTTCTCTCTTCAATGACTATTTGCAGATGAATCTGGAGTTCTTTGCAATAGATAGCCAAGTATGTAATGTTTCTAGCAGCTTTCTTATCTTTTGCTTGTGAATATCATGGAAAGCTATGTATCAAGCATCAGCAAAAGTAGCTATAATTATTACACTTGAGCTGCTTCGTAGTAGGATCATAATTAATATTTGCAGATGCTTGTCATACCTCTATGCTTCATTTTAGGGTTTCTCTTGCTTCATCAAGTGTGTCTCAAACTTAATTGCTGGATAAAAGATCTGTCCATTCTGTAAAGTAATAAAATATAAAATCATATCATATCTGAACTTTTAGATCAGATGACTGTAGTGTTAAACTCAATATAGTATTAAACCAAGAGTTTATGAGTTTAGATCCCTGCATAATCATTTCATTCTTGTGATCAAATAAGTTGTAATGCTAAACTTATCAGTCTCTACGTTAGCTTTCTGTTGACAGCACATGTTCCTGAAATAAGCATTTTGTTTCGAGATTAATGTATCATACTTCATGTGTCCATTATTTGGGTTGTCTTATGTGCGTATTTAGCAGCTTTGATAAGTGCTTGTTCTACTCAAGTAAAAGGAACTTAGGCAATGTTGAAGCAACATGCATATTATTCTGAAATCCAATGAGGAGTGGCTGCTTTTATCTCTTGTTCTATTTTTTTTTTCCCCTTTATCTTTTATTCTTGTATTTGGTTTATATTCATCTTATTTGAAAATTAGATATGTCTTGCATGGTGGATGGTCAAACATAATTATTGGGATTTTTATACAACTTTCAAGTTGATCATAATTTGCTTTGTGGATAGCCAAATACAACAGAAAACTGGTCATTATTAGATTTTCCTACGATATCATTGAACTCATATCGTATAGTGTGTCAAGTTGGAAAAGATTTCAAATGACAAATAAATAAACAAAATTATCATGACAAAGTGTGGGGTTTTATCATTATTTTATAATATATATTAGCAAATCTCAACAAATTATGAATGGACATGGATTTAAGTTGATCATTCAATCAGAGAACTGCCCAATTGTAAACTTATGTATTCTGAGGGTTCTTATTACAATTGATATTGCATTTCTCAAGACAGCTTCCTTCTGCAGGGGTTTATCACTGATAATGAGCGGGCATTGGAGGATCTTTTTGGGGATGATGAGAATACTCGCAATGGTGCTGTGTGTTTGCAAATGATGGCTACACGTATTGCTACTGTTTTTGCTTCATTGAGGGTATGTGCGTAATGCCTGCATATGTTGGTTTTATTCATGGTTTGGAGTATTTATCATTGAGCTTTCAGGAATTTCCACACGTGCGCTACCGTGCTGCCAAGTCACTTGATGCTACAACGATGACGACTTTTCGTGATTTGATACCTACAAAGCTTGCTGCTGGGATTTGGAACTGCCTTGTTAAATATAAACAGACAGTCCCTAATTTTCCTCAGACAGAAACATGCGAGTTGCTTATTCTTGACAGATCTGTTGATCAGGTCTCTAGATATGCTTTTAGTTATTTGCTATTGATTCAAAGTATTTATATATCTTTCCTGATAGAATTATGCTGAAGTCTGGGTGAATCTGCAGATTGCTCCTATTATCCATGAGTGGACATATGATGCAATGTGCCATGATTTATTAAACTTAGAGGGAAACAAATATGTGCATGAGGTTTTCCCTCTACTATAACTTTTTGATTGCTGTTCTGTATTATGTTGTCTTTTAATATGCTGCATTTAAATGTCTCGTGATTTCAGGTACCAAGTAAAACAGGTGGTCCCTCAGAGAAAAAGGAGGTTCTTTTGGAGGATCATGATCCTGTCTGGCTTGAACTTCGTCACTCACATATAGCAGATGTATTTTCTGGATTCACAATTTTGTTCTTGTAATAATGTAATTGTCTTGGTTATCTACAAAATGAAGATATATATGTTTGCTCTTTCACTGTATATTCAGGCTAGTGAACGTTTGCATGACAAGATGCAAACCTTTGTGATGAAGAATAAAGCTGCACAGATCCAACATGGTTCAAGGTTAGTATCCCTATCTTCCTATTTCAGCATTACTGGTCCAACTTATGTTCATCCCAGGAGGTAGTTCCAAAAGAAGATGTCAACAATTTTTTAAATTTCCAAAATCACCTGGTTGATTTTCTTGGATCTACTTTTGGAAGTATGTGATGTGGTTGAAAAAAGGATTATGGTACAACTCAATTGGCTTATCTTCTTATATGTGTTAAGCCTTTTTAGATCATTGGATAGATGAAAACATGAGATAAATTCCAATCATTTGATAAGAGGACTTAGCTATATGTCTTATGTACTGGCAGTAATTGGCTGTGATATATTTCATGTTTGCATCTGATGATGGGAATCTAAATTATCCACTTTTTCCCCTGTTCAACGAAATGGTATATCACTTGGGGAGTTGAAGTTTAATGGCACACCTTGTCTATTAGGGTGTTCTCACCTTTTATTCCCTTGTAGTGTTCTATAGGTAGGATTTTTCTTCATTTTTTTCCCATGCCATTAACAAATCCAAATATATCATTATAAGATATGATCTCCAACTGGACATAGGTATTAAATGGAGCATAATATAAGTACAAACAATATTCTTCAGAAGAGAACTGAAGCTGTTGCAGGTTTTAAAAGCTTGTTGTGATTGATGAATGTCAAAGGATTAATCAGCTCATAACATGTGTTAAATAATTGCAGATTTTGAAAATTCTTGCTACAGGATAATGAGCTTCATAGAAACATTATGATGCAAATGATTGGTAGATGGACACCGTTTGGCAGTTTCTATTGGTAAATACATAAAAAAATTGGTCATTGTTGTTAGACTGGTTTTAGCTGGTTCTTCACCAGATTTTGTCATAGCTTGTCCCATAATGCATTCTCATTATGCTCTTCTATTTATTAAACACTCTTATCTCCTTAGAGTATTTTAAGAAACTTTGTCTAATTTTATATTGAAATAGCTATGCAATTGTTATGGACAGCTAGAAGTTAAAAATATGATGTATGTTAATTTTCTGAGAAACTAGAAAGAGACTTGGAGGTAAATTGAGTTTCTTTCATGATATGTTGCTTATGTTTGATTTGGAGGTAAATGAGTTTGTTTAGATTCATAAAATCCCCTTTACTATTGGAGAACTGATTAATTCCAAATGCTATTATGAATATCCAAATGCTGTTAGCTATTTATAATTATGAGAACTCACATTTACCGTTGATTGAAGTATAAATTAGATCCTCAATCGTGATATGTTCCAACCTAGGCCTATTCAATTGCAGAGATGGTGGTGAACTATCTACAAGGGACCTACAAAAGATGGTTCAAGCTCTGCCACAATACAGTGAACAAATTGACAAACTCTCCTTGCATGTAGAGGTTGGTCTTTATGATACAGTGTGGTTTATATATTTAATACCAAAGACTTGAAATTTAGTCATGCTGCTTATGAGACTTTGCAAAGAAGTGGAACATTGCTGTTAAAAGAATGCATTTTTTGTAGGCAAACGAAAGGAAGTCATGGTTGTGAAACTGTACTTAATATATGTCATGCAGTTGTTTTCTTGTCAACATGCATTGTTGAAAAATAAGTCTACACTGCTAGATTCAATCTGTTGACCAACAGATATCTACTTATTTTTTATCCTTCTAGAGGAAAAATTATTTTGTTGAAATATGAATTTGGTTTATCTAGATTGCAGGAAAAATAAACAAAATAATTAAGGAGATGGAGCTTCGAGAACTTGGACAGCTGGAACAGGACCTTGTTTTTGGAGATGCGGGGATGAAAGAAGTGATCAAATATTTGACTGCAAAAGATGTAAGGAGCATGTGGCATATAACTGCTATTGGCCAGAAAGAGAGAAAATAATTCCTATGAGGTTGATTATAATCAGAAGTGCTTTCCTGCAGAATGCTACCCGTGAAAATAAGTTGCGGTTATTAATGATTTTTGCAGCCATACATCCAGAGAAATTTGAGGGTGATAAGGGTCATAATTTGATGAAGGTTTGTCCCACATCTGGCAAAATGGCTGTTGACTTTCAGTTGTTGATGGCTGCTTAATTTGACT
Source organism: Lumnitzera racemosa (assembly GCA_024138005.1). Classification (NCBI taxonomy): domain Eukaryota; kingdom Viridiplantae; phylum Streptophyta; class Magnoliopsida; order Myrtales; family Combretaceae; genus Lumnitzera; species Lumnitzera racemosa. The sequence goes on along the minus strand of JAMXBC010000005.1, from coordinate 18,109,510 downwards.
GTTATTTTTATAGTGTCCTTCCTGGATGTCATGGAGTTACATATCTGTTGTTTGCTTAACTTTCATTATGTATATATTTTCTATATGCTTATATTCTCTTTTTGAACTTCATCAGCTTGCGAAATTACCAGATGATGATATGAGTGCTGTGAATAATATGAGGTTGCTTGCGGGAGCACCAGATACCAAAAAAAGCTCAACGTTCTCTTTGAAGTTTGATATACATAAGGTTGAGTTCAATGAATATATTTTGAATGTTATTATTCCTATCAGTTATTTATCTTTATTTAAAACTGTTCTTATGTAGAAGAAGCATGCTGCTAGAAAAGAACGTATAGGTGAAGAAGAAACATGGGCACTTTCACGGTTTTATCCAATCATAGAGGTAAGTTCTTTCTCTTAATTATTAAGATTATTTATTGAACTAGGCATTGTGCAGTTCCTTTCACTTATACCATGTGAAGTCCACTAAAACAATCCAACCACCCTCCTCCCTCTCCCTTCACCCCCTTTGCCCTTCCTCCTTCCCCCTATAAAGGGACAAAAAATCAAAGGTCAGACATTGCAAGTCTTAGCGATATTCTTGGATTTTCTGTCAATTCTATTCATGTAATGATGTTTCCTTCTCTATGATATCATCGAATGTTGCAGATTCAATGGCTGATGTCCTTGCACAAAGTGTTATCTTCTGAGAGGCGGTTGCCTATCAATTATCAGCCTTTTTAACAAATGAAGTACTGTCGTGCTAAGACATGCACTTAATACGGAAGGAAGAAGAAAAAGGACATAAATAAATGGAAAAAGAACCTCCTAAGAATCGAAGTCTGATTATAATAATAGAAAATTCCCCCTTGGTTTCTATTGTTTAAATTTGAAAAATTTCTAAAACTTCAATTGCTAACTTGAATGACATAACTTTTCTATTTCTTTCCTTGAGTAATTTTTCACTGTTAATAGCATAAAGAGCATGCTATTGAGGTATCACCTCTTGAACATATGATTAAGCTCCTATTTTACTATTGTAAGATGTTATTTTAAATCTGAACTTCAAATATAAAAATTCTCTGTCCAGAGAAATTCTTTACGACCTATTCATGTATCTTACTTTTTGGTACTGGTATTGCTTGTTGAACTCTTTCTATACTGCAGTGTGTTCAACTTTTTAATTCATAGTCCTTGGTTTCTACTGCTCTACATGAAGTATATCTTGAGAAGATAACAGGGTTTTCATAAAATCAATGAAAACCTTCTCTGATCCCTTTGTTTACCATCTTATTTTGTCCCCTTTTTTTTATCATGATACTATCAACTTCAATTTAATCTAAAATTATGTCATTCTTTTCTCTTCTTTAGAATTTTAGGAGTAATAAGATTTCTGAAATGAGAAGAAGCACGTTGTGGTGTTCCATTTGAATGAACAACTAGAAAGTTAAAGTGCAAGATTTTCCATGTCTGAGAGGATTATCTGAAATGTTGCTGCACTAGTGTAACTGAGTACAGATTGAAACTCTTATCAGGGAGGGGTAGAGGATAGAGTGAGCACATAAGAATTCTTCTATTATTCCTGTAGGAAATATAATAGTTATTTTTCTGTTGGCAGATTTAACTAGAATTTGATGCTGTTGGTTGGTAGAATTAATTTTGTAGGGTTATTAAAGATTGGTGCAATAATATTTGTTGATACCAATTGTCTTAGGACCGTTCATAAATAGGTCTTTTTATGTACAAACTTGGCATCACTTCAAAAATAACTATTCATACTTTTGCAACATGGTATCAGATCAATTTTGATTCTGAGTAAATCACTCAACTAGTTATGAGTGCTAATGCATTTGACTAAACAAAAACCCCTAACTCTAAGATTTGGTTTGGCTCATAACATGAGGGTGACCAAACCTAGCCAAATGTGAGCATTAATTAGATTAAATCTGGTACTTCTGTGGGTGATCATTCTCTCTAAATTACTTAACATAAATTGAATGGTGAGCATTTTTGCGAGTGGTACCAATCAGTGAAATTTATAATCTATGGTAGAGGCAAATTAAGGTAACTGACAGGGACATGTCGAGTTTAAAGAGTATGGTACGTGGGAGGTTGAGAATGCTATGGCTATGGGTATGGTTGTGGCGATGGCATGGCTAGTCAATTTAATAGAACCCAAAATTGGCAAACCATATTTATTTTGTAATACTGCTAAGGAGATTTGGGAAATGGTCCAAGAAATGTATTCAAACATGGAAAATGCCTTGTAGCGCTTTGAACTTTGATAAAGGATAAGGCTTACTATTCAAGATAGTTTGTTTGTAATGGGTTACTGTAACACATTAATGGAGTTATGGTGGAAAATTGATTTATTTTATAATATTGAGTGGACTTGCTCCAAAGAGAGTGAAGTTTGCTAACATGTAGGAAAAAGATTGGGTGTTTGACTTTTTATAAGGATTAAATACAAACTTAGATGAGGTAAGAGGGCGTTTGTTAGGACAAAAGCCACAGGCGATATGTGATGGGAATGGTGCCATCATTAGATAAGAATTCTTCAAACTCAGCTTTAATAGCAAAGAAAGAGACAACTTGTGATAAGCCATAGTGCGATTTTTGCAAAAGATATTATCATACATGGGAAACTTAATGGTAGGCCTATGAAGTTGAGAAAATAGAAGGGAGTTTCAAACCTTGCATAGGCAGCTGAGACAACTAGTGGTACTTATTCTGAGATGGGTACCAATCTTATCTCTAGTCAAATGGCTTTATTAAAATAACCTTTTGAGAATGTGCAGATTAGTAATGAAAAAGGAGGAGCTAATGAAGTAGTGCCTATGGTTGCAATGGCATAAGTAGGTACATATATGTCCTCTTTTGGGAATAACATAAGTTCCAAATGGATGATTGATATAGATGCATTAGACTGTGTAATTCATTACACTGGTTTAAGGATTTTTCCTTTAGTGTTCATAAAGTTTAAGTGGCTAATAGAGATTGTATTTTCTATAAAGGAAAAAGGAGTGGTTGAAATTGGAAATTTATGTTTGTATGAGATGTTATTTATTCTAGAACTGTAGTACAATTTACTATCAGTTAATAAGCTGACTAGGGATATGACTTGCATAGTAACATTTTCTCCTTCTTACTGTGTTTTTTAGAAGCAATCTTTGGGGAAGATGATTGGCAATACCGATGAACTCAATGGCCTTTACTGTTAGGAGAGTCAAATCAAGTCAAGTCGAGTCGAGTCAAGTCGAGTCGAGTCTATGTCTTTGTAGTGAAATTACAATATGGCATTAGCGCCTGGGTCATCCCAATTTTCATTATATGTTACGATTGTATGTAAAACTTTTCTTGAATAATAATTCTCAAGTGTGAGTATTGTGTTTTCTCTAAATTTGCTAAAAAGTCTTATCTTACTTAACCCTATAAGTCTTCAAAACTATTCTATTTAATTCATAGTGATATTTGGGGCTCCTCTTAAGGTTACTACTCTATTTGGATATAGATGGTTTATTATTTTCATTGACGACTATTCTAAAATCAGAAGCATGTTCTGTATTCCAATGATTTCACAAATTAAATGTTTTCAAACTTGAATATAGATTGTTTTATTTGATAACGGTAGAGAATATTTTTTGAGTTAGTTTGAAAACTACCCATTTGAACATGGAATTCTTCACTAAAGTTCCTATGCATATGCCTCACAATAGAATGGAATGGTAGAAAGAAAGAATAGACATGAGATTGCCCGTTCTTTAATGATAGGAAATTTTGTTCCTCATTATTTTTGGGGAAAAGCAATTCTAACCTTAGCATATCTTATTAGTAGACTTCCCTTTAAAACTTTCAATTATCAAACTTCTTTCAGTATTTTCCTTAAGTGTTTCCTAACGAATACATGTTCAATTCTTTGCCACAAAAAATTTTTGGATGTACCGTATATGCTTCTAGTTACTCTCCAAACAGACATAAATTAGAAGGAAAAGCTCTTAAGTGTATTTTTAGAGTATTCACCCACTCAAAAAGGGTACAAATGCTATCACCCACTTTTCAAATGAGTTAATAATCACTTCTAATGTTGTGTTCTTTTAACATAGCCTATAATATAGCTTAATGTGTCAGTGGCAAAGTGAGAATGTTTCTGAACGTGTATGATTACGTCTCTTCTTAGACACATTTGACCACATGTCTAGTGAGGTAAAACCAGTTGATAGACCTAATGCCTATAACATTCTTGAGCTGGATAATGACGTGGTTAATAAAACAACTAGTACACAGCCGACACTACATGTATATACTAGAAGACCTACACACTATTAGCATGCGCCATTATCTAACCTAGAAGAGAGGTTTGCACCTGACATGAGAACTGCCGTAGGATTGTTGTTAGAAGAGACAGATCATGAGTAGATTTCTAGTGATCAAAATATATTAAGTAATGAGCATCAAGATTTACATCTTTCAATTGCCATACGGAAGGGAAGAAGAAGTTATGCAAGTTATCCTATCTTAAATCATTTGTTTTATGCTAATATTTCACTTGCATTTAAGACTTTTCTAGCAAGAATCGATGGGGAGAAAATACCTAAGAATGTTGATGAAGCTATGTCTCACAAAAAGTGGAAGGAAGTAGTCTTGGAGGAAATGTTAGCATTACAACAAAATTATACATAATACATGGGAAGTATATGATTTGACTAGTAGGGAGAGAGTAGTTGGTGGTAAATGAGTGTTTAATATTAAACACAAATTTGATGGGACTGTAGAGAGATACATGGCTTGTTTGGTGGCTCAGGGATATACTTAAACATATAGTTTGGATTATGAGGAAACCTTCGCACTAATAGCAAGTTGAACTCCATTTGAGTGATACTGTCATTAGTAGTTAATCTTGATTAGTCTCTTTGTCAATTAGATGTTAAGAATGCATTCCATGGGGATCTAGAAGAGGAAAAATACACGAGGCTTCTGCCAGGCTTTCATAAGGGAAAGGTATGTAAACTGAAAAAAAAAAAATTATATAGCTTGAAACAATCTCCTAGGGTTTAGTTTAAAATGTTTAGTAAAACTTTAGTTGAATTTGGATATTGCCAAAATCAGGTTGAGCATTCCCTTTGTGAAATTTGGAGCAAACAGAAAAAATCTATTTTGATTATTTATGTAGATGATATTATTGTGATGGGGGAGGATGATGTACAAATTGCAAGCTTGAAGAAGAAAATTAAGGAGAATTTTGAAACTAAAGAATTGGGAAATCTGAAGTGCTTTATGTGCATGGAAGTTGCCCGCACAAGAAAGGGGAATTTTGTTAGTCCAAAGCACATTCTAGACTTGCTTAAAGAAATTAGAAAACTTGAGTGTAAGCCTAAAGACACTCTTTTGCCTTCTAATTGGAGGAATTAGTCATAAGGAAATGATACATCGGTTGACAAAAAGAGATATCAGAGATTGGTAGGGCGGTTGATTTATCTGTCATTATTAAGAACATATTTGGCGTTTATTATTAGTATGATAAGTTAGTTTATGCGCTCACCCGCTAAACATCATGAAGAAGCTATTGATCATGTACTTAGATACCTTAAGGGTATATCAAGGAAAGGGGTGTTCATAAGGAAAACTAATAACAAGTCCTTCATTGCATATGTTGATGCAAATTTGGGGAGGTGATCGGATAGACTCAAAGTCAACTATTGGATTTTGCACCAAAGTCTGGGGTAACTTGGTGTCTTAGAGAAGTAAAAAATAATCATTGGTTGCAAGAAGTAATGCAGAAACTGAATATTGAGCTCTTTCTCAGGAAATGTGTGAAATAATCTGGTTATAGAGACTATTGGCTAAATTGAAAATTGAATGGAGTTTCACTACTATTTATAGTGATAGCAAATCTGCAATTGGGGTGTTAAAGATTCCCATCCAACATAAATGAATGAAGTATGTAAAGAATAGATAGGAACTTCATAAAAATAGAGATGGAAAGAGGTGACATTCAAGTGGACTATGTTCCTATAGAGAGTTAGGAAGCAGATGTATTAACAAAGTAATTGGTTAGGCCATTGTTCACAGAGTTATTGAGCAAGCTAGGAATGATGGATATCCATTTCTAAGAGGGGTATAAGAAATATAATTATTATTTTTCTGTTGGCAAATTTAACTAGCATTTAATGCTGTTGGTTAATAGAATTAATTTTGTAGGGTTATTAAGGGTTGGTTCAACAATATTTGTTGCTACTAATCCTATTAGGACCGTCTATATATAGGTCCTTTTATGTATAAACATAGCATCACTTCAGAAATAACTATTCATACTTTTGCAACAATTCCAAATGGACTAGTGACAAGCATTATTTAATAACTTCATCACAATTGTATATATCTGATCCTTCGATACAGGAACTCATTGAAAAGCTTTCTAAAGGTGAACTCTCAAAGGACGATTATCCATGTATGAACGACCCAAGTCCAACCTTCCATAGCACATCACACATTGCACCTTCCAATTCAACTCCAGTTTCAATGAGATCACGGAGGACCCCAACATGGGCTCGGCCTCGTAGCTCTGACGATGGCTATGCGAGGTGCTTTTGCTTCTCTCTATTTGTGGATAATGACTCCTTATCCTCGTGTATATAATATGCTTGCTTCTGCTTTATATCTAGGACTATCGTATCATTGTCTATTGGTTCATTGAAGTAAGCAGTGGGGAAAAGAAAGTCTTCCTTTCCAAAATATGCTTATTTAATGGAGCTTTCTGCTGGAATTATGTGCTTTAGTTGCCGTCCTCCTTGCATGTATTTCACATACCTGGAATTATGGAGCTTGTAATATGCTTCTTTTATTTTCCCTGCAGTGATTCTGTTTTAAAGCATGCGGCGAGCGACTTTAAGAAAGTGGGTCAACGTATTTTTGTGTTCATCGCTGGTGGAGCTACTCGATCCGAGGTATGTGAAATTCTTGTTTAAAAAGTTTTTCTGGTTGTTACTTTTATATTAATGAAAATTGTTTCTAAACTTATTCCTCCCACCCTCCCAAATCCAAGCACCCACCCCTCCCACCGAAAAAGGAAAAAGGGGAAAAGAAAAGAAAATTTTTGTTCTGTATTGCATATGGGATTCATGAAATATCCTTCTAATGTACAGCTGAGAGTTTGTCATAAGCTGTCAACTAAGCTGAAAAGAGAAGTCGTTCTAGGTTCATCCAGTCTCGACGATCCTCCTCAATTTATTACGGTGAGTAGGATATCCTTTCTGATATTTAACCAGGAACTATCCTTGCGCATCTACTGCTCTATAAGATGTTAAAAATTTTGAACTGGCGTCATTATATCAATGCAGAAACTGAAGCTATTGACAGCAGAACACGGAATTGATCTGGACGATATTCAGATCTAGAACTTAGAAGAACTTGAAATTGGAAAAATATCATCCCCTCCGTATAGGATCACTTCAGTGTATCATTTTTTACATTCAGCTGTGTTGGCCACGAGTCTTTAGATGCCTGGAGACCATCTTTGGCCTTCATTTTTCATATATGCAGGGCTGTAGCCACCACACCAGGTTAGTCGTGTATAGTGTTGCCTTGATTGAGCGCGGACCAGAACCAAAAAATGATTATTCATTCAAAATTCACTTAAAGATACGGTCAGCATCTCAGTTTCATGTGTAACTCAACAGTTGTATTTTTTATTAGCTTTTTTATAGTGCAAATGTTACTGTTTTTTCCTTTTTTTTAATTTGGGGTAAGAGATTAATTCTTACTTTCTGATGCTGATTGCTGAACTATTTTGAGTTGTTATTATCCTGACACAGCATAACATTCAAGCGTTTAGTTGATAAATTTGAAAAGGACAATGGATGACATTGGCCTTTTAATTTCGACAAAATATCAACCGGATCCAATTGACTTGGAAACTGCATCATCGCTCTTTGGGCTGGTAGTTGGTACTTAAGAACATAATTTAGGATATAGAGGATATTTACATGGATAAGCAGAATCAAGCCAGATACGCATTAAAAAAAGGAAGATTGAAAGAACGCCCTTGGGTTCCATTTGTCTTATGACACCTGCTTTTCAAACTATTTTAAATGCTTTTTATATGATTTGTCATTGTAGTTGTGCTGCTGCTGCTGCTGCTTGTTTATTTTTTTTCCCTCTTAAGACCGTGATGATAGGATACGAAGATAGCAGAACGAGGAGACCAAAAGTTATCTAGGTCTCTCTCCTTGAAAGCCCAAACTCGGGATAATGTCATGGATATTGAGTTCAGCTCAGAAGAGAAGTCAAACTCTCACGGAGAACCAACCAAGGAAACTATGGAGATTGAGAGATCGGAAGCACACTGGGATTGACAACTCAGGTTGGGACAGACATTCCCAATGACGAAAAAACTGAACTCATCAACTTTCTCTGTCAAAACGCTGACGGCTTTGCATTTGTGCTCGAAGACATGCCTGGCATAATCAATACACCTGAAACAATCCATTACCTCAACGTCGATCCTAAGTTATGGTTGGTCAAATAAAAGAAGCGACACTTTGCACCTAAAAGGTAGGTTGCAATCCAGTAAGAGGTCCAGAAGTTACTTCGAGTCAGGTTCATTAGATAGGAAAGGTACTCCACATGGCTTGCAAATACAGTGCTCGTCAAGAAAGCTAACGGCAAGTGACGTATGTGTCTTGACTATACCGATCTCAACAGAGTTTGCTTGAAAGACTATTTCCCTTTGTCTCACATAGACTAGCTCATTGACTCTACTTAGGGGTACACTATGCATAGCTTCATGGACGCATACCTAGGATATAATAAAATTCGCATGACTCCCGAGGACTAGGTTTACACCTCATTTGTCATCGGCTTTGGTACTTGCTATTATAAAGTCATGTTTTTTAGTCTTAAAAAATGCTAGGGCAACATACTAAAGACCGGTGATAACTATTTTCATGCCCTAGATTGGCCAAAATGTTAGTGTATATTGATGATGTGATTGTGAAGAGTAGAGAGAGAAAAGGCCACATAGATCTCTATGAGACCTTCAAAACCCTTTGCCTCTATTGAATGAAGTTAAACTCTTAGAAGTGCATCTTTGGGGTAGCGATTGGGAAATTCCTTAGCTTCATGGTTACTGAGTGTGGCATCAAAGCCAACCTAGAAAAAATCAAAGCAATTCATGACATGCAAGCTCTTAGGATAGTCAAAGAGGTCCAATGTCTTATAGGAAGAATTGCATCCCTCGACCGCTTTATTTCTTAAAGTGTAGATAAATTCATGAAGTTCTTTAGGCTCTTGAAGAACTAATTAGAATTCAGGTGGACCACCTAATGCTAATAGGCATTTGATAACCTCAAAAAGTTCTTCGAGAGCCCGCTTGTGCTCTCAAAACTCATACTAGGCAAGAGCTGTACTTATACCTTGCAATTAGTGTTCGAACACTGTCTTCAGTGCTCGTTTGTGTAGACAAATGAGAATACTAGCCCATGTACTATGTAAGCTATATTTTATAAGGCCTAGAGATGAGATATACTAAGGTTGAAAAGTTTGCCTTCATCATGGTGATTGTTGTATGAAAGTTGAGGCCATACTTTCAAGCCTGTCCAATTATCCTTCTAAGCCTGTCCAATTATCCTTCTAATCGATCAATCGTTGTGGGCCATCCTACAAATAGCCAAATGCCTTAAGTATGAGTAGTCAAGTATTCCCTAGAGCTTAGTGCCCATGGCATCCAATTTCACTCCAGACAAGCAATCAAAGCTTAAGTCCTTGCAGATTTTATTTTGTTTGGGCATTGAGATAGCAGTGTAGACTCTCCATGTTGGTAGATCTTCTACTTGAAAGGAGTTGGGGGGTAGTGTGGTGTAGGGAAGGAGTGGGATAGATATAGTACTGTTAAGGCTTGTGCGACACTAAGGTGCTCTATGCGTTAAAGTTTGGATTCTTGACGAGTAACAATAAAGTTGAATACGAGGTGCTTATCGTTGGTTTAAAGATTGCTAAGGATGTTAGAGTAGAGAAGGTAGAGATCCATTTGAACTCCATGTTAGTAGTCCAGTAAGTGAAGAGAAAATATGAAACAAAGAGAGAAACGATGATTAAGTACCTTTAGAGTTCAGGGACTCCTCTCGGGTTTTACATCTTGGAAAATCAACAGTCTCTTAAGTAGAGAACTTTGAAGCCAATAGGTTATCCAAATTGGCCTTAACCATCTACCTAGCATTGTATGAGAGTGATAAGCCACTCTTTATCTAGTATCTCCTCGATTGTGCGAAGTAAGGGCGAAGAGTCATTCACTCATTAGTTAGATTTTTCTTTACTAAGTTTGAAGGGTAGGCATCTTGTACCAAATTACAAACATGAAGAGAAAGGAAAGTGATCAAATTGTCTAAGAAATAAGAAAACAAAAAAACAGATGCAGGGCACTCCCTACTAGTTGATCACAACATTCTTCTTATCACCAACCTGTTCATCAAACATGCTCTCCATTAGGTCCCTTATCCTCTCTACCCTCCCCAACGCTTTCCTCGACAAATCAACCCTCTTCGTCTTCTTGAGGGATTGCGGGATTCAGGGCATCAAGCCATTGTAAGAAGCTCAAGTTAAGCTCCAGCAAGTTTTAATGAACCTCATCTCGGACTGTCTTTGTGAGATCAAAACTTGCATTCTTGATCACTTGTTCTAACTTAGGATTCCCTAAGGCCTTGATGAAGATCCATCTCTTTACTTCTATGATGAGCCCTTAGCTATCCCTAAATTCAGTTTCCCTATGGGTGAAGGCTTCTCGAGCATCCTCCAACTCCTTTTGCCTCCCCTCTAGGTCGGTTGTCACCCTAGCTAACTCTTTATCATAGGTCTTCGCTAGAGCTTTCACTTCCTTCAACTCTACTTACTTTCATCACTTGATCCTTGAGCTTTAGGTGTTGGCACTCGAGGTCATTGTACATTGACGAGAGATTACCAACCTACTTCTTCTCACCCAATAGTATGCTCTAGAGTTTCACTATGTCCTCTTTCTTATGTTTCCCTTTCTCCTAAGAAACTACTTTTTGGTAAGCTTGGTTGTGTCTAAACATTGTTAGAAAAGAGATGACATCGATTATATGAGCATACTTAAATACTTGGATAAAAATGCCAAAATGACTTACGTTGCCTAACTTGTGTAGCATCTTATCGGTGGATTCTACATCACTCTTTTCTTTAAAGAGCCAACCAAACTTGGCCTCAAGATCTTCCATTTGGTTTATTGCTCGGGCTTTTGTTGCTCCGTTGGTCATTTTCCTTGATTAGGCAATTGCACAAGGCTCATTGTTCAGAATTTCAATCGCCTGGACCCCTACATCCTGAAGACGAGTCTCTTTGCTAGTCCTGTAGCTGTCCTTCCACTTGTTGCACCTACTTCCAGTGCATCATGGGATTACCCTACGAGCCTATGCCCTTGGGCTCCTCATGTAACTAGGGCTTCATGACCCTTAGCCCCGAATTGTAACTCTGACGGCCTGCCTACCCTCTCTTGTGAATAGCCGATCACCTTGTCTAGAGTAAGCACCACCCGCATTGAAGCCTTCCATAGACTTAGTACATTAGTAGTAGCAAGTGGAATTCCCTCCGCTATAGCCCCAACAAACTCGAAGATGGTTGGTTGCCTTCTTTACTTCTTTCTCTTCTTCTAAGGTAGGAGGTACTTAGAAATTTCCCCCTTAGCCTCCCCAGCAACTCCCTTCCTTTTCTAGGAGGTGATAACCTCTAACATCCTCTTTCCTTGGATCTCTATCAAATTTTGCATCATTACATTGGAAGCGACTTGCAATCGTGTGAGCACATGAAAAGAGATAGCTAAAAATAATAGAGGAGGACAAGGGCACACTTACATGACTGAGGTCGAGCAGCCTCGAGCTCTCTTATCATAGTGACGGCGCGACATGGCAACTCTCAGCCACCCTTCCCTCATTAAAGAACAATGAATACTTATCTTTACCATTAATAGTGGCCTCTTTTGTGCATATGCCCGACAACCAACAGCGAGTTAAGCCTCTTCCAATTCGAGAGGTTGAGCACCTCTTCCTTAATTTCTTCATCTTTAAGCCTTAAATGCCCAATAGAAGATGTTCAGATTGGCTTTGTCCAAGCTGTAGGAAAATGCAACCTCTCTATTGATTGGAAATGAAAGAAGTGTTCCTTCCATTTATCAACCTTAGATTATAAACCCTTAAACACCTTTAATGGCCCATCCCATGAGGAAATGTATACCTAACCATCTGGGCTTAACTTCACTTGAAATAGGTACCAGAATAAACGAGGTGTTGGCCTTCGGATTTGGAATAGGAAGACTACCTTGAATGAGAGTACCTATACCCATGCATTTAGATACAATAACTCGAAGCAACTTTGAAATAGTTAAAGAATTCCACTAAGAACTTGGAGAAGGGCACCTATAACCCCAATTCAAAGGGCTTCGCGCACATGCAAAATGACTGCTTATCCCCTACTTGGAATACCCACTCGCCTCCTTTAAGCCTTTCCACTTATCATCCAGGGATCGCTCTAACAGCTTGACAGACCATCTTGAATAGTTCGTTGTTGTGCGAGTAATCGACATATGTATAGGTCTTTTTCGTTGGTATTGGTTGTACATAGATCCTTTGTAACATTCTTATCATCGTCTTCTAGAGCATCTACATCCCATGGCTTTGATGTTCGTTGTTGTCGTTTGGGGAAAATTCAAACAAGTTTGGAGTGAGAAATTTATAAGTGTGCAGTGTGCTCTTGAGGAAAAAATTTGGTAGAGTTTCGGTATGGTCGTAGCATAAAAATGAAAAATGAGGGTTCATAACACTCCTTATATAGGCAAAATAAAGGGGAGATAAACTGACGTGTCTCGGAGGAAGGCTTACCATAGTGTAGATGGATCCTCTAGAGAAAGCTACTAGAGAAATGAAAAGTGTAGGTTTGAATGGAATCAAATCATGAAAAGGGAAAAGTTAAGCTTCACAAGTTACTCATAGATGTGATACACCACTTAAGTACTTGCGAACCACTATGTTGCTATATGTGACTCATTGGTTTGAAATAGTGGGTTGCTTGCTAGCACAACCTTGCTTAAGGGTTGCTATGAGCTGGGTTTGATAATCTCTCGTTGTTGAGAAGCAAACATGAAGGGGTAATTTTCACTAATAATGGGAAATTTGATTATAACTATAGCATAATGAGAGTATTTATACTAGGTTTCCTAGGGTTACTTTACTAGCTAAAATTACTTATAAGGGTAATGAACAATTACATTATAATTGCAAAACGGAAAAGGACAATCTTGTCATTCTTATGGCAACAGAATATTCTAGGTGTTAGGTGCTAGGTGTGCATGTAGGGATACTTATTGAGCTAAGAGTGGAGGGCACACCTGTAAATAACAAATTTTGATTGGTAGTACTAAGATCGGTGTGTTAAAGACATTTTTTCAAGTGGAGCTCTCAGGGCTTAGCGATGTTGATATTTCATTTAGGTCAGGACTAATCATAGTAACACTCCAAATAGGTTGAAAAGCTTGGAGGTCATCCTTAAAGGTGCTGTTTTGCAGGTTGGAAGGGCTGAAGATAGGTCAGCAATTGAGTACTCCAACAGTTAAGTTTGCTAGACCTTTTGCCCTTGATCAGGTTAAGGGTTTAGCTACTTGATTCGCGTCATGCCCTCCAAGTTGTTTAGGATTTAGGATCAAATCCTTGAGTGCTCTTCAGGGTTGTCTTTATTAGAGATGTAGGGCTAAGGTTAGCAATATTAAAAACATCAAAGACACTACAACCATATGGGAGTTCGAGTCTATAAGCATTCTTGTCGATCCTTTGGGGTACTTAGAAGGGTCCTTCAATTCAGGGTGATAATTTGCTTTTTCTTTTAGTCGAGAACCGTTCCTTGTTGCAATGTGGCCATACAAGTTCTCTTGGTTGGACTTGTGTTTGTCCTCTCCTTCTTAGACTTCATCATAGTAGTTTTTTGCAACTCGTATTAGTTGATCTTCACTTGTTGGTAGATCTATTGGAAGGCTTATGCTCAATCTAGGGCTCTTTGATCTTCTTGGTTAGTCCTCAAAGATAACATTTGACCTGGGTAGCTCGGGATTGAATTTGTATACTACTTCAAAGAGGTTCTTCTTCACGATGATATAGATAGGATGGTTGCAAGCAAACTCTAAGATAGGTAGGCAGGAATCTTAGTTGGCTTGGTTATGACCAACTGTAGCTTGGAGAAGATATCCTAAGGTATGATTGACAGTTTCGATTTCTACGTTAGTTTAGAGGTGACAAGATGTGCTAAATAACAATTTTGTTCTTAGTGGGTACTGCAATGTCTTCTAAAATTGGCTTAAGAATTTCAGTTCTCTCTTAGATATTATATTCCTTGGAACTCCATGTAGCTTCACTATCTCCTACAAAAATATAAAAGACATAATTGAAGCATCGTTAGATTTGTTGTAAGGCATGAAGCGTGCCATTTTGCTGAATCGATTTACTATGACCATAATTGAATTCTTCTCTCTCACCATAGTAGAAAGTCTACACTCACATTGGTCCATGGTTTGTCTGGTACAAGCAATGGCATAGCTTGCCTTTGTTCGGCTGAGCTCTTGGCCTCCTTACAAGTGGCATACCTTTTGACAACTTGATGTACATCTCTCATCATTTTTGGCCAATAAAACCTCAACTTCAACAACTCATACGTCCACTTTTCACCAAAGTGACCAGACAACCCTCTACTATGGGCTTCTCGAATAAGTAGGTTATGTACCGAACAAGTTGGAACACATAATTTTCCATAGCGGAAAAGATATCCTTCTTTCATGAAGTAATCATCTATAAAACAAACACATAATAGAGTGCAAAATGTATTATAAATTGATAGAGTATGTGTAGTCAAAGATATATGCAAACTAATATGAAATCAATAAACCCTAAATGATTTAATTGAAGCCCAGGAATAGGATAACTTTTACCACACTGATCCTAAGGTTGAGCAGTCACGTCTCTTGGAATCATAGGAAAAGCAAACTGCTAAATCTAGCAGTAAATTAGGTTAATGCGGTTGGTTACAATCACATAAAAGCATCTACATTTTGCCCGTCCTTTCCATTTACGTGACATAAAAAGGTACGTCCCACAAAGATTTTTTGGACATAAGAGTGTCCTATTTTTTTTTTTTTTTTTTGTAACAGAGTTATGTTCGGGTCGATTTGACGGCATTTCTCCCATTAACTCTTTCTTTTTAACCCCCCGTGCCTGATTAAAACGGATCAATGCGTCCATTGGCTGTCTTTATTGATAATTCAGAAGTCCATCTAACTTCTCTGACATATTGCTACCACCCTGATGATTCCATGTGAAATTTTAAACCTTTTCATGTCCTGGTAGAAGATGAAAAAACAGATGAGTTCCCATCAAATCTTTTCATATATTACAGTATATGATTATACGGGACGTGTTAAAGATACCACTTGAAAACAAGAAAGCTTAACCTCTTTTCATTGGAATCGTTGTCGATCAAAGTGACGTCGCTCCCTATATTCCAGAAAAATCGGATATCTTGCATCGCATGTGTACTTAAGAGCTTAGGCTCTTCCTAATGCATTTCTGCTTTCATAATTTATGTTCTGGTAAAAGAGAAAAAAGTTAGAAGAAGAGAGCTTGGGTTTGCTATTCATCCGAGGGACAAGTGAACTTAAAACCATTTTATATTCTGGTTGAAGATGAGAACAACTATTTTTCATATATAGCAATAGATGATCATGTCGAAAACACCATTTGGGAGCATGCAACCTTTATCCCGTTTTAATGAAACTTTTCTCGATCAAAATGCCGAATCAGTCCTTACATTCTAATGAAATCGAATATCTTATACTGCATGCATAAGAAGAAAGACCTTAGGTTTTGCTATAGCCTTCCTAATGTTTTTCTCCTTTCGTAATTTACTTTCTATCTAGAGAAGAAAAAGGGAAAAAAAGTGAGAGAGATCAGAGCTTTGCTATTCATCCTACGCAGGACGTACGTGAAAGACCCATTTTCACGTAACCAAAGCAAGTCGTCATGGCTCAAATGCACCAGCCGGGAATCGAACCCGGGTCTGTACCGTGGCAGGGTACTATTCTACCACTAGACCACTGGTGCTTATTCAGTTTTTGCAGCCTCAAGTAAATGAATCTATCTAAATTTCAGACGTCTTGATTTCTTGTCTAAAAAAGTGTCATCTTTAATAAATTTGGATATTTTAACATAGTAATATTTTTTATACCTCTTTGTGTTCGTGTTGTAAAAAGAAAAAAAATACGAAGGTATTTTAAATGCACTAATATTGTTACATAATAATGCAGTTTAAATAATCTCACTAATTGCCTAGAGAACACTTAAATTAAGGAAATTCCAAAAAAGAATTTACGGAAAAAGATGGTCCTACATCTGCAATTTATGATCATTTTTATTAAATATTTTGCCCACAATATCATCGCCTAAGATTCTTTAGAATATATTTTATTGATTTTTTTTTTTTGAAGGGCTTGTTTAGATACATCACAATGCAAGTCCTAATTACTTCAAAAAGCTAGCGGCAGTAAGAGTCCAATTCTAAGAATTGGAAACCTTGTCATTTAATATCATCGTAATCTTCTAGCCACTAATTCTTGATGAAAAACAATACATTATGGATTTTTTTTTAAAAAAAAAAATCATATTCCATGAAATTAATAATGTACCTTTTCTTTTTCCATTTTAAATCATGGCAGGTACATGATATGACCGTAATAATAAGATCACGTAGCAGTGCTCTTGATAGGTACAATAATGTCTCTTTGAAAACGATTATACTAGAATCTTCTAAATTTATTTGATTAAACATTTTATGTTTGCATCTTTGTATTAAGAAATTCCTTTCATCAGTATTTGGTTTCAAGGCTTCTAAAATATATTGATGTAATTCTTACTACTCCAAGTTGAATTGATGATATTACAGAAAATCTAATTATATACCCATTAAATGTTTAATTTTTAACTCTTATTGAACTTTTTTTTATATTTTTTTTTATTTTAAAGTTTGAAATCTATTGTATGCCATGTTAGCTTGCCATGGTATCCACTTCTGTGAAGAAAAACAATCATAACGGTACTTTTGATGTAGAAATGCAAACCCACAAATATAAGATTTAAGATGATTGCCTCCCCTTTCGGATAATCAAACATCCCTATAGATCCTACTTCCGGTTGTTGCTTTATCTCTTCTTTGATTTTGAGTAGGATGGCGGTTTAAATTGGCTCGGTTTTTACTTCTTGGGCATATTTGCTTTTGTGTGCAATTTATGAACTACTATTAAAGTATCCGACCTAGATATGTTTTCATACAATCAGACGCATACATATAAGTATCTTAAAAAGAATTAGGATAGCTCATTTTTTTTTTTATTATTCACTAAGATTTCCCTCAATTCTCCAGATAAAGGCATAATAAACCTATACTTTGAGATTTGAGTAGTTTAGTACTTGAACTTTTATTCTTTTATAATTTATTGTCTATACTCCACAAAAATAACTCACAAAGGGCATTAAATTATGAAAGAACGAAAGATCAGGTACTAGCTTCCTAAATCTCAAAGCATGGGCACTTGTTGTGCCTTTATCCCCTCAATTCTCAAAATCCTTCGTTTTTCTTGCATCGTTGAATTTAGAAAGGTAATGGGCTCATTCGTGATTATCTTGCTTGGTTCAAATCAATTTCAGTTTTCCTCTATATCCCTTGGCTCTTGATATCATCCTTTTAGGGCTGGGTTTGATGTCGGTACTCTTATCATCTATGGGTGTGAGATCTCTTCGCTTCCATTGATTGCATCATATTTGAAAGAGAAGAGACACCTGGAAAAATCATAAATGTAAGACAAGAAATTTTACGGAAAAGGAAAGGGGAAATTTCATTAGTACGCTACAGTTGGAGACTACGGATTTATTGGAGAAATGAAAGTAAAAAAAGTTTCGTTTATAACTAAGTCTTTACTCTAATAGTAAATTTTATTAGTAGTAACTTAGAACTTATTATTCAATTCTTGAATTGTAGGGTGAATGTTGATCACTTCTTCTTTGTTGATGAAAAACTACTGTTTAGATAGGTAAGCTAGCCCTACGGCTTAGCTGCCTGGATACGTACTTGTACGTAAAGTCTTGCCAATATGAGTGAATTCGATATGGAGAATGAACGACTCATCTCCTTTTCTACCTCTTGTGTGATCAAGACCAGCGGGTCCAAAGGTCACAAATCTAATGTGCAATGATCCTTAAAAAAATGAGAAATAATATGTATTTCATGGCTCCTTTTGTGTAAATGGATGAGAAAATAAAGGATATTATGAACGTAACCAGTACTACATATAGCACCGTCAGCATTAAAAATCAACTTTGTAATTAGAATAATAATAAATATTACACACAATCGCCAAAATGTGGGGTGTTAAAGGAATTGATATTACTTGCGATCGTAACCAAGTATTGATTGATAAGAACTCAAATAAAAACTTTATAACGAATAGATTAAAACTCCTTCTATTGAGATATTGTTTACCTTGGTATTAGATGTCGTATAGTTTTGTCCATTAGTGCAGTAACTTCCTAAAAGATTGGCCATCTTAGAATCGATCTAATTAAAGTATGCTTAATTCTAAAATTTCAATGTATTTCAAGCTACTATACTAAGATGCATCTTAATGGTTAAAGTTCTGTTGCATGGTATTTAAAGGATATTACAATTCATCCTCTTTATAGAACTAACATCCTCGTTAATTTCATTACATGGGTTGAGGACTACTACCAAGTAAGGGTTTCGCTTTTTCAGTTGGTGGATTGTTTTAATACCATTTTTTAATGACTAGAACAGAATTCCTCTCACCACAGTATTATCCGCTTTGACATCATATGCTATATAGTTTTGTTTGTTGATATAACAATTTTCTACGATATCATCTATCCTAAGATTAATCTAGTCTAAGCTCGCATAACTTTGAAGTTTTGATTTACTTCAAGTCATTGCATCAAAAGTTATCTCAATAATTAGATTTTTGTTACCTAGTATTCATGTGGTATTGCACAAAGAGGAAATCAACTCTCAATTTTCATTATGTAATCTCAATATAAGAATAGAAGAAAATTCATGATAAAAGCTGATATATGAAAAATATTGCTACCCTCAATAGTAAATCCTATGGTGTCATTATGGCTTTTTAGTAAATAAGCAAAAGTTTAGTAAAGTAAAACTAGAGATAACTCAATTCCCGTATTTGCCAAAAAGGATTTGTGCCATTCATATGCTATCATGCCAATCTAAAAACACTACTAATCCCTTTTGTGTTTAATATGCTTTATGGCCCCAATCAGATGCCTCCCCTCTGGCACTCTCCCTTGGCCTGCTAGTTAAAAGCCCCTTCTTTGTCGTCTAGATGGGAGGTAAAGACCCTTTATGACCAAACTGCCTAACTACATTGTTCGAATAGCCTTCTGTTGCAATTCGAATTTTTGACCTACCTTACCAATCTTGGTCCTCTACAAGTTTTAATAGTTTTAATCCTACTCCAAAGTCGACTCACTTCTTGGCTCTTTGGTTTATGTTTTGAACCGTTACACCTTTGAGTTATTAAAGATACGATCTCAAATCAACATCTTGCAATTTCCTAAATGAGAAATTCCATGATTAATAAATATACTCCTCCTCCTTTTCTTTTTATTTTGACCAAAGCCAGTAAGCTTTTCTTAACCTTAACTCAAAGCCTACAACAAGGCTTTTGGCCATTCATTTGTAAGGAATAAGTATCGTATATCATGCTCTTATCAAACTATCATGGTCTCCCCCAAAATCATATGAGCGATTTGATAGGGACAATATCATAAACTACAACTGTTTGAGGATTACACCAAATCAAACTAAATTACTTGAATTTAAACCGAATCGCTTCCTATTAGAAAAAAAAATGAACATTAGCAACATTCTTTTTTTTAATTTTTAAACTCTTTCAACATTTCTATGTAACCAATTTAACTTTTTCTTTTTATCATCTCTCTCCTTACTATGAGCCTCTAAATTCCACTTCCTTTTATTCACATCATCTATCATTTCTCAAGCAAATTTGCATGCCTTTACTATTAGTTAAGAAGCGATATCACATTGATATAATATTAAGTGGCTTTGATTCTTCTATAATGTTTCTCGATTTGAACTTCAGTACCGATTTTTTTGGCTCAAAGCTCCAATTACTATTAGTACCATAATCTAGAACAAAGTGTTTCTAGAAGTGGTTATGAATTAAACTAAATTAAATTGTTTGATTTAAAACCCTAAATAATTAAGAGCAGTTCGATTCAATGAGAGTTTGAATAAGATCGTTTTAAATGTGGTTTGGCTCAACTCAACCTCTAAACCATTGAATCAAACCATAAATGCACCCTAAATAAAACTGATAAAATCAAGTTTGACTTTGGTTTTATGTTTGTTCTTAAGAACGATTTTTTGTTGATGTAAAAGAAAAATTTTATTTCAGCAGAATGAACTTGGATTCCTGATCGAACAGTCTATTGAATTCCAATTGTGACAAAATTCTAATATGAAATTCATGGCACATAGTACAACAGGGTGATTGTTTTTTATCCTTGTCAATCCTTCATGGTTATATGTATTGAAGGTGTTTTTTGAAATTTTGCTATTGGTGTGTTTTGCAATTATTATTGATTTTGGCTATTAGTACTAAATATGTGTTTTCACAATTTTGCTATTAGCTTGTCTGCAATTATTAGTGATGTCCACCAGTTCGGTGAAATTTTGATTATCCATCGGTTTAACTAGTGAATATATACATTGTAATTTTATTAGTTGTTGATAATGAAAGATTTTATATTGCAATTCCGTGATTCCTTTTTTTTTTCCCCTCTCAGTCTTGCTTATGTTTTTTTTTTTTATGTAAATTCTAATTTATAG
Organism: Lumnitzera racemosa; assembly: GCA_024138005.1. NCBI lineage: Eukaryota > Viridiplantae > Streptophyta > Magnoliopsida > Myrtales > Combretaceae > Lumnitzera > Lumnitzera racemosa. Next base: position 18,088,552 of record JAMXBC010000005.1, on the reverse strand, counting down.
TTCTTAATTTTATTATAATTTCTAATTATTTAAGCATACAAGAGGAAAAATATAACTTTTCTTAACAAAAATAGCATATAGAAAACACTGTACAGATACAGTGCTTTTAATTGCATCACCAAAGCAAGTAGGATCTACGTTTAATAGTTCTTTTTTAGATTTATAACATGTTACTCTTAACATGATTGAGATATAAAAGTATACATTGTTTTGGTCACGGCTATTTATGGTTGAATTTATGGCGCTTCTTCCATTAGTTTTGTGTTTTACTTCGACCAGATCAAAACAGATAAATGCTTCCAAGTTCCGTCCGAAGGAGTTTTTATTTGATAATTAAAACGTCCATCTAACTTAGCTTCTTTGAGATGACCTCTTTTCTTCATAATTATTCCTACCACCCAGGATTCCAGTCGAATTTAAAACCTTCCACCTTAGAAAGATCGAGTATTTTAATAATACATGAATTTCCACTACCCAAAAATTTTTCATTACGCAAGTACATGACCATTTTTGACATAATTATCAACTTTTTTTTTTTTTATTTTAACGATTTTTTCGATTGTAATGTTTAGCTTTGTCAATATAAGGTAGTTAGAAGTTAAAGCAAACCTGATTAAAAGCCATATTTGAAATCAACATAAAATCATTTCTTTAACAATAGATTTCATACAAAATAGATAACAGAGGAAAAACGTAAAGAAAAATCAAATGAAGTCAAGTTATACTGATTATAGTACAAATCTTAAATATATATATATATATATATATACATATACATATACATATATATTGCTAAAACAAATCTCAAATAGATTAAACAATAGAAACAATCACATTTGGATTAGTTAAATTCATATGACATTTGATTCCAAAACATTATATTATACACTAAGTAAATAATGTAAATTAGTGGTAGGATGGAAAAAGTTAGATCCAGAATTTATGCACTCGTGAAACTTCTTGATTTATATTTCATTATCATCACTAAAGTGTGTAGTAAATCTAATTGCAAACCCTAAATTTCATATTTTTGTGCCTGACCTTGTTATGATGTCAATTTGTTACGACAATCCGAATAATTAGACTGAATTTGATCACATGCACCATATATAAAATAAAGAAAAATGAGAAAGATTGATATATTAACTCTATGTGGAAGGTTCCAAATTCATGGTAGAAAGAACCATTGATAAGATTAAAACAAACTCATTATAGCATAAACGAATGAGCACAAAGTTTTCCCACTGAACGACTGCTCTCATAATCGAGTCTTACATATATAATGTGTGTGTTTGAGTATATTCTTGCACAAATGAAAATCCTACAGATAATTTAATATAGAAAATGACTTGATTAGTAGGGAATTACAAAGGAGGAAATTCTCGTGTAAATTAAAGACGTATTCTAACAAAATCGATTAATGACTTATACTTTCGAGTTGTACCATAGTTTTACGGAAAAAGAAAAAAAAAAAGAAAAAAAAAGGGAAAGGAAAGAGGTCCACAACAATTGGGGGACTTCTCCCGCTTGCCAGCTATACTCTATGCGTTCTATTATTATGGATTTTTTATAATTATATCAGGATTGATATAATTTTTTATCGTATTATTGATTTAATATTTACTAATTTGAATCATTAAATTGATTATATTATTAACTATCTAAATATAATAAATATTAAATAAATAATAAGATAAAGAGCCAAATGGATTTGAATAAAATAATTTACGGAACCATCAAAACCACGGAAATGGGAGTACTTAAAATAATGCCAAACATAAAGTAGGCTTTTCAGAACGTGCTACTTTACACCTGCCTTGCCTGGCATCACCCGCACCGCATCATATGGAAAGCAAGAAGTTTAATTATATTTATTACCCTATGCTATTCACTGGCAGAATAACTAATGACGGATAAGTATTAATATTCAATAAACTTGTAGTACATGGCAAATTTTCTACCATTGAGCTTCTTCTTCCTCTTTCTAATATAAATCTTAAAACTGTATACACATCCATAATTCCTCTAATTATATGCTGTTGTTACGTCAGAAGAACCTTTAGGGACAATAAAACTTCACAAGAATCAAATATTTTAAAAACATGCTACAAGCTACTATCAATTATAATCTCTTAAAATATTATCGATATTGGGTCGATGACTTTCATAAATATGCGTAACTTGCTAGCAAAAATTTACCAGATATATGAAAAACTCTAATTGTAGCTATTAATTATATGATGTTATGCTTAAGTCAAGCGACTTAAAATTTATAGAAGGAAATGAAGAAAAGTAACGGAAGATAGAAATTAATAATGAAATAAATATTCTGGTCTGTTATCGTATTCCAGGAGATCGTCTCAGTCTGGTGGGTCATAGGTTACAGGATTATAGTCGATGTCAGGGATCGTTGCCCGACCTGAGGCCCGAAAGCTGGCGACTTAGGGCTTCTTGGTCCCCCAAGTTATAGTTCCTACCTCCACAAAGAGGGAACAGTTGCACCTGTTTTCTTTCATAATGCAAATCCATTACTGTCCTATGCCCTCAAAGGCTGTTTGTTTAAAGTATACGACAAACACGCCGAATTTTCATCAATTTCACAGATCCTTCCAGTTGCATGTTGCAGTACTCCTCTGCCCATATCGTGAAATTATAAAAGGGTTGCCTAAGAACTATAACTATACATACAACACAGCTTACATTCGCTCTATTTTTAAACTATAAACAAGATACAATATGGAATTCGAGCTGGTGCTTGATTCGAATTTATATCGTTTTCGACACGATCATCAGATCCTTCTCTCCCTTTTGTTGCTACTCCCAACAAGGCATGTGGTAGAAAGTAACCAATAACTATGTTAACAAACATTAAAAGGTTTTGTTTTTCAATTATATGATAAAAAAGTTTTTAACTAATATTAACATAATACTCACTATCTTAGCCTTATAAACTAATATCATTGTAGATAGTATACTAGGAGTTATACCATAGTAACACTTCCTATCTTCCTTAGACCTTCTTTAAATTAGGTCAAAACAATTCTCGAATTGTTTACCTATTGGTAAGGGGTTGCTTTGATACTGAAATGTCTCAAAACCTAAGGACACTTTAACCCACCACATGTCTTTAGTATCTAATGACATATTAAAGCTTTAAAACTAACTATAATCTTCGATATGACTTGTATTGAAATAATCCTCTATATTCAGCAATTCAAAAACGACTCAAAGGTGAGTCATTCTAACCACAATTATAATTAGTAGTAAAATCTCTAATTTTATATCTATAATTCATATTAACAATGCTACTAAGCATCATTACTCAATCTCCACAAATCAATTACATCCTTGATACAATATAACTATTTGCTACTTTTTATCCACCTGAAGATAGTAAGAAAACCCCCCAACTCATCACAAGCAACTATCTTATCAAGAGTACTTACAGCTACAAAAATAAAACAATGAGTTGAAGCTCAACACATAGTGCATAAGCATACATGGATGCTAAACCAAACATATTACATGCACGTAATGCATAATAAACATGTAATCGGTTATTATCTTGTGTATTAGCCAATAAGTAACAAAGGGGTATTTATGACCCTACTACATGATCTCTTACATAAATAGGTAGATAAATGTAATATGAGTCTTTTAATTTACTAACATGTACTACGATGAAGGTTTAATGACTAACACCTGAGAATCGAGAAACACTAGATTTAGCTGCATTATCCCATATATGAGTTCATTAGGGAATTCTTATATATGATCAACAGTTGCCTCCTTATACTTAAGGAGGGGTTATGACAAGCATAATCATTAAGTAACACTTTTAGTTAGATATGGGTTATCTTAACAAGCACAAGCAACAAGCATGCATCATCTACTTAGAAGTTGAACAAAAATCAAACTATACCCAACAAGAGAGAATGGGAGAATTCGAGCAAAAGAAACCTGATATAAGAATCAATACATCTATCATAAATATCAAATAAAGCCAAGGTTAGAATATAACTACCTTTATAACCATCTCCTCCGTTATCCTCATTAGTCTCCTTCCCAACTTCAAGCCAACTCCTCATAAATTCTCCATTTGTCTCCTCTCTTAACCAATCTGTAAACAAATAGGTTGAAACTTCTTAAACAACCTTAAAACAACTCCTCAACATGCTTACCTAACACTAACTACGGCATCTTGGGGTTCAAGTCCATCTAAACTTCTATAGGTTATTACTCTAAGAATAGATTAATTTTTGGTAAGATTTATCTGAGAAAGATTTAGAAAGAATCTAACTTGAAAAACATTAAGTATTATACTAGATTTGCCAAAAAGGGATAATAGTTTAGTAAAATTGGTTAAAATGTCACTTGGAAGTTGAAATGTTTGAAATTAATCAAAATGCTACATTAAGCTTAAATAATAAGAAAATTCTAAGTAAAGGTTTGAATTTTTATAAAAGAAGGCTAATTGAAACTCAATATTAATTTTTAGAAAAAAGTTTGATTGAGTTTGGTTAAAAGAAATAAGAATAAAAAGTTTCATACGAGATTCCTGGCTCAACATAGTTAGTGATGTGACTATGTTACGTGGATGTGTCAAAATCCAACTATTTTACTAAAGAGGATTTGTTAGAACTAAATATTAAAGTTAGGAAAATGTTTTATTAAATTTAGTTAAGAAGAACATAGGGAAAATGTTTCACATCAAGTTGTAGCTTGACATGGTTAGTAACATGACCATGTCACTTGTTCATCTCAAAATCTAACCATTTTGCAAAAGTTGAAATTTTTTTTGTGAAAGAAAGTTAGTTGGAACCATATTTTAAGGGTAAAAAAAGGTTTGGTTAAGAAAAACATAAGAAAAGAATGCTTAGAGTTCACTACATGACTTGACTAGCAACATGATTATATCATCTTGTTGTGTCACAATTTGTCCAAATTTCCCCTTATTAGACATGGTCAGCGACATGATCAGCGACATGATCATTTTGTTAGTTGTGTCTCTTTCAACATTAAACCATCAACCTATCCTCCTTAGAAAAGCATTCAAAATCATTTTTTTTTTCCTTTCAAACTTCTATCTTACCTTAAATATACTTCAAATCCTCAATTACTCATCACTTAAACTCCATTTTAATCCACCAAAACCACAAATTTCAACTCAAATACCCACTTAATCATCAAACCTACCAACAACTCCATGACACTAACTTTAAACTAATGAACAAGATGAAAAAGTGAAGGATACTTACTTGAAATGAGTGAACCCGAGCTTTGAATCTCAAACACCAACTAAACTAAAGTGGAAAAGTTGAAATGTACATATTTAAATTCGGATTACTAAATAAATGCTAAGAAGCTCCATGAAAATGAAGGATTTTCACTAGAAAAAGCTTTAAAAAAGAACTTAGAGCGTTACCTTACCATTTGAGGAGCTTAAAAATAGGTTTTTCTTAAGTATTTGGAACTTTAAGGGCTCGTTTTAGCTAGGAGGAAGGGGAATAACGAAAATAGAAAGAAAATAAGGAAGCTAAGAGAGTTTTGGTAGGGTTTAAAGCTTTAGGATTTTAGATAAAAGGATAATATGGGTGGGTTTTAATTTAAATGGGTTTTAGGCCCATTGAAGATATTACAATAATGCTATTTACTTTAAAATCATTTTCTTGATGGGTAGGCTAGAAGTAGCTAATAATAATGCCAATAAATATTAAAAGGTTATTTTCCAATCGTTTGACTCAAAAGTTTCTAATTAGTATTAACATAACATTTACCACCTCAGCTTTATAAACTAATACAGGTTCTCTTGTACAATTTATATGGGACTGCAATGACATAGGGTATCACACATACTATGAGAAAATCTTTGGCAACTAATTTAACTTTATAGCCTTTCTTAATTATCTCTAGCTAAACAGTTTAATAGACATCATGGTAAACCACTCATTTGATGCTTGAACTAGCTTCAATAAGGGTCATAAATGAGGAATATGGACTAATATGATGGAGGTTTATAAATCTAACCTACCGCTTGATCATAGGTCGTGTATTGTAACTAGTATTGAAATTAGAGCAAATCTATTTCTAAGTTACTTGAATTTGATTTTATATTTTTCTAGTCCATCCTATAAAAGTAAGTCACTTTCAATCTAAATTACTCGAGTACTATATTTGATTGAGCTCGACCTTTAATCTCGATATGTGCCATTTTACCTTAATTTAATAACTGCACTCACATGTATTCATTGATCATTCCAAGTAAAAATTTATGAAAAATGATTAGATGTGTGTAAAATAGATTAATTGTATAAAAGTAGAGAAAAAAAAGAATCAAAATTGGGGTTAAATGTACTTAGCTAATATATATTTTTACTTGACAAGATATGTTCAACACCATCGAAATGCCCTTAGAAGGCAGAAAGGAAAAGAGCCAAGAGTTTGAAATGCAAGAATGAGGAGTTAAACAACTTGTATGCATCAAGAAGTTAGTGACAATGGATGTCTCATTAGCTAGCATCCCTATCTTGTTTAAACAGGACGATCTTGATATAAATATTAGGGTTGTGTTTTGCAACATAGTCCTTAGGATAATTTAATGGTTATAATTAGTAGTTTTAGCTTAGTATCGTATTCCTGGAGAGATAAGGAAAACAAGTTTCTTTGTGGATTATCTCTAGGTTCTTTTGTATCCTTTTCTTTTTAATTAATGAAGTGACATTTCTTCTTGTGTTTTCTAATTGGAATCATTTGTTAACCATAGTTTAGTGCAATTGTGATAATTTTCATAGATTTGTAATGTTGGTCAAGTTGTAAAATTTATATAATAAGTATGATTAAGTGCAGTTTTTTAATTTTACCTCATTGTTTGTGTAAAATTTGTTTGATCAACAATTTTATATAGAGTAGAGTTTCAGATAATAGAAAGGAATTTGATGACACAAATGTGTAACACTTAGCATTTTGTTACAAACATGGACATGTGTAGTCTTAACTCAAAACACTAGAACTCATGCGCTTAATGTAATTAAAGTTGTGTTTTGAAATATTGGCACATACTTGGATCAGAAATGAAAAGAAGGATAGCTATATTTTGTGAGAGAAACCAACTATGTACTAGGAAAGTATAGATAAATACTCAAAAAGAATATTCGTGCTTAATGTAGTTAATTTATCCTAACTAACTAAGCAAGTGCACCTATCGTTAGTATAATATAGTGAACTAAGTAGGAGTATCGTTCCCTTATAGACTATGTAAGGAAATACTAGTACTTACTCTCTTTTTTTATTATCTAATTTACCAATGTACATGTGTAAAATAAATAAATTAAAACTTTAAACTAATCTTTATAAAATTAGTTAATCGAACTTACATTAACCAAACTAAATTATTAAACTAGAAAATCAAATACAAAATAGATCAACAATCAGGAATGCAAAACGAAGACATAATTAGATAGTGATCTACCCTGGGTAATTATGCAATCTATTAGTCCCATCTTTGAACTATTGGATGGTGAAAATTCTAAGAAATTTTATTCTCTTGCTAGATTCTTAACATCTAATTCTAGGTTAATTAATCAAAATCTCTTTCTAGTTAAGCCCATATAATTGCATTAAGCTTTATGAATTCTTCTATTAGGTTTGGCCATAATCCTAAAGATTTACATCATCTTAATTTTAGGAATGTGTGTAACTCTTTCCAATCATACTAGATCTAATTATGCACTTGATTTCACAATCTCTATATGAAATACTAAACATTGAATTAATAATCAACAATATTAATTCAAAGAACAAATAAAACAATATAATTGGATCACAATAATTTGAAAATCATAGAATAATTAAAGAAATATGAATTTGATTAGATAAATCAAGGGCTTATTAACATCTAAACACTCTAATTAACTATTCATCATGAATGAAGAAATAAAAGGTAAAAATAGACATGATGAACTAGAATAAAACCTCCTTTTTATTCTTTTGTTTTACAATCTTGTTCTCTTGGTTCTTTACCTTTGACAATCCTAAAGATGACTCAATAGCTCTATCATGTGTATTTATATTCTAGGGTTACAAATCTTCTCAAAATAAGAAAATTCCCAAGGCATAAGCATGTTCACTGCTACGATTCATAGCTGTGCTTCTAGGTATGCTTCTTTCTTTGTTTTAAAAATCACAAATTAATGAGACATGGAATTTATAACCAAAGATTAAGGTTGTACTTCTTAACTGCTTCTCTTGGTTTTCAATTATTTCCTTCTTTCAATTCATTGTCTCTGTTTAGGGTTAACAATCTTAGGCTTCCAAGCTTCTTAACTCCTTTCACTTCAACTCCAATTCTCATGAAACTTGGTTAAACTCTTCTTAAACTTCTAAAAATCAAAGTAGAAGCAATTAAGCCTTAATGTCACTCAAAACACTACAGAATTACGTAAGAACATTACAAAATTGATTATAAAAAGAGGTACAAATGAGTACTACCAATGTTGGCTAGAACTTTAGTGATTCAAAAGGGAAACATGTTCTTGTGAATTTAATCAAACCACATTTAATCAAGCTCAATTATATAAAGCATAAACCATATAATCTAAGGGATAATGAGAACATGATGTTACCTCTATTCACATAGAGCACTCTAAGTTAATTCTAGATGTTATTTAGGTTTTGCTAGCACAATTACATAGATTTTATTTTTCCTTTTTAACAACCAAACTCCAATCACTTAGATTAGGGTATGACCTTTATAGTATAATACTTAGAGCTCCATATGGATATTAACTTTGTAATTAGCATTAGTAACTATACTTGTATGACTGGTACATTTGCTGGAAAGCCCGTCACAGTCAAATTGATTTATTTTTAGAAGCTTAGATGATTGACACCCTTAATAGCGTGATCAAGCTAATAAGCAATTTGATGTCATTTTCAGCGAGTTATAGTAAGTAACATTAGATTTGTAGTTATACTTTATACTAAGTATGTCTTCTATTTTTGTTTTCTTTACTTTACTTTTGTAAATATTCTTTTTGAGTTCTTAGACCATGTTGATTTATGAGGGTTATAAGCTTTTTCGATAGTAGTTTTGATTATTGCAGCTATAGTGTTAAAATAAATTTTAATTGTCAAGTTTGGTGATATTGTGGGGAAGATCATATTTCTTACGTGTGCCTAAAACCACATGTCTATGATTTAAACCTCAATACCTAGACTTCATACTATCTCAATGCTTAAGATGAGGTGCACCTAGATACCCTACCCATAAATTCAATAGACATGGTGCTAGGGAGTGTCAAAGGAGATATTGGATCTTTGGTTGCAAAAGTGAGAGACATGTACCATAAACTTCTTAGCAAACCCCCATTCTTAATAACCATTCCATAATAGGAATTAAGAAGAGAGGCTTAGGGAGGAACCTTTTAAGGAAATACTAAGATAATAATTTCTAAGGTTCTAACTAAGTGGTGTTTATAATTTCAATGACCCAGCCTATACCTAATCTAAGACCCTTAAAGAAGGACAACCTCAAAGAAATCTATTATAGTGTGAACATATAAGAATAGACATCATCCAAAGATGTGTTCATCTAAAATCTTAACATAATAGAGAACTTTAAGCAATACACAAATAATAGAGTTTCTTGCCTAATATAATCACCTAAAGCTTATGAAGACAGAGGATTTTAAGAGCCTTGTTTTGAGTAAGATTGGAAATTGAGCATAAAAGAGCATTTGAAGGGCATTAAAAAATGGTGAGCCACTAGTTTAAAGAGAGGAGTTATAGAAAGAAAAGGAAAATTTAGACAACTAAAAAAGAAAATCGAAGTTATGTGAAATAGGAGGAGAGAGAGGTAAAAGATGTCATATACATTGGTCTTTTGACTATTGCATTGCTCTTTAGGAGCAAAGACACCATAATAATTATTTGGGTTAATGTTATAATTTATACCTTAACTTTCCCACTTTTTACAATTATATATCTCAACTTTGCCACTTTTTACAATTATACATATAAAGTTTCAATTTGTTTAATTATACATTAAACTAAAGATTTGGTTGTCATCATTTGCACCTTAGTTAATTCTAATTCACATTGTTAGTCTTGTTAGCACAATTAGCCAATGGAATGGCTGCTTACGACCTTAGGGAAGGTTGCATGACCATTAACAAGTAGTTCTCAACCACCACCATCAAAATAATGAGCTGTTACCCACTTAAAAAAATGTAGATTGCAAGACCTATCGACAGCCATAGGTAGCTGTCTACGGTCTTAAAGGATCGTACGTCCCCCTTAAGGCCATCGGTAGTCACCACATTAGCTGATTGGACTAATGAATTGAATTAGAGTTAACTAAGGTGTAGAATATTACAATTAAATCTTTATTTGGATATATAATTAGACAATTTAAAACTTTAGGCATATAATTTCAAAAAATGGTAAAGTTGATATGTAAATCATAACATTACCTTATAATTATTTCAACTCTTTTGAAGACCTTATAAAAGATGAACCAATCATGGAGTTGTGTGATTTAACATTCTCTTTAGTTTTTAAATTTGTGAATTAGCTAAAGAAAATGAGCTTAAATTGGAGTACTTAGAGTTGCAGTTGTATACTTAAATACTTCTGATATTTAGAGTTTCTTCTTATAAGAAACCTATTTATGTAAAGCTTGGAGCAGTAAGTTGAAAAGAAATAATATGAGGATAAGAAAGAAGCCTCCCTATAAAGTTTGGAGATATGAGAACAAAATCAATTCTTCTAAGTTCTGGTAGATAGGTTTGAAGTTAAGTTGAGGACTAATAAATCTAAGGATTTGGTAGGAGGCAAACTACTAGTTTATTTATATTTTTTATTTCTTGTGATAAAGTTAGTGCTTTTATATTTATATCTTTTTTTAAAATGCCATTATGATGCATTCATTTTGATGTAACCCAGCGAGATAGCCACCACTTCACTAAATTAAGTTCCTGCTATGAAAATAAGAAAGATTAATTTTTTTAAGGTTTTACTTAGTGTTTAAGAAATTGAATATGGATGATACTCCAATGGATATGATGCACCATTAGAATTTGAACTATACGTAATCAATTTGATATTATGCACAAATTGATTAGATAGGTCATTGACAACAAATATAATATCTTAGGATTTCAAGCTAATTCAACAACTTTAGGATCTGAACCCCTAAATTTAGGGTGACGGACTAAGTAATTTGTTTTATTTTAAACTTCACAGTAAAGTTGTAAAAATTAGACGAAGTGATTTAAGTAAAGTCAATTTCTCAAAATAAGTTATATAAAAATATTAATTTGAGAAAAATATTAATTTATCGATAAAGATGATAATTGTAAAATTTGAGATTTTAAATATAGCGAAATATTAGAGATAAGTTAATTAACTTTAAAAAATAATAATGAAGTTGAATTATAAATAATATACATGTATTTACTTGTGATATGCATTATATGTATTAAACATATACATATAATAATAATAAATTATTAAAATAAGGGAAATTAACATAAAATAATGAAAAATTAATAAAAAAAATGAATGGATGAGTCATCAAATGATATGTCAATCTAAGATTAATTAGAAATGATGAGTTAACACTTGATTATTTAGAGAATGACACATAGCACCTAGAGAAATGAGAGAAATGATATGTGTAATTTACTTTTTTACATGCAAAAATCTTAAAGCTTATAAATAGGGGTCCATACCTCATTTACAATATTTTAGCAACCTAAAAATACACGAACATAATTTTAGAAAATAAAATAAAAATAGAACAAGAAATAAGGTTGGAATGGGTTTAGGGCAGTTCATATACCAAACCACAACCTAACCTGGAGCAACTTTGAAGTCCAATAGAGGGTAGCCGAAGAAGGCTTTTTGATAAGGTGTAGCGGTTTAGTAGTGGCTAAAGGCAGTCGGTTCAGGTGAACCAATTTTTCGCTCGTAACTTGTTTAATTTGCTAAAAATATCAAATTTTATCAATTAATAATGAAATTAGGTTTTCTAGGATTATTTCAGGTGTAGATTAATTTAGAAATTTTATTTTAATTAAATAATTAATGGAAATATGTGTTCCTAAAGAAAATGCCTGAAAATTGAATAAATTTTTATAAATATTATATGATATTATTTCAAGCTCAATGTTTAAACATAATACACCTAATATATATATATATATATATATATATTTAATTTTGGTAACAATAATTTTTGAAATTAAGCATGTTTCATATTTTTTATAATTATTTTGAATAAAACTATTAACTTTACTGAATTATTGAAATAATTAGTTTTTGAAGAAATTAATGAATGATCTCTACATGTTTAGACTTCTAGATATATATAACGATATTTGGAATATTTAATTTTTATCGCACACATAAATTTTTTTATTTTCCTTAATTTTTCCCAATTTTGAGCTAAGACTAGTTGTTTTCGTAAAAATGGATAATAGTTAGTTTAGTGTTATTTATGGTCAATAATTGAAATAAATATTTTTTTGAGTCTATAGGATTTTTCATGAAATTAATCAGGCTCTTATACTATTTATTACATATTTTCCGAATATAAGTTTATATATTGGCTTAATATGTAATATAGTTAGTAGTACTATTAAAATATTTATCAAATCTATGTCAAATGAACATTATGGGGTATATTAAGAGTTATATGATAAGTTTGGAAAATGTGAGTTTTAAGGTTTTTAGTTCAATACTAAAACTTATTCGGGTCAATTATAGAGTTAGGGTAGCATATGGTCAAGTTATAACGAGAAAAGGGTATTTTTAGACTTTTGAAAATATTGATAGACTTGGTTCTTAAGATATCTTAATAGTGCTTAAAATAACAATCCTGATGTCATAAACTTTACTAAAATCAAATAGGAAATGAGTACGATATGGTCAAACAAAGTTTAAAAATGTGAAAATGAAAGCTTATAACGGTTCGGATTCGACCAATACTTGATTTGAAAATTGTGTTATATTTTCATAGGTGTGATAAGTACAAGAGGACCACGTGGTAGAGTTTAGGATTTTATGCTATTATTGAGTCCAAGTAAGTGGATCTAACCCATGCTCAGAGTAGATTTATGGCTACTCATTACACTACATGCTGTTTGATGTCGTATTGATTGAATATGGGTATATCTTAGGTGAACTGATATGCTACTATGATGAATGCTGATGTGATGATTATGAATGACAATAATTGTACCTTGGTTTAATTGTTATGTTGCTATGTTGGGTGATGAATTGTGTTTACGAATGATTGTGTTACCTAAAGAAGTTGAGTGATTTTTAACTCAATCTTTTGGGTGTTCACTTAAGTGAACCTTAAGTAAGATACTAGAATTTCACTAGGGAGAGTTTGAAAACTAGATTCAAATCATTAGGTTGAATGAAACTAAAAGACTAGTTATGTTGAGTGATATACTTGAGTTATTATTGCATATTATGGCATGGTATGGCACAGCACAAAAAGGGTCCTACGAGTCAAAACTTTAAGAATGAAGCTTCTAAGTGATCGTGGGAAAAGCATGGCTTTATGAACTCAGTTTTTAGAAGTATATAGATTGCATTGCTTGAATATTGAATATTGTGACTATTTTGATAGTCAAATTTGGTAGACTACAGTATGTAGTCTAATTTAGCAGTATTGCCACTTTGATTTGGTAGACTGCTGTGTATAGTCTAATTTAGTAGTATTGCCACTTTGATTTGGTAGACTACAGTGTGTCGTCTAATTGGCAATGTTGCTACTTTGATTTGGTGAACTACAATGTATAGTATAATTTTATAAAGCAAAGTTGAGGGGTCCTACTTCTAAGCGGCTCCTTGTTACCCTTTTTGATAATGGTAGACTATAGTATATAGTCCAATTTGTTGGGGGTCTTATTTTTAGGTAGCTTCTTATTGCCCATAGATTTGTAGACGTTATATCTAGATGCCTAGCTATGTTGACTAATCGAAAGAAGATTGGAGAGCATAGAATATCGGTACCAATGTATGCAATGTGCATGAGCATAGCATGTTGCATTGCTATAGTAAATGCTCGGTTAGGCCGATGCATATGTAAAGTTGAACTTACGAGTTTTGATTGAAATGTTTCAATTGTGATATGTAATATTGTCTATCATATTGTCTATATTATGTTGTTTTTTATCCACTCTCACTCAGCTTTAGTAGTTGAGGGGATAAAATGTTTTATCTTCAAGTTAATTGCATCGTGAAAGGCCCAACACTAAGGGAGGATTTATATATTGAGAGTGTGAGTTAGAGTTAGTAACTTTTATATGGAACCTATACTAAGTCAGGAATCATATTATTGTGAAGATAACAAAGGAAAAAACAGGTTTGTGTTTTGATGTAAATATTATAGTGTACACATAAGTTGTAGCAAAATATCTAGCTGGGCTCCGATGTAGCAACCCCTTTATCATGTAAACAATGATGTCTTTTGATTAATGAGTAGTTTGAGTTAAGTTTTCAACAAGTATTCTTGTGTAATGGTACATCCTGTACTAAGTCGAATGTGACATCAAATCATTAGGATTTGATAATAACTAATGTTTGTTGAGAGAACACCAACAAAAGGAGTAATGGTATTTAATGATAATGTACAATTGTTTGTGTTATAAGTTTATATATGTCTCTAGGCTAATCAATAATAAATTTGGAAAGAAAAATATAGAGAAATAATAAGTCCAAAAGTAACATCATGGTACATAGTTGATAACGTGAATTTTGCATACATTTTCTATATAGTATTATTTTAGATCTTAACTTAGTTAATTATATAATATTTTGAGCTTAATTCATTTAAATTGTATTTTTATGGACTTCATAAGTATTTTATGAAAATTTGAAGGTTCTTATTAAGTTTTGGAGTTTTTAAAAGCAATAGGGTTGATTGAGGATTGAAGCAAAAGAATTTTGAGTGGAGAACAAAGTTTGGAAATGAATATGGTTGAAGACTATAGTCGTAGTTTCTACTCGTGCTCCTCTTGTCGTCAAATTTCATTGAATTTTGACGACTCCAAACAAAGTGTAGTGCACACTTAAGCTTTACAGTCGTGTGCCTTAACAATAGATTTGTAAGGATTTTTAAATGTTTTATTTTTGTGAGGTTTTCTTTGTAATTCTAAGTTTATTCTTTATAAATAGATGCTTAGACCTAGGATTGTAGGGAGAGCCCCTTTAGAGTTAGATATAGTAAGGCAAAGAATTACAAAGGGGACTTCTCTATTCTCTTTTCTTTTACTTTGTTATGTCTTTATTTTGAGTTCTTAGTAAATCGTTGCTTAACCCAATGTTCTACAGTGACTTCTTATTATTAATGAAATTCAATCTATGATTTTGTGCATCGTAATCTAATTGTGTTAGTTTCATTATCTGCTTTAATTCACTATACTGATGATTGAATTACTACTAGAGTCTATTATAGAGTTCACTAAGGCATGCAATATGATTAGCTAACACAATTAGGTAAGACTAGCTATCCCATTTAGGCAATATGACTACCTGACTCAAACATTTAGTAATTCAGTTCTTTTTTTTTTTATTGAGGAAAACTAATAATATGATTCAAGAGTATCATGTGATTGCTTTATTCATAAGTGATTCAAATAGAGAGAGTTTTAGGATTAGGAATTAACTAGAGACGCGAGTCTAGTTAGTTTATAATAGGACTTCCCATGGTTTAGTATTGCTACTAAGATTGAATAAGTCACTTAGAATTAAGAAGTAGACAATACTAAGGAATATGTCTTCTCTTTTATTTTAATTGTTCTTAATTTAATTTCTTGTTCTTGTTGTTATTTTTATTATTCTACTTATTATTTCTATTTAAATTTATTTTCTTGTTACTTTAGTTAGTTATTATTACAATCTTCACCTTTTCTACCCTTTAATTATTCAAACAAATCTTTTATTGCATAAGTTAGGTGATTAAACAATTTAGGGATACAATTGCTAAAAATAATTAGATACTACTCTCATGTGAGGTTCCTCGTAGGATCAATACTCAAAATTATAATATGTTTTATGTATACTATAACTTAATTACATGTACTTGCCTACGTCGCAGAATGATAAGTGATTAGTGGTCTAAATGGACTAATACGAGTCGTGTAGTAGCAAATACGATCTTCAAACAAAATTCCTCCAGACCAGACATGCTCATGCCAAGTATCCATGTCCCTCTTGTCAAGTATTATGTCTTACACATCGTGCTATGCCAATTCTCTATTGACATGCTCGTGAACATTCTCATTACAATAGGCTACCACTTGAGAGATATGCAACGTTTGATATGACCATACTCTCTAATCTTCCACTAATTCTTATGATCTGAGACATACATGGTACTACTTATGAGCATGTTCATTCATGTTCTTTGAAATCCCTACTAATTTGATATATTCATCCAACTCTTGAGCTACAGTACAAACTCACTCATCATAATTCTTGAAATGTACTTCAAACCCATAAACCATATGTCTCTCTTTATCGCTTGGAATGATATTCATCATCAACCCAATAAATTTTGTAATTGCTACTTTAGATTAGTAGTAAGGGAAAAAAATATAGCAAAAGGAATATAATAAGATGTTAGAAAAACAAGACACATGTTAGGGAAATGTTGGTGCTGTGCTTTTGAAAAGTGATGACTTACGTATTAAGTTATTATAGGCAATTAGGAGTAATCTTAGGTCCATCTTCTTAGTAAACCATTGTAATAGTTTAGCCTTTAAGCAATTGGTAAGGAAAGATGTAGTGTACAACATTAGCTAGCTAGAGGTTGACTAGTAAGTTGGCAGCTTAAGGAGGGAGCTCAGCATTCAACAGGTCAGCAAAAGGAATAGAGGCTCAAAGCTTGGTGATAAGGTCTTCATCAACTTAGATCAATGTGTAGACAAGATGATCCATAAGCAAATTCAACCAAATTCTGTCCTAGTAATAAGATTTGTCCTTGGCCAGTTGTAGAAGTAAGATCCTTCTTGCTAAACCTTGGAAGCCTTGGAGTCTTTCTCTAATAATGGGTCTGGAGGTTGGCAATCCATCGCAACCCTTTGATAAATCTAGAGATGTGTGCTCTCAGGACTCTACTACATCAAAATAGATTATAAGCATCTTAAGGTCACCCACATAATCATCCACACTCAACCTAACTTGTTATAGAGTTTGCAATTTATCATACAACTCTTGTCTATAATGCTTTAGGACAAATCTTAGAGACATCAAATGCTTCATAGCCATCTTAGTAAGCACCATTCCTTCTGTTTGGTGCCCCTTACTTACCAATGGATTGCTCCACCATAAAGTAACATAGCCATTAAATTCCTAAGCTGCTAAGTGTACCTTAATGTACTCATTACACTCGCAATATTCAAATGCCTTCTTGACTTTCTACACCCAAACAAGATAGACATCTATTAACCCACCACCTTTAAATGGTGAAAATTTTAATTAAATAGTCCCTACCTTTTGAACATTGTTGCGATCACCCCTTACATTCCCATGCACTTCAAGATTATCATCAAGACAATACTAATTATTTTCCATAACAAGTATCCCATTATGCCTTATATTTCCTCGCTACTGCTCCAACGCTACAATTCACCTATTCATATCCTTAGTTAATGTAGAGAGATCTCAGATAGTTGTATTGATGCAATTCGTATTATCTACCCCACTAGACTAATTAAGATTTCTAGACATATTAAATAAAATTTAGTAACATAAAATCAAATCACATAACATCTTCTTCACACATCACACACTCCATGCACATACTCTTTGCTGAAACTGTGGTATAATAATGTATGATGTAATGTAGGGGACAACTACTAGTTCACCAAATTAAGTTCTTGCTATGAAAATAAGAAAGATTATTTTTTTTTTCTAAGGTTTTATTTTATATTTAAGAAATGGTGAAAATACAAAAAAATCTCCCTAAATTACAACTTAAATGCAGATTGACATCATATACTTTCAAAGTATGCTTTAAGACCTCATAATCTTTAGTAAGATGGCAAACAATCTCCATAGGTTAAAAATAACCCCCATGAACTTTGATTTTAGTGTAAAAGTACCCTTTGAACTTGTCAAAATATACTTTAAGACGTACTAAACCTTAACCATAGCATAGTTGTCAAAATTGTGATTTTACTATTCATTTGAATGTATAAAATTGATGAATCATACATATCGTATAAAATTAGTAAAATCGCAAACTTGTAAAATCATGTATTAAAATCTACCAAAATTTTGCACAAGAATTATCTTATATCCATTTTAAATTAGAAAAACATTATAAAAATATAAACCTATGAAATCGTATAGTTGACTAATGACTTTTACAACTATGGACCATAGTGTGACTTTTTTTTATTGAAAAAGAAAACGTTCTTTATGTTGCAAAGTTTAGGTGGTGTTAAAACACACTTTAAGAGCTAGTGTGCCAACAAAATATCCATGAAAACCCCATTTTTATTCCCTACATAATGATATTGTGTTTTAGAAGTTGAGTAAATTGTGCAGATAAGAAGTTAGGGTTGCTTATTAATTGTTTGATAAAGAAAACTTAGGTTGTTATGGATTTACTTTGTAATTTGCAGGTTTCACATCTTAAGTTGTTTGATAACATTGATTCTTTATGCTTGAATTATAATTGCTTCAAACTATTTTCTTTTGCACCACCAATTGTTAATTTCAACTTCATGCATAGGAAATTTTCAAAATATTTCAAATTTTCGTATCACTTTTTTAATGAAACAATTTTTGACCAATTTTTTTCATAGGAAATTTTTCACTTGACCATGTAGTGAACGTTAATTAATTCCTTGTTATAAGTAGTAGTTTGAACTTGACAACATAATTTTAGGCTAATATTATCAATTGAGACTAGATCCTTACATTTTTAGTTAATTGGTATCTATGTTCATTATTTGAAATTTCTACTAGTCTGATATAGTCTTATAAATTTTGCAACTTTACCTTAAAAGTTTCCCTAAAAGAACATAAAAGTAAGAGGTGTAATATTTCCCAAGTTGAAAGAAGATAGAATGATGAGAAATGAATGAAATATGCGAAAGCAGGGAAAAGGTTGAAATTTGGACAAGTATTATGACCTTACCATTTTATGTAGAAAAAATTTGTGGTATAAACTTCAAAAAGGGTGGAGATTATTAAGAATTATTAGTTTAAGAAAACTAAGTAAAGGAAATATTTGTCATTATTACATCTTTTACTTATCTGCATCATGCTTCTAAGATGAATTAGAAGTACATACATGCATATTTAGTGTACAAAGTATAGGAATCTTATTCATAATGAATTGATTTTTTATTTAATTTGAGCAATAAAAATTTCATTAAAATAAAGTGATAAAATTTCATTCACTGTATGTATATATATATATAGATATAGATATATATATATATAGATAGATAGATAGATAGATATATTTGTCAAAAGATGAATTTCATTCCATTGGAAAAAAAATTATATCAATTAAACTGATTGATAAAAAAGAATTGACGCATAAGAGTTGGGGTTATGAAGATCTAATTGAATAAACAAGCACATCTCTTCAAGCGTCACAACATCTCACATAGGGGATATTAAATTTTCTTCTAAGAAAATAAAACATACCCAATTGGTGAGAGTGACAAATCTTATAAAAGGGATGACATAATCCCACGTAAGGGATGATATCAAAAAAATACATAAAAAATTGTTTATTATAGAAACTATTGTCAAACGAATCTTGGCTTGACCACCACAATCATTAGACGAACTAGAGCTATAGAGGTGGATTTGTGATGAATAGTATTGTAACGCTAATGGATCAATGAAGGTTTGAGTGGTAAGAAAAGATAAATTTAAGGTCAGTAGTGGTGGATCTGCAAATATTGAGATTAATATGGTAATAAGCCTATCTCGCGTAATATATGGTACTGAACACTAACTTAAGGAAAATAAATATTTAAAAAAATATATATATTTTAAAAATAGTTTAGAAGTAACCAACCAGGAAAAGAAACAAAAAACGATTAGGGTTTCTTAGGTAGAAGAGATACTAATTAGATCACTAGATTGCTAGTTTTCTAAAAAGAAAAAAGGTATTTTTTGAGAAAATATTAACCAAAAAGCTAAGTTAGGAGTCTAACTTATTAAGAGATTTGTTACTATGTGAAAAAAAAAAAAACTAATGGGCTTTTATTTTTACAATCTTTCTAAAAAACATGAAAATATGCAAAAAAAAAAAAGATAAATGAATGAAAAGCGATTTTTTATTTTTATTACAAATTTTCTTAAGAATAGAAAAAAAAAAAAACAAAACCTTCCAAATTATAAGGCTACGTCAAAGGCACTTATGCACCTATTAGTTGAGATCAAACCAACATAGTTTTTATTCGTAGAAAACTTTAGTATTTTGGTTATTTTAATTTTTGAAAATGGGTCAGGTTTATGTTTTTATCCATTCATTATTTTTTAAGCAAAAACCAAAAAAAAAAAAATTGTTTTTATTGTCAAATTTATGAAAACAAACCTAAATTTTGAAAAGAAAGCCCAAAATAATATTTACATTTAGAGAAAACTCTTTTCTACGTGATAAATCACTTTTTGGATCCTAAACATCTAATTTGTTAAAAAGATGCAATTTTATGTGAAAAATGTGAATCTTCATAAAAAAAGTGATCGTGCCTAAAAGATGCAAATCTCTCTTAAAGATGCAAATCATTTTAAAAGATGCAATTTTATCTAAAAAGATGTAATTTTTGTAGAAAATATGCAAATCCTTTGAAAAAAAAAAATGCAATTTTGATTAAAAAGAGTTAATTTTTATAAAAGATGCAAAAATGAAAAATGCAAGTTTTAATACAAATGTGAATTTTTATAAAACATGCTATTTATATCCTAGATGCACAACCTACATTACAAATGTGAAATTTATGCAAAAAATATGCAATTCATATTGATACACTAATGATAAATACACTTAATTATTATTGTAAAACCTGTAAAAGACACATGTTAGTAATGATTTTACACAAAGTATCCTAACTATGCAATTTTTTTTTTAACAAAAGAACTAATATGACATGTGTTAATAACATGTACATAAAAAATTGCAAAGTAAAAATAGTGATAATAAATTTGATAATAATAAAAGTATTAGAACTAAGGACTTGTATGCAAAAATAAAGAAAGTTAGTGTGAATCAATAATTTTATTTATGCAGAAAAAAATAATGGAATAAAATAAAAAAGAAAAATAAAACTAAAAAACTCAACCCACATACACTACTAAGGGTGCGAGTTAGACTAGGATCAAGGAGTAGTTCACTAGCCGAGTTCGAGTTGGTTATGGGTTAGGTCATCTAGGGATGAAAGCATTACAAGTTTTCAGAATTCTCACAACGTGATCTAATCATCGAATCAAGGGGGTAATGGAATTTTTTTGTGACAAAGTGATTACTAAAAGGAGGTTTAGACATAACCTTTTAGAGTTTTGTGGTGGTTTTGGTGGTTTTCGTCGGTGGTTGTTAGTGGTGGTAGCCTTTAAGTGTTGTGGTGGTGGTTTTTCCAATGCAATGAAGAGGTATATTCTAGGGTTCTAAAACATGAAGAAGTTGTTGGTAGTGTTGGTTTTGTATAAGGGTGATGTTTTGTTAATGGCTTGAAGGTGGTCATGCATGGTAGTTAAGGTTTGGTTAGTGAAAAGGGATGGAGGCCACAGTATAGGATGGGATTGGTCTTGGTGGGTTGCTAGGGGCATAGGGTGTTGATCGTAGTGGGTAGCTTGCATTGTTACTAGGTATAGGTAGTCCTAGGTTAGAGAGAGAGTGTAGGCTATCGTTGTAGAGACAAAATAGGTGATGGGCATGTGTGTTTTTGATTTTTTGGATGAGAATTGGATTCCTTAGATGTTTCCTAAGCTTTTTCTTTTATAGAAATATAATTCAAATGATGTCTAAAGCTTAGGATTTGGTCAAATCACACATGGTAGCTAAGGATAAAGCTTCTGGTGATATTTGATTTTTCTAAATCTTTGAATACTTGTTATTTTTTTTTTTCAATAAGAAGAACTACATTCAAACTGAAGAAAATAAAAGTGCCTACATATTAAAGGAAGGGCATCCCCCTCCATTACATATGCTGTTCAACATATCTAAACTATATACAGCGTAAAAGTCTGCTAAACAAGCATCAACTAGAAATAGAGGAACACAAGAAGAGAAAACATGAAAAGACTAAGATCATAATCCTTCCTTGGCAAGCCTATCAGTTGCTTCAATCCTTGCCCTACTTACCTTATTCATCACGCGGCAAGAAAAGGAATTAATCAACTGTTTGCATTCTAGTAGAATAAGGTAAAAAATATTCGAGTCAACATCACTCTTTTGGATCCAAAAAAGAGCTCATTGGGACTTGATATCACAAAGGACTTTAAAGGCTCCTACATTGCAAGCTAAAATTAAACCTTCCTTGATAGCATGTAACTTTGCTTCTAGTAGAGATAAGTTTTATAAGCCTTTGTAGCTACCCCTTAATACTACTCCTTGCGAATCCCTGCATATTGCTCTAACACCAACAAAATTTCTATCTCTTGTTGCAATTCCATCAACATTTAACCATATCTAATCGTTTTCAATGTTTGTGTAGTCAAAATCTAAGTTTAAGTCAATGTTTCATAGCCTTTCTCTTCGCGTTAAGCACCGCCATTCATAAGCTTCCTTTTTTATCCTTTATATGTAGGGCAAGCAACTCTGTTTTGATTGAAACACCTTGGTATTTCTCTCCTTCTAGATTTCCTTGATATTGAATAGGATGATAACTTCCAAAGGAGTGCTTATAAACAACCAATTTCTTTTAAATTTCTTATAACTCTCTTTTAGCCATTTGACTAGGTTCTCGAACTAATTTTGACCATTTGTAATGCTGATACTAAGAACTCCCCCTATATCATGACTCCATTGACAGTCCATGAATAAATGTTGAATTGTTTCCTCACTTAACTCCCATAATGGGCAACTCATCCTTAGATTAAACCCCTCCTGTTTAGGTTGTCTCTCATCGCAATACTTTGATGGAAAATTCTTTAGAGTAAGAATTGGAGACTGTGAGGTGAAGGAGCTTTCCAAATCCACAGCCATTCTTTCTCATATGTTCCTTGATTATTAAGGTTTATCAACTATTTGTAAACTGATTTAGCAGAGACTTCTCCATCAACTTCATATGGCCATCTGCAAACATCTTCCAAAGACTATTCACTTTCTAAGAAGATTGATCCTAACCTGCTTCTTATACGGCCATCTAGACGATAACTAATCCTTTCTACTAGCCACCTATTTTCATTATTCCAAATTTCACTTAGGACAACATGTTGATCATCTTTTGATATTGGCCCATACAACCAACTGCTTATCTTCTGCTTTCTATTCTAAAGGTCTACCTAAAATCGAGCCTTGGATACTGATATAACCTTTATGTGAACCTTTTCCTTAAGCCACAATAAGGCATTAGAAATGTTCTTGTAGAAGTATAAACCTTTCATCACTCTTTTACTTGGCTATTCTATCTTGAATTGTTGTTTAAGGAGTTTAGTCCAGAGGAGCTCTTTTCTTTTTAGTCATCAAGCAAGTTCAACGAAATTTACTTTATTTTGTTAATGAATGTCCAGCATTCCTAAGCTTCCCACCTCCTTAGTTAGCTTGATTTTTTCCTAGTCATCAAATGCACCCTCCTTGTTTCCTTTGTTGATCCCTATAAAAAATTCCTATGAATAGCTTTAGCTTTTTTGACAAAGCCTTTCATAAGGGGAACAACCTGTAAACAATAATTTACAACATTCTCTAAGGATGTTGTAGCTAAAAGCTTTCTTCTAGCCATACTGAGAAGTTTTGCCTTCTAACCAGATGGTTTGCTCTTTGATCCATCGATAATGAAGTTCAAACTTGAGCTCTTTAGCCTTCTATTCTCTTTAACTAGGATACCTAAGTATTTACCAACATTTGCATTAAGGTGAATCCTAAAGATATCCGTAATTTGCTGCTTCTCACTTGTAGCCATATTCCTTGCAAAAATGATGTAGGACTTCTCATAGTTCACTTTTTTCCCTAATAGTGCACAAAAGAAGTTGATGACTTCCTTAATTTGTCTTGCATTTTTTTTTTTAGATGTTTCCCCCATTAATAAGAGATCATCCATGAAAAAAAGATGTGATGATTGAACAGATGTTCATCTAAACTGCAGAGGTTACCAACTTCCCTCCATCACCTTTCTATGGATCAGTCTACTTAACATCTCCATGGCTATTATGAATAGGTAAGAGGAAACTTGTCAAATTCCCCTACGAGAATAGCTTGGATCATTCATTACTCCATTGAAAAGTAGTTGGCATTGTGTTGTGCTTAGGCAAGAGCTTGTAAGTTTTATCCAACTCCTAAGGAAACCAAGGCTATTCATCACATAGATCACAAAATCCCATTCAAGCTTGTCATATGCCTTTTCCAATCCAATTTTATCATCATTCCCTTTCTTTTCCTTTGCTTTTTTCCTAAGAGGTGTAAGACTTCCTGGAAGATTGTAATATTATCTCTCATTGACAAACCAGGAATAAAACTCGCTTGCTCTGAACATATTGCATCATATAACATTAGTCTAATTCTTTTGGCCAGATACTAGCTAATCACCTTGTAAAGAGTTGTACTTGAGCTTATTGATTTGAAGTCTTTGACCTTATTTTCCCTTACAACTTTTGGTATTAATACCACCAAGGTTTTTTTCAATTCCTTAAGTATAACTCCATTTTCTAGGATTGTCTTTACTGGGTCACAAATTGTTCCCGTAACACTTTCCTAGCACTTTTTGTGGAATTCTGTGTACAATCCATTAATCCCCGGTGATTGGTTGTTTCATATGGACCACAACCCCCCCTTTTATCTCCTCATTTGACCATTCCTTCTCCAAATCCATTCTCTCTTCAAAGTTAAGTTCTCTTTACGTGCTAACCCATCTTCTAGACCATTGACCTATGGCTATTCATTTCATAGTTTACAGCCCTTTATTGTAACTTACGATAAGATTTTTCATGTTTTGCTCATTAGTCACCTAATTTCCTATAGCAGCAAATAAATCACATATCCTTGCATTTGATCTTCTTATAATGACGCTCGCATGGAAGAACTTGATATTATACTCTCCTTCAATAATCTAAGAAGCTCTTGCTTTTGCCTTCTAGAGTAACTCTTCTTACTTTTCAATAATTTTAAGTTTCTGGTTAGTCACTGAAAAATTTTCCTTCTAATCTCTTGAATTAGTTGCTTAATGGACTTTCTTCTAGAGTGTAGAAGGCTAAAACTTTCTTTATTTTAGGTTTTTATGGCTTCTATCAACTTATGATGGTCCTATAAGACATCAAAATGAGGCTAACTCCAATTGGCTACGATAAGGTCCTTAAAAGATGGGTAGGTTAGCTACATTGGCTAAAATCTAAAATGCCTTGAGGGTTTTGGGCTTCCACATACTTTAGAAAAAGTATTCAAGATAATTGGTAAATGATTGGAGTGGAGCAACAAAATGTGGAACACTTTTGCACCAGGAAAATAATTTCTCTAACTAACATTTCCCTATGCTTAGTTAATTATGGTTTGTACTATTTCATTCAATTTTTTTAATTACTTTAGCCAAGTAAACTAAGACTTAACAAAACTAAGGCCTACCTTTCTACAATGGTTCATACATTCTTCGTATGCTAAGGCTTTACTTTGTCTTAATCTTGCCCCATCACATTTCTCTTCTCTAGAGATGATTTCATTAAAATCCCCTATGCTTAACTAAGGCCTACTTAAGTTCTTCAACTAAGAACAAAGTTTCTCCTATAGTAAACATCTTAATTCCTCCATCTATACGGTTGGAACGGTGTGTATAGCATGGTTACTTGCATCTCCCAAGCCATGGTTGACATTGTTTGCTCTATATTGTCCATTATTGACAATATGAAGGGCATGTGATGAATGTCTACTTGTACCTACCGGGTCAACATGATTTTCTCAACTGCCATTAGGCATGTCCATTTGATGACTTCCAAAATATCTTGACCTAAGACGTTTGACTTGAACATTGGCATTTTGATGATTAGTAAGCTTTCCATTGGGATTCTTATGATCTTCTCTCCTTAAAAGTGAAATTGTCCTCTTCTCATAATCGACCTGAACACCACTTTTGGAATCCCTTCCTTCCTCCATCTCGCATTTATTAGCACGATGGTCACTACCTTTGCCATTACTTGGCAAATGCCATTTGCCATTTGAACTTTCTATATTTGCATGTCTGAGTAAATTCTTGGAATCTTCAAGTCGTGGCCTAGCAACTTGAGGTTGATTTCCACATCCAGCATTTGCATAATTTTGTCTTGTAAGTTTTTTTTTACACTATTCAAAGAGTTTTTTTGGTACCTTTTGTGTTTAAAGATTTCTTGGTTATGAAGGAAAAAGGAAGAGATTCCTAGTTTCCTCTTCTTCTGCTTTAAATATGGGGTTGTTTAATATCTTAAAAGATTTACCTAAATCTTTAAATGATCCTTTTCCTTGTGGTGCCTTGTCGCTACCTTTTTGCTGAATTAGGTGTTTGTTTTAGAATCTTGAGAAATATTCTCTTTCCCTTTTCGACTCATTTTCAAATTTTCAATTGATTGTTTTGATTCTCTCCTTTTTGGTGGTGCCTTTTTGTATTATACTTTCACCTAATTTGAATAATTCTCCTCATTTAACTTATTCATATTGGATTCTCCATTAGTAATGTCCTTTAGCATTTCTCCTCTCCCAGTTGACTCAGTCTATGTTTCATTAAATGAGGTATCTACCCTTTGTCCTTCCATAAGTTCACTCACCTTGTCCACACATTTTTTATTTAATTTACTGGCACTCATATCTTCATTTATCTCATTAGTCATCCTAGCGATTTGATTAGGCACTTGTTTGTTCTCTTTACATGCTCCTCCTAAAATTGTTTTTGGAGCCTTTATATACAAACAAACAGCCTTGTTATGATTCAACTGCCCACAATTTCACATAGCCTCGAAGTTCCCTCATACTGAATCGATACCATTGTTTTTTAATTATTGGGGTATGTTTCAAAGGGGTATTAGTATCTATTTGAACACATATGTGTGCAAATTTTTCCCTTTTAAGGCTAACCATGTATGAATCATAGCGTAGAATGGGTCCAATCTTCTCTCCTATCCTTCTAATAGCCAACGAGGAAAAGTATTCCATTGGGAGTCCTACTATCTGCACCCACACGGCTATGGAATCAAATTAACTTTGATCTGTTCTGAAATCTGGTTCCCATCTCTTCATGGCCAAATAATAGCCATTAATAAACCATGGTCCATTTTAGATCACCCATTGAAAATCATGATTTTGTCCAAAATCAAAGTAAATATAGCTGATCCTACTGTAATAATCTTTAAATTCCCAATAGATCTCCAAATCCTCTTTAATCTATATAATAGAAATTTAAAACCTGGGTTTGATCCAATCACTTTGGCAATAAAAGCATATTGCCACGATGCATAAATACATCTTTGTTCTATCTTTGAAAAAACCACATGACATGTACTGGGTTTTGCATTCTCATTAAGTTTCCTTTCTTCATCTAAAGTGTTCTCATTGTCATCCTCCATAGATCCATCAATCTTCATGTCCTTAAAGTAGTATTACTCATATGCCTTGGGAATGTTCGTAAGTGTAGAATCCCTAAAGGACATTTTCCTTGGTGGATATTCATTTCCTATACTAGATCCACTATTTCCATTAGTAGATACTAAAGGAGAAGGTTGGTCATGATTATCAATAGCTTGGCTTTTCCTACTTCATTGTGCTTGATCGCTTGATTTGTTTTTGGAGAGGCTAGGGTTGTCACAATCCATTTGAATAATGATTTTATAAGTTTTCTTCTAAATACATATAAAAATGTTAAAGATTTAGTAAAATATGAAGTAGATTCAGGTTATAGAAGCTCCTATTGGATAGTATAGGTGACAAAGTAGGAGAGGGAAAAAAAATTAACTTATTACCTTGAAGGATCGAACTTGTGACCTATTAGATAGCAAACATGCACCTCTACCAATTATGTTGGCCTCATCATAAATGCATTGCTTTTATATTAATGCAAATATTTTGGGTTAAATTTATAATGCACTTCAAAACCCAAAACTAGGATAACCTAATTTATTCCATAGATTAACCAAAAGTACCCCAAGGCAATTAAATAATAAAAAATATACATGCAAAAAGGATTTTTTTAATACAAATTTAATTTAATAAATTCTAAGTCTTTTTTTTTCTCGTCTAGTTAAAAGTTTTTTAAATTCAAATTTTAAAGTGAACAAAGCCCATTTAAATGAGTTTAAATTTTTCCTAGGCTTTTCTTAAAAAAAATATTCTTTTAATAAAGCCCAATTTTTTAAAGGCTTATAATTTATTAAATTGTATGTATGATTTTGAATATTGCCTAATCCAACCTTAAACGATCAATTAACTTTACTTGACTTGGACACTTTTTGGCATTTAATTTTTTTTCTTTCATTTTTCAAAATTTTTGTATTCTTTGAATTTTTAATATTTTATAAACCTAGACAAAATGAAAATAAAAATATAATGAAGGTATAAAAGAGGTGTCTACACCTAGATGCTATGGCCATCCTCCTAGATGCTAAGGTTTGTGAAGGAACTAAGTGAGAGAGAGATAGTAGCTTTTTACAAATAATAAAAGGAAAATGACAATTTCATTCCAATCGGTATACTTTAACTATTTAATGGCGTTATTACTGATGGAAGTGCATTTGATTAATCTAATTATGGAAATGTGCACTAAAATTGCTTTTAATTGTGCCTTAACTAATAAGGAATGCAATTGAGTGCTTCAAGAAAATTTGGTATGCCTTTATGGAATCATGTTAATGGTAGTGCAGTTGAAGTGTTTGTTTATCCTCTATATGATATGCTCTTGAATTAAACTTAAGTTTACCTTAAGGATAATAATTTTAAAGTAAGGTACAATTGAGAAAGTACAATTTTAAGTTTATTCTTCATTTAAAAGGTAGATTCATGCACATTTATTGAGCATTTTAATGATTGGATGTGTGAAAAATGGGATTCCAAACAAGTAGAGTCAAGTCGAGTTTTTGAAGGTTTAGGATTAAAATGTATAAAAATCATTAAGCTTGAGCAAAGCCAAGCTTTTACTAAGCCTAAAATTTATAAGCTCAAACTCAAGCTTAAGCTTAAGCTTAAACTAAGCTCAAAGTTGATTCAAAATTTCAAAATTTCCTTTTTTTTGTTCCCTTTTCACATTGAAGTTAATTTAGACTTTTATGATTTTTATTCATATTAATCATTTTAATTATTTTTTTACTTCATCATGTTTGTTTTTCCATTCCTATATATCTTAATTCTTTTATTTTTAATAATTTTTAATTATAATAGTCTTATTCTTATATTATATTTTTGATATAATATGATTTTTAATATAATACATCCGCTAGCACGTATTTATATAAGTCTACTTACAAGTTAGCTTGTTAAAAGTATAGATAAGTTTATTTACGAACCAACTCGTTAACTATATAAATGAGCTTATTTGCAAGTCGATTTGTTAATAATATAAACATGCCTACTTACAAGTCTAAATATGAGTTTAATTTCAACTTGTTTAAATAAATGAGTTTCATGTTAATTTATATTAATTCTTAACCTATTTATTAATTGAGTTTAAGCTAATATAAGCTTAAAGCGCATCGAATTCGAGCAAATTACATGCAATTTGTTTCATTTACAGCTATACTATAAAATATATTAATTGCATAAAAATTAGAAAAAAAAATGAAAATCTAAGTTTATATTTACTTGGTTAATGTATTTTCCGGCATAACAAGACAATCGTACCATTGGAATGCCCCAGAAAAGGAGCGTAGGATATAGGAAGACCAAGGCATTTGAATGCCTCACATGCGCCAAGAAGTCAATGGGGGTGGACGAGTCGTTCGACTGGCATCCCCATCTCATGGTATAAGTTAGCATAGAGTTTGTTTAATAGATATAACTAGTAGCTTTAGCTTAATTTTATATGTGGGGAATGCTCGAGAACATGAACTTCTGAGTGGATTAGCTTCAATACTCATTTTCTGGACTCTTTCCTATCATTTTCTTATTTTAATTAATGAAGAATCAATTTAAAATATAAGTACTTTGATTAAATTTTAGCTTAAACAGACAAGAAATTTTATCTATTTCATTGCCTTCAAAAATTTAAAGTTTATAATATGATTTTGATGATAACAAAAAATCAATTAAGTTAAGTGATGTATTACTTTATCTTGTTAAATACTGGAAACAATTAATTGTTTATCCATTTATATTTTTGTGCTATGAGTATGATATATGTCCTTTAATGTTTTGTGGAAGGTACTTATGAATTTTGTGATTGCCAAAAGAATAGGTGAAGAAAAGAAGTAGTCTTGATTTCTGAAGCACCAGCTTGACAGTACTTATGCCAACCATCCTACTAGTGCTATAAAAATAGGGAGTCTCTAAATCATTGCCTATCGACTTGACGGTAGCAAGTAGAGCCAGCTTGTTGGTGACAAGCCCACCTGAGCAAAGTGGATTCTGTTTTGTCCTTGATGCTAGCTTGATGGTTCTTCAAAATGGTTCTTTTGTTGGTAATGAATTTAACTTACTAGGTTGATAGTATTAGGAGGAGCCTACCTGATAGTAGTTGTTTTTCAACTAACTATTGAAATATTTAATGTGTTATAATAGGAAAAATTGAATAAGACATTATAAATATTGAGCTATTCGACTAAAAACAATAGAGAACTGATATTCTATTGTAATATACAAACATTTTCTTATATTTTTTAGATTAACATATTTCAATTTGTCTCTTGTAACCTAACTTATAAATTATTGATAGAGATTTGTAGTACAATGGTTATGAGTTTATTAGTTACCAAAAAAAAAAAAAAAGAGTGAGAAAGGCATTGTGTTTTGTATTAGAGGTGTATTGAGAATTTGTATAGCTCTTGAAGTTTTGAGTTGGTGATTCATAAAAATGGTGTGAAGCCTTCGACCGTAGGTGATAGTGTGTTTGTGGAGGGTAAAAGGTGCTTCATACTTCAAGTTATATCTAAGCTTGATTTTTTTTTCTTATCTCTTTTAATATTCTGTATTTATCATTATTATTGTATTACTTTGAGCATCCATTTATTTGCTCATATTGCATAAATTTGAAAAGAGATTAAAATTTAAAGTCTAAAATAAGAATAAAAATATCCTACCAAAATCACCTTATAGACTTGAAATTAGTATATATATGTAACTCAAAAATAGAAATAAATTTTTATTTTTTCTATAAAATTATATATTTAATTAAATATAAACTAACCTATCAATTGAGTTTATAATAGATATATCGAAGATCATGTAATGTTATCATTTGGTAATCGTTTGCAAGCTAAGATACCTTGTAAGGCTTGCACGATACTTAAGACTCGCATATGATTATTTATTGGGTAGACTAGAATTTTAAGGGGCAAATCCGGAACGAAGCGAGTGGACTTCATAAACATGGACACAAAAGTAAAGACGTATTTTGCTCGTGCCCTAAATCCCTTGCTATGCACTTCAATGTTTGTTACTATGAGAGATAGAAGGATGGAGAGAGGGAGGGGGAGAGAGAGGGAGAGGACAAACGCTGTAGTACAACAGGATAATATCCGAGAAAAGTGTACTATAAAAAGCTGGATATTTGTGGGTTCAGTCGCAATCGCAAGCTGGATATTTGTTACTATGCACTTCAATGTTCGTTATCGTGTCCTTTTTTTTTTCTTTCTTTTTTTTCAATTTTTTTATTTTATGATAATAAAGTATTTTCTTTTTCCGTTGATATCTACTAACCTTTCGACAATATTTTAGTAACGTTATGTATTTTTACTCTATGAAAATCAGTAGCCCAGTGTCGCTTTTATAGAGCTACTTTAGGTACGATTATTAAAATCGGAAGTTAAAAATATGATTTTATGAATTTATAATTTTATAATATTTTTTTATTAAAATAAATATAAAATTGTTTATATGAAAACATTTTATAAAATTATGAATTTTAATATACAATTTTACAAACTTTCGATTTTATTAATTTTATATGATTTTATCGATTTTATACCTTCAAATGCACAGCCGAATCGTGATCTTGACAACTATAACTCTAGGATAGATAGAGAATTTGACTTTAATTATTGTAACATGGTATTGGCAATTTAAGACATGAATATGATGGATCTGGACACAATATAATTTAAATGGATTAGTGTATGAATAAATTTGACATATGATACAAATGGGTCAAACACGTTTAAACACAATCAAACTTGTGTTTAGGTTTAGATCAAGCTTCCAAATCTTGACACGGATGCAACTACGTTATATATTTATTCATATTTGCATTTTCTTGCATAGATAATTTATTTTTAAATTAGATATATCAATTAAAGATGTTAGATATTTTAGCTATATATATATTTTTATTATATTATAGTCTAAATAAACAAAAAATTATAAACTTATATATAGATTATTTGACTGTTTCTTTTGAAAATCTGAGAAATAAAGTAATAAATATAGAAATCAACACTGATAATAATATTAATATCCATTTATTCCATAGTTTTATTTAATTTAGTAATGTTATATAACTTAAATTTTCAAATTTTTTATATTTAGTAAAATTCTAAATACTTTTATTTGAATTATAATTTTTTTGTTAGGTATGAAGATATTATATTATTTTTCTTTGTAAAATCTTAATATTATTGTCGTTCTTTTCCCTTTATATCTATATATATCTTGTGGATTTAATTATATTATTTTAATCAATAAACGATATCAAATTTAAGATAAACGAGATATGATATAATAGTACAAGTTGTCAGTTATAATATAAATAAGTCCAATCCAAATATGAGACACACTAAATTATAGGTTTATATATTTAGACACAATAAATAAATGGATTATATAATAGTTTTAGAGTTTTTTATACAAATTTGTTTAAACATAAAGAGGAAACATGGTAAGATAACACAAATTATGAACCCTACTATTACATACTAACATATACTCTAGTCTCTTAGCAAACCATCCAAGGTGGAAAATTGACCTTTAAATGAACCCCAACCAACCCATGAAGCTCGTCTAGTCCCTTGCAGTTGCAGTATTAAAAGAACCATAAAATGCTAATTTCCACTAGAATTTTCACTCTCTAGGGTTTCTGGATCCTTTTAGCAGTAAGTCCTCGGCCACCCCTTTTGTTCGTCCTTCACCTTCTCCCAGAAGTAAAGAAATGGTGGGTTTGGCTTTTTGGTTGAATTTTTGAATAATTGGATATATATTACTAAGAAAGCATTAGCGGTCTTCTACGATATTGGTTAGCAATGAAAAGAATAATTATTTCATTTTTTTCATATATATATTATTTATTTTTTTCATGAACCGTATGATCGATTGTCTAAAAAGCCGGTTTGATAGGATTCAAATTGAGAATCTTGTACAGTTTGTCATGATAATTGTGAAACTTAATTATCATCGAAGTTTGAGTAACTTCATTTTCTTTTCCTGCGCAATTAACGTTATTGATTTTCTGGTTCTTAACTTTAGGTTGGTGCAACAAGTTCAATTCCTCCATGGCTTCAAGTTCTTCTGGGAGAGAAGTTTTTCGGTCCATGTCATCTCCATGATTCTGCTAAGAAAAATGAAAAGAATATTTTTTGTTTGGATAGCTGTGTTAGTCTTTGCCCTCATTGCTTGCCTCTTCATGCATCTCAGTCTCTTACAGGTTAGTCACATTAAACTCAAATTTCTTTGCCAATTGTCCTACAAGGGTTATTTGTTTTAAAAAGCATGGTCTGAACCCTTAATTACCGAAACTAGAAAACAAAGACTACATGAAATCCGAAAGAAGAGGGAGAATTCTCAATTTTTAATTTTATTTGTCGTATGTGTTTTGTTATACATAATTCTCTCCCTCTATATATATATATATATATATATTTATTTATATATAGTTATAGTTATAGTTATAATTTTCTTATTTTTGTTGAGCTCAAAATGGTTATATGGAAGTCGGAAAGATATTTTCTATGATTGAAAGGTTTAAATGTTCGATTTCAATTTAAGCGCATATAAAATAGATACAAGAGATGTATTGATAATTCACTGTCATATTGTTTACCAAACATTTTATTAATTTGACAGAATTAAGAAGCTGATCAAGATACGTGTCTTAATCTTAATGCAGATAAGAAGGTATGTCTATCACGATGTCGTTCGGCTAGAAGATGCACAAAAGTTACTAAATTGTTCTCATGTCCAAGTAAGATTAGAGAAATAATTCTAGATATGCAAATATTATCTATAAATATATATATATATAGATAAATAAGATATACATTTTCATTTTATATTCTTTTTTTTTTTCCTTTTGGTTAAGCATTTTATATTCTTTTAAATTGGGTGAAAATTTGGTTTTTCATTCAGCCGTACATAACTAATAATGCAAAAGTGGTGTTCCTAAAGCAAAGGCCAATTTCTAGACCATTAAGAGGCTCAGGCAACTTTTGTGAAACCTGTGACCGGAGTCTCCGGGATAGCTATCTATTCTGTTCTCTCTCCTGCAAGGTGGGTTCTTTCTTATTTACAATTTTTATTTGTCTTTCTAAAAAATTCATGTGCCCAATTATCAATATCATGTTTAGTCTTTCGAAAACTTTAGGACAACACTTCTCAAATGCGCAAAAAGAGCTGCTGATTCCTCTATATCTTAGGATAGTACAATTTAGGATATTTGTATTTAAAGTTCTTTATGTTTATATTAAAATTCAAGCGAATAATCTATATTATAAATGAATCATTTTCATATTCTACGTTCTTGATTTAGTCAAGTCTTTTATAAAATTTTAAGTGCGTAATATAAGTTTTCCATGTTTGTGTTATATATCGTGACCAATAAATTGTTTGTGTTGAAATACCAAATATACGGGTTTATTTGATCCACAAACACAAATGTCAAGGATTTAAATTATCTATTTGAAATATACGAGATTTAGCTGAATTTTGATACAAGCACGTCAAATTAAATGACTAGTTTAGGGAATATTTGACTTAATTAATTGAATTTTACAAAGTCAGCGATTTTATTGGCTGTGCAACTATTAATAATTATTTGAAACTTGTGGTTTCGTTCTATCTCTATTAGATATAGCTAATCTATGAACTACTAGTTCGATCTTACAACTTTCATTTTACATAATGAATAAATCGAATCCTTCACAGTAAAGTAGTTTCTAATTATGAAGTGGAAACATGGTTTGTTTCTATATGCCATTGAGCTGGATTTCCATTATGTTCACATTCAATTTACATATTACAAGGAAAAATTGAAAGAAAAAAAGAAAAGATGAAAAATGTAATATTATTGGGAGGAGGGATGCTGTCATACTAAAAAATAATATTAAAAAAAAAACCCTAGTGGAAAATAAACCTTGAAATTCAAGATAAACTCGAAAGAATAATCTTTTATATATAAGCAAGTTATATTTTTGTTTTGCTTCATCCCTTAATATTCCAGATAATAGCAAATATACTCCCATAAACTATTCATCAAGTGTGAATAGATCTCGTAACGTCTTTTAATAACTATCGAGAATGTAAAAATAATCCTTAAACCGTCCATAGAGCCCTAGAAGTTACGTTGTTTAGCAAAGATACTATTTATACATTTTCAAAATTTATAGGAAGATGATGTTGTACTTTAAAAAGATTAAAATGATTATCCCCACCTGTTCAATAATTTACGGACGGTGTATTTACAATTTTTCCTTAATATTTCTTTCAGTCATAGGCACTTTAAATGTTAGTATATCTAGCCAACCCTAACCTGAGTCAAACATCATCATGTATGGAGCTCCGTCTTTAATAGGTCAACATACTTTGAATCCTTGTGTTGAGTTATGTTGTCATCGTTCAGGATCCTTCTAGTGCCTAATTAAATTCGATTCAACTAACTTCGGATTTTGTCCCTTCTCTGACCATTGCAGGTAATTAACAACCAAATGAATAATAATTTTGGGCTAAAGAGACGACAACTTTACAATCACAATCATAAACGCAACTTCCTCTCAGCATGTTCTATCTCGAATTCAAAAAGTAACATTTACCCGAAAAAATACTCAAATTCCCAAAGTAAAAATAGTAACAACCATGAGGATGGTCATCTGACTCCAGACCCAGATTTTGACATTGCATTACCTGATTTCGAACCGGCCTCCTCCTCATCCACCACAACAGCCACAATGGGTTATGGTAGACGTGGAGCTGCATTTCATAATACACTTACCAGCACAACAGGCGTTGGGTTTGTGAAAAAAAAGCGAACAGCCGTATCAGTGAGCCGGGTGGCAAGTGGACTTGGGTGCTTGCCCAGTACAAATATAACCTGTTTCATGAACCGGAGGAAGGGAATCCCTCGGCGGTCACATTTATATTAACATGACTTTGGACATCACCCCAGTTATTATTTTGTCCAACATAGATTTTTGTGTCTTTTACTTCAAATTTTGAGGACGGTCGATATCAATCATTTCTACTTCGATCGATGCTCTTGCTTATGTTCCTTTCAGTGAGATGAATACGAAACGTATGTGTTGATTTTCCATGCGACTTAGATTTGGAGCGAGTAAGCTAATAAAGCGAGGATATGAGCAAAGTTGGAATGTAGGTTCGAGTGTTCAACCTAGATTGGTTGGATCCAGGGACATTTCGATCATCTAAAGGGCTTTTGTGTTCAACAATTGAAGTCAGTTGGTTGGCGATTTTAGCAAAGCTGACTTATCTATTTTCTATTTGTGTTCTCTATTATCTTAAGTAATTTTTCATTATTGAATTTTAGGGTTTAGGATTTAGAACTTGGGATATATGCTACAATGTTATGTTGGTGTGAGCAAAAGAGCTTTGTAATATCTTGGGGATTTGATCGTGGAAATTAGAGCTCTCAAAGGGATAAAAATACGAAAAAGTGTTTACAGTCTCGAGTTTTGGCAATTAAGAAGTGCTTATCTTTTTCAATTTGGTTTTCAATATGACTTCTTGATGGGAAAGTTAAAAGTCATTACATTTTTTTTATATATAATTTTTGGTTTGTTTTGATTACATTATGATGCTTATACATTAGTTTTGATACATTTTAGTGTCTGCACATTCTTTAGTTCATTAAAACATAAGTTTTCTTTTTCTTAATTGATATATTATTTTAAAAATAAAAGATATTTATGTCTAACAATTTCATCTAGACAAAAGTTTTGCATGAACCTCATATAGAAGAAAATATATTAACATCTACTTTTATCTAAAAATAAGATTTACTATGTTTTTTAAATGATCATAATTTGTAAATCATGTATTGTCTAATTTTATCCTATGAATTTTTGGACTTGTTGAATAATACACTTCTATGTATTATAATATTTTGATATATTTTTATTGCAATGTTTGAGTATTGATTTTACAATTTTACAATCTCATAATTTACAAATTGAACATTGTTTGAATAGAATTGTATAATCTTTAAAAAGTTTAGGTTGCAAGCTACTAAAGACTATGATATTTACTTGAAATTATGTAGTTGAAAATGATTCATTTTGTAGACATATTAGTCTAAGTATTTTTTTTTTTTTTATCTTTTATACTTTAGAAATATTGGAGTGTTGTGAAGAAAAAGAAAAAGAGAAAATAGCTAGACGAAAATTGTTGATTCCCCCTAATCTTTTCTTATATTAATCTTTTATTTTCATAATTCTTATTTTCTAGTATCATTCTTTCATTTTTCAAAATAATCCACATAGGTTGCAAGTGTCTTCTAAACTTTGTAATTTTCCATGTATTATAATTGTTCTTACATTCATGAATTAATTTATTTTTAATTTCAACAACCTTCATATTTTCGAAAAGTATTCTCTAGGTTATAGTTTTGCTAAAAATTTTACAATGTGATTGTGAAATTATAAAGATTATAATTATTGTAAATTCCTTCATTTTATAATGATCATCATCATAAAATTACATCGATTTTTAAGAAATACAAAAAATAAAAGAGTCAAATAATTAGATGATGCATCTAAGATCTTATTTTCAAATAGAAGTACAACTTATGATTCTTCCAACAATGTAAAGTATATTGAAATTGGACATTACATGCAAAAGTTATACATGTGAATGTTATTGGCATCAAAATAACTTTTGTTTAATTTTCAAAATAATTCCTTAATTAAAAAATTAAAAATCAATTTTTTACAAATTAATATGTGATAAAACACTAAATATATTAAACTAAAGTACAAATACCAAAATGCAATTAAACCTAAAATATAAATACTAAAACAGAAACTAATGTAATAACCATTATGTTTCCATTAACAAAGATATTAAATTGAAACCAAATTGAGAAGAATAATTACAAAATTTAAAAAGAGGTTCAACCACTAAATTACAAAAAGTTGAAAGTACATGCATGTTTTTCGTTTTCATTTTGCCATTGAAGGCTGTGATCTCTATATCATTTTAGTTATATCAATAGATTTATCAATAATGCTTGCGTTTTTTTTTTAACGTAAAATTCATGTGTTAATTTTTCCTCTTTTTCATTCTTATTTATATCTTGCTATAGAATATTTTAATGGTTAATAAAAATAACAAATTGGTGTTAAAGTTCTTATGGTGTAACAATTGGTAGTTAGGTAGAAAAGGAGATTTGGATTCAAGGTTTGTGATCTACATATTGAATAGATGATGACTAAGCATAACATTGAGAAATTTAACGAATAAACATATTTTAGTTCATAGCAATTGAAGATGCATAAGATTCTAATGCAATCAGACTTAAAGATGATGATGTATAGACAACTAGAATAGATATAAGTATGATTAGTAGATACATCTCAAGGAGAAGACTTGATGGTAATTTACTTAAGTTTGATAAATTATGTTTTTGAAGGAAGTATTAGAGAAGAAAATGATTGCCAAACTTTGAAGGAAATTAAAAATGTTATGCATGACTAAAACCTTTAGCTAATTGGTTGGTATTAAAGTAAAGGTTGTAATTGCTCAACGCAAAGTTGTGGCCATTAATGATGCAAAATATTTCTTAATTGATGTCATTAATAAACAATTTGCAATACATAGATGTAAAGTAAGAAGTTGGAGACCAGGTAATGATCTTGTTAGTCTCTTTACATCTTCATTCTCTAGGTCCAAAGAGAATGATTTATGGCAAAGATAGTTTGTTATTATAACATGTTAGGAGCAATTTGTTAAGCCACAACTAACTAGATCTCAAAATAGGATTTTTAAATAATGAAGTTAGCAACAATGTAGTTACTTTTGATTTATGGGTGTTAAATAGCAGTTATAGAGGTAAGTTTAGAGGTCAGTATGTGATATATTTTCACTAGAAGTAAAAGGGTAGCCACATAAGGCAATAATGCTTAAAAAAGTAGAATGGAGGTTACATTTGGGATGTTGAGGATAAAGTGAATGCCAATTTAGTGTGACTTAAGTATAAGGAGACATAATATTATTGGTTTTTGATGAATAGAGGAGATCTATTAACTAGTCTTTATGATATTGTGTTCTATATATACTGTTGAAGAGATAGGCTTATGATACATAAGCCTATATAGAGTGATTATGCATATGTGGAAAATGGGAAAAGATTGAACATTGTTGGCATAGGTGAGGCTTGGACAAAATGACATATTGCTTGGATCTACATTATATCCAATGTGAGGTATATGCTTAGATTATCCCATAATTTGATGTCCATTAGGTAAATAGATGCTTTTGGTTATTATAGTGTAATGAAGTAACATTATATAAAGATATCCTTCGGAGATTTGGTGGTTATCATAAGAATTAGGTATGATAACTTGTTTTTACTATAGTTATGGTTCCTACTATATAAGAAGATCTTATTGTTACAATCCATTTAGTTTGCTAAATAGAATCAAGGGAGAATGAAATTGGTACTCATTGAGAATAGAATAAAGGGGGAATGGATATTATGTTGCTTAATTAGAAAAAAGAAGTAACATGAATAAACTTGTAATAGAAATTTGAAAGACATTTATCCTTTGTCTTCTTCCTTTTTC
Source organism: Lumnitzera racemosa (assembly GCA_024138005.1). NCBI lineage: Eukaryota > Viridiplantae > Streptophyta > Magnoliopsida > Myrtales > Combretaceae > Lumnitzera > Lumnitzera racemosa. The sequence continues at coordinate 18,048,256 of JAMXBC010000005.1, read as the reverse complement.
TCTCTTTTTCAATTATTGCCTCTTGCTTTAGTGACTTTCTCTCTCTCTTTCTCTCTCTCATCCTCTTATATCTAAACTCTCTCTAATTTTAGGCTCTCTCTCTCTTCTCATTTTTGGTATCTCAACTCCTTCTCTTAATCTCGGCTTTCTTTTCATTCTCATAGCAAATCAAAACTCTCTCTCTCTATTTGCATCGACTCAAATTCAAGTATATCTCCCCATCGTAAGTCTCTCTTTCTCTCTCTTCTCATTTCATCAATTGATTGTGGTATGTGAATCTAATGTGGTAGTGTATGTGGGAGGTGTGTAGTGGTGTATGGTGGTGCATTGTGGTGGTGATGGTTAGGGTATGGTGGTGTTATGCTTTATGTTAGGATGAGAAGGGTAATGAAAATCATTTAAACAAGGAATCCTAATTCTTAGCTTAACTCGAGAAATTCTAATTTATTGTTTTTCACTAATTGCGATTCCTAGGTGATTGTGATTCGGGAAAGTAAATGGTGTAATAAGGAAACTCTATGGAATAAGGGGGAAATGACTATTACATTCGCTCCAAGTGAATGCCCCATTAGTGTAATTGCTAATGATAGGAAAATGCACATTAGTGAGGTAATGGAAAGGTTCATTTTACTATACTTAAGGCTTGAACTAAAACCTAAAGTGAAGGGAGCTTAAAGAAGGTATGGCTAAGGAATTGAACAGGCACTTAGTTGCTTAATCATAGTTGAGAACATCTTTTAGAGAAAATAGAAGCTATGTTATGGGTTTAAATTCATAACAGCTAGTAGGTTTTCTAGTGCATGGGATAACCTAGAGGTTAGTGATGGGGAAGATCGAACAATGAGCTTCAAGCAGGTGAATTTCAAGCCACATTTACTTGTTGAGTTGTTGAAATTAAAGTTAATATTAAAAATATTTCTTTAGAGCTAAAATTTCCATGGAACTTAAGTTTAGACTATGTAAGTCAAGATGGAAACATGAACATAGTTAGAATATGGAGTCGACATAAAGCAATATAGAAGGTTTATGTCATTTAACCATGGAACAATAGATAGTTGATCCTAGCATTTGTGTATGTATGAATACTTATACTGTTATACATGCTACAATAATGTATAGATGAGGAGACAAGATTCACTAGGTAATACATATAATATATATGTATATGTGACATATAACTACCAATCATAATCGAACACATGATAGTGGATAATTTTTGAAAAACTACAATCCATGTTGCCACTTGTTTGAATATTGGTGGGTAATATATATTAAATCTTTCTCCACAATTAAGAACATGAAAAATCATAGAAACTTAGATTATGGAAATAGTACTATAGGAGATTATGTGGACTCCATTATATTATTATTAGATAGCGTATTTATCAATCTTGTTGTTTCACCCCTCTTTTTTACACCTTTTTATGTTTTTCAATATGTGAAACTCATATTTTAATTATCCCTTTTCTATTTTTATGTTTTACTTCTTATTAAATGTTATATTACTATGTAGCCAAAACTGATATTTAATTATAATAGACTGATGTAAGACCACTCTAGCATAACATTGATAGTAGCTTATGTAATAATTTAATCAAATCATAAAAACTGGATAAGAAAATAGAGGGGTTTTAAAGGAACCTTTATTGGTTCCACATTATACATACTACAATAAAGTTTAGATTTTGATTCAAAATATTAGGCATAAGAGTGGATCTAAGGGAGAAAGACCTTATGACAACCTCTTTAAACATTGAAACTTTTAGGGGTAGGGGGTATTGAATTGATTACTAATTAAAATTAAAAATCTTCTGGATAAAAAGCCTCTTGATTAATTAGTATAGTGATTGAAAGTTTTAGATATATGCCACTTAAATAAATGTAACCACAAGCAAACATAAAAGAACAATATACCTCTTAAATAAATATAATCACATGTAAATATAAAAGAACAATAATACAAGGAGCAAAGGTTAGAGAAAGCTTAAACATAGGATTTATAGCGGTTCGGCTTTCTACTTACATCCACACTGCCAGCTCATTTATTGGGAATCCAGTCATCTACACTAGATGTTCTGCTAATTTCAAAATAAAGAAAGTACAAATTTGCTTTACAAGCTTCAATTACATTGCTCTACCTTCAAGTTTACTATAAACTATACAAATCTATAATGATTTACCCTCCTAGATAATACAAAAATTATACAAGCTTGATGAGGAAATACGATGATAGAATCTTCTAAGTTTTCTTTAGCTAATCACCATGAAATAGTAGGATTATTTCAATTATGAGTAAAGTAAACTTTAAAATATTTCTTTTATGATCTTATTGGTTGTTCTCTTATATGTGCTTCTCAAAGTCTCCTTAGATTTTCTTAAATGTCTTTGCTACAATGGTTAGAAAGATAGTTATTGGAATGATAATTGATAAATTCAAATCTTCTTGATGTTAACCTAAGCTGTTGGTATGCAAAATACGATAATTATCTCTCTACAAAATTTGTCCTCTTAGAATTTCAAATCTCTCGATACATATTGATAAAATTGGTCATTAATAAAGATTAATATGGATCTTGGTTAGTTCCATAAAATCTGGCATTCCTCTTGAAATATCTTCTAACTTTTACTCTAGATGAATTGTGAAAACTTGATCTACCTTAATTAGTGGAACATGATAGTGTATTACCTAAATACATGTTAAGCAAACATAATTTTCAAGAAAAACAAACATAATTTTCATAATTTGACAAGTTTTGTGTTAACCTGTAGTTCTTCTGAGATAGCTTTTAAATCAACTTCTAAGTCTTACTCTTCTTCCTCTTTGTATTGTAGAATACATTCAAAGTCTACTTTTAACTATTTTCAACTTGCTTAGCTTTCAAACTTTCTTTTGCCTAAGTTTCTAAATTACCTTCTAAGTTATTAGAATCATCCTTTTTAGTTTCAATCAATTTCTTCTAAGAGTGCTTATAACTTATATTATCAACTTATGATTGTTTTTAAGTTTCCTTCTAATTGTCAACAACCTTTAATTGCTTTTAACATTGCTTCTAACTTTTATTAGCAAAGCAACCTTGAAATCCTTTGATTTAGAGAACTTGATTAGTTAATTTTAATGTTTGTTATCATTGAAGCATGTTGCTTGAGACAACTTAACAAACTTAACAATGTGGATTTGAGTTATTAAGTTATGACACTTGAAAAGGTTTGAAAGGACTTGATTCAATATTTGCTCTTATGGAGCACATATAGTTTCTAGTGCCTTGGGTTTCTTTTCTTTTTTCCCTTTTTTTTTTCTTCTTTATATGGTGCCCATAAACACTAAAGTTACATGGTAAAGGACCTTAGATGTATATATATATTTTATAATTTGGTTGTTATTATTATTATTATTGTTGTTGTTGTTATTGTTATGTTAGTACTATGATCATTGTTGCTTTATATTAACGACCGCTACATTTCTTAAACAAAGTGGACACATAAAGTCACCCATGTAGAGGAGAGAGATGATATCTGTCACGAATTGAAAGAACTTCTCCTTTCAAGGCATTGTTCTCTTTGGAATCAAATATTGTATAGTTTTATCCCATAATGTAGTTGTTTTCTATTAAGTCACACATCCTAAGAGTGCTTCCTATTGAACATGCTTGACTTTGAAGTTCTAATAAACTTCAACTTGTTATACCAAAGGTATTTCCATATTGAGGTATTGTTTACTTTAGTGTAGAATGTCATACAATTTTTCCTCTTACTATTATTACTTCTTAACAGGTCAACTATCTTGAAAGTGCTTCTCATTAATTATACTTAACTTTAGAGTTTTGACAAATTCCAAGTCATTATACCAAAAGGCTTCTCGATAACTAAAATTTCATTTCCTTCCATTTGGGTATCACAATAACACTAAAGTTAACAAATAAATAAAGAGAACACAATAATAATTTCCCTATTGTTTACTTATCTTTTTTTGAATCCTTAACTTTCTTTCCCTATTTGAATCCATAATATTTTCCAAATTTGATAAGAAGGGATTTTTGTCATGCTCTTTGAAAATCCCATCCACTATATACAATTAACTTATAATTGGTCCATAATAATTAATTTAGTAAAATAATACTAAGTTAAAATAAAAAAGGAACCTAAAAAAATTAAAAAGACCCCCTTTTGGCCATGGCTACCCCCTAGCCATTCATTGTATTAGTTTTCATAAATGCAAAAAAATATAAAGAGCCAAGATAGATGCTTAATAAATGGATGATTTTCAATCATGTAATTTCTAGTCAAATTACAGTTTTTAGATTGCTCTCATATATATATATATATAAAAGTTTGTTATCATGCGATTTTTATTTGCAAGTTCATGGGGTTATGAAATTTGAAAAATCAATACCTGTACATTACTAGAGATATGATAAAATATTATACCATGTGATGGTTTGTCATTTAATGCATCCAAATGTTCTCATTTTGAGGTTAAACCATGCTTGTGATCATTTTAAGTTTTATCTAATATGGGGAATCATAGAGCACTATTATATTTTCAAATAAAAGTATACGTCATTATCTTTACACCTATATAAATTTTTTTAAAAATTGGACATCATATACAATAGTTATACATAGAGAAAATTTTTGTTATCTAATTGGTTTTTTAAAAAATTATTAATCATAGAGTATAAATACTATTTTTTAATAAATTAGTGAGTGCTCATAATTTCTTTTAGTGTTGTTTTTTATCTTTTACTAATTATTTATCAATACTTTCATCATTTTAATTTTTTTTTATGCCTACATTGTGATCTCTTACCTTTACATTGGTTATGTCATGTTTGTGTTAAATCTCAAGAGTACAACCAACGTTAGTTTTTCTATAAATAGAGATAGTAAAATATAATCAAAATTAAAATATAGATATTAAAATGTAAAAGATAAAAAATAAATAAAATTTTAGACATTAAATTGCTAAAATTAGAAATACAGACACTTCTAGTACCCTTTGTTGATAAATATAATTGGGCCTTGGCTCCAAGGCCCTTTCCGACCTTTCTTTATTGTGGGTTAACTTGCTAACAACCTAAGGATGGGCCCTATAGACCTTGACTTAGTTACTTCCATGAGTGATCTGACCTATACTTAGCTTTAGTGCTATACCCAACCTTCTTGAAGGTTGAGACTTAGCTTTGTATGGTCAAATTATCCTTGTGATCTTTGTGTTCGAAGGCCTCTAAGGGTTAGAGATTGGGTTATGAAGCTTAGGTGACAGTTGACTATAAGCATAGAGCAAAGATATTAATATGACTCTAATGTATCAATCGTCATGTCATCTTTATGGATCTCAGAACTTATCTAAAATAGAAAAGATATACTTTCCTATTTAGGTAGAATTTGAGAATATCTACTTTTTGGATATAATGCGACCACTACTACTAAATTATGGGGTCATCCTTCATAAGTAATCTTATCTAGACACCCTCTAAGTTGTTGCATACAATACTCACAATCTTACTAATTCAAGTATCGGAATGATCGAGCCGAACAACCTTACAACATCCCTTATGGTATTATCTATTGGAGATTGTAGGCTAAAATTCAAACCCCTTTACTAGCAAATTTTTAGAGAAGAAACCTTTGATCTATAAAATTACTTTTCATAAGTCATCATTGACATGACCTAGTTAAATTTCTTTGTCTTTTTTGAAAACTTATTCATTATATTTTATTTATTAGACAACTGTTATGTTTCTATTGAAGTTTAGTTAGTTATTAGTTACTGATTAGCAGTTGATAGTTAGCTCATTGTATAAAAATCCTGCTCTTCTATTATGAAATAGATTATTGGAGAAAACAAATAGTTAGATTCATTTATATTCATTCATTAACTCTCTATGCTCATCCATTTGATTTCATTTCTACTTTCGATACAAATCATCATAAATTCTCATGGTATCAAAGCACCATCCAGGTATTGATCTTGTTTTCATAGTTAGTGTAAGCCCTAAAGTTAAAAGTTTAGGACGATCAGTTAGTGGATTCGATCAAACCCAAATTATAAACTATGGAGAGAAATATTAGTAAAAATGATCCCATAAACTTGAATTTAAGAAAATAAGTAATAAAATAGGAGACTATAAAATTTTCAAATTTTAAGCGTAATAAGTACTAATTACTGAAAAGGCGAAAAGTGTAATCTAATAACTAATAAATTACTAAAGATAGATTATATGTATACTAAAAATTTTAGAATGACCAAAATAATAAATAGAAATGTTCACATATACCCTACATGTATTTATGTGTAGATAAAAATACGCGAAATTACCTAAATTGGCAAAAAACTAAGTAAATAATTAAAGAAAATTATAAATTAATTATGGAAAAAATCAGAAAAAAATCAAAAGAGGCTAGAATAATCTAAATCAGGTCGTAGCAGGTCAACATCTGTAAAAGAAAAATTAACCAATTAAAATTAGACAGCATAAAAGCCAAAAATTAAGGAAATTGGGCAAAGTCATGTCTAATTAATGCATAATAATAACAAAAAATCGTTTATAAATAGGGAAAAATTTTTCAAAACTCATTTGGACAGTTTAGAATTAGAGAAAAATAGGAAATAAAAAAAATCGAGAGAAAATCCAGAAAAAAAGAAAAGGAAAGGAAACTGTGCAAATTCGAGTAGTGAGAGAAACCTACACGTCACCACCACCTGAGACCGAGCCTCCGCCACCACCACACCACTCTAGCCCCACCGACTAGGCCGGCCGACAGCCTTGGATCGAGTTTGGACGGCCAGAAAGCTTCGAACCGGTTAGTCTCCTAAATTTTCCGATTTTGAATAATTTTGTAAAATTAGTTATTTTGCCCAGAAAATTATGAAACTTGTTATTCTGAGGTTTTATTATATGTAGATTTAGGGAAAAATATTGATTTAGTTTAATTATGTTTGACAATATAGGGTTCTTAACAAATTGTTCAAAACCGAGCATGATTAAAACGAAAAATAAATAGGCTTAGGAGTGTAGTTTGGAGCTCAATTTTTTTTGTATGATGCTCATATGATATAGAACAGTGCTATGAAGCCATTATTTTAAAATTAATTTTTAAAATTTTTAAGTTAATTTTTAGCCCTAAAATAATGGAAAAATTGGGTGATTTGCGGTTAATTAAGTGATTAAGATATTAATTACTGATTTAGATGGTAATTAGATGTTTAAGGATGTTAATCTCTGATGTGGAATCCTAATCCTAGCCTTTAGAGTATTAAGCATGGTTAATTTAAGAAATTAGGTAATTAATATAAGAAATTAGTACTATGTGAAATTGTAAATTAATAATTCTAAAAAATTATGGTTATTTAGATAATATTATAATAGAAATAAAAAAAATAATAAATCTAAAATAACATTTAATTTTAAGTAAATGTCTCAAAATGTAAAATTTTCACATATCGGGAATAAATCCGATACCTGAATTAGGGTTAGCGTGTATTGACTAGTATAAAATCCTACATTAAGACCCAAGAGGATATTTGGACACTCGAGCTTAATGTGATTAATTTTATATTAGGATTTGAGCATATTTAAGGCTTAGGAATCAAAATTTAAAATCTAATTTAGGATTCGAATCCCGAAATAGAGTATAATAAATCATTAGGATGTAATAGGTGTATATGAAAAAAATGAGTTAAAATATAACTTGGAATATGAATCCATAAAGTATAAGTGCTAAAAAGACCTATTTGTATTATAGGATACCTAGAGACATATTAGCTTACGATTAAGGGATCGAGCGATCGAGCAATTCCAAGTAAGTTGGGTTATTGCTTATTGTAATAGAGTACTAGTTTTGTAGTACTCGAAGATTTAGGCTTGTATATGATTGTGATTGTAAGTAGTTTACGCATGTATTTGATGTATCTGAATTCGTGCTGAATTTATAATATGAGTGATTTTGTGACTGATTGAATTGATATGAAATTGTTTGAACACCCTAAATGGAATTTAATCTTATTCGATCCTAATAATCGAAAATGTTATGCATTGCAACCCATTAGGGGATCGTAGGATTCTCCAACCAAATACCGACCCCTTCAAAAGGGATAGCGCAGGATTGCAAAATGGTCCCTTCTTCATCCTTAGTCGAACTAAGTGACAGGAGAGGAGGTCGTGACGAGGGTGAAGTCAATGGGTCGAAAGTAATCGTGGGAGGAGCGATGTCTCCATTGCATAAGCCTAGGTTTGGTTATGAGCTGCTACATAGTATGGAAACTCCTCAACCCGGATTGAAGCACGTGAAATTTCTCTGATTTCATAACGGACCGGACTACGTTGTGCGATGACACTTAATTGTTGCATTGCATGAAAATAATTGTTTGATAACCCTGTTTGTGCTTGTATGCATTCATGAGTCTCCAATTTAACTTACTGAGCTGTAGTTGCTCATACCCTTATAGATCTTTTTGCAGGATCTGATTTCTGAATACTTCAAGTACTATACCGCCCTACAATTACCTAAAGGTTAGTCCGTTTGAAGCTAGGGGTGTGAGGATTAAGTTACTTAGTATAATGTATATCTAGAGTGACCATGTAATTATGGATGAAAGACTGATAGTTATTATGTAATCTAATAAACTGTTATGTTTATGTAAAACTTCCTAAGAAACTCTGTAGACTTATATATATATATAATTATACATGTTATTAAAAATTTGTACTATTTATCATAATTATAGTTTAATTATTAATCGGACTGTTTACTTCAAAGTGAGGAGTCGTTGACGCCTTATGTAGATCATGTCTATGGTAGGCACTGTGAGGCCAGTTACTATCATAGAATGGTTTACAAGGTGGGACTGTTGCGACTCTGTGACTTTAGGGCGTAACATTTAGTATATTGTCTCTTTTCTTCGACTTAGTTGAGTGTGATGAAATTTTTAAATAATTAGAATGATTATACTATTTTTGATCCATTCTATCTTTCCGATTCTAATCATCTAAGGATGTTTATTGGTAACATCATGTTTAATGGATCAAGTTATCTTTCTTAGAGTAGTTATGTTAAGACACTCTTGGAGCAAAATTGAAATTAGGATCTATCGATGGTTCTATCGTTAAACCTAATGAAGGATCACCAGACTATGTTAAGTGGATAAGAAATGATTACATTATTAGATGTTGGATTCTTAATTCAATGATAAATGAATTAGCTTAGAATTTTCTCTATACAAGATCTACTTAAGAGTTATGGGAAGAAGTAAGTGAACAATATGAAGTTGTAAGTGATCCATTGATTTTTCATATTCAAAATGAAATTAGTAATCTACTACAAAATAATCAACCTGTTGGAGCGTATTACAATGAGTTGAAACACTTTTGGGATGAAATTCAAGAGCTACATGCTTGCCTTAATTATACTTATGGAAGATGTACATGTGTGTTCAAAGAGAGTATATTAGAGTACGAGTCACATACAAAATTGATTTAGTTCTTGATGGGTTTAAGTGAAGCTTTTGAGGGAGTAAGAAATCAATTGTTGTCGATGGAGCCTTACCTAATGTCAATCATGCCTTTTACTTGGTATAGCAAGTGGAAGAGCAATGATAGGTTATAGGGATGATTTTGAGTGATATTAAACTCAATGCTTTCTATTCTAGTAAAACTAGTTTTGTTGTACAAGTGGGTTCTAATAAAAGAGGTAACAACGAACCAAACTTGATCTGCAAACATTGTAAAGGTAGAGGATACACAATCGAAACTTGTTTCCAACTAGTAGGTTATCTTGATTGGTATAGGGACAAGTGTGTAAAGCATAAAGGATGGTCTTTTGCAGTATTTTGTGAAAGCAGTAGAGCTTTTTCAGAGTCTCCATTCGATGAGGAAACACATATGAATACTTGTGCTACTAATGCAAAATCCTTTAGTCTTGATAAACAGGTTTTGCAAGATGTTTGTCAAGAAATGCTGAAAATGGTGAACAAGAGCTTGAAGTTTAACATTGTACAACAAATGTTGTTTAACAAGTAGGTAATTCTAATTTAGCTTTGTGTTTTACAAGTATGAGTAATAACATGGTTTGTTGGGTAGTGGACATAAGTGCATAAGATCATATGGCTCCATTCATACATATCCTTGATATACATCATTTGAATACACCAATTTCACTCAGGTTACTAAATGGACGACTTCTTACATCCAATATAGTAGGATCGGTGTGGCTTAATTCTAAATTAACCATACATAATGTTCTATTAGCACCTCAATTTACTCACAATTTATTGTCTGTTCATAAACTAGTTTCTCAATAGAATTTGAGGTTGTTTTTTATTTCTTGACCTATAATTTCAAGACTAGAAAACTAAGTCTTTGGTACCATCAGCAAAAGTAAAAAGTGGACCATATGTTATTAATGTTGTTTTCAATAGTAGTCTTAATATTCTAGTAGATAGTGATAAATATTTGGTTACTTATGTTAGTTATTTTAACAATTGTAATAATCATTGTATTAGCTTATTTCACGAAAGGTTGGGACATTCTTCCAATTCAAAGCTTAAATACTTTTCCACATGTAAGGGAATGAATTTTGATGAATTCCATTACAATCCTTGTCTTTAGTCAAAGTTTCATTGGCTTCCTTTTTCAAAGAGTATTACTTCATCAAATTTTATTTTTGAATTGCTTCATGTTGATATATGGGGACTGTATAATTTACCTTCATTATATGGAGCTAAATATATATTGATTATTGTTAATGATTTTTTGAGGGCCATATGGACTTATCTACTCCAATTCAAAGACCAAACAATATCTTTGCTTGATTAGTTCTTTAGATATACTAAAAAGCCATTTTTATTCTATTTCAAAGTATGTTAGAACTAATAATGGAAAGGATTTTATGTCCTTTAAATGTAAATCCTTATTCCTTGACCTAGGAATTGTACATCAATATACTATTCCCTATACACCTTAATAAAATGAAATCATGGAGAGAAAACATCGTCACTTACTAGGCATTTTAAGATCCCTTTGTATTCATGCCAATTTACCTAAGTTTTTTTTTTTTGGTTATTCTTACCACCACCTACCTCATTAACCATATGCGAATGCCTACACTCAATTGGAAAACACCATATGAAATCCTCTTTGGAAAACCACCTATTTATGACCATTTGAGAGTGATGGGATACTTATGCTATATAGATAATTTGTCAATAAACAAAGACAAGTTTGATCCTAAAGGGTTAAGATGTACGTTTCTAAGCTATGGTTAACGAAAAAAAGAGTATAAATTTTATGATCTCTCCGATAAAAGAATCCTTATGAGCAGAGATATAGTGTTTTGTGAGAAGATATTTCCTTATAGACATAGTTCCTTGCAGAAACCTTATGTCTCTACCAGTCTAAATTCTTTTGGTTAGTGTTTGCCTCATATATCTCTTGACATTATCACTTTTATTCCTAAATGTTCTACTTCAATTCCTACCAATCAACCTAATGATGTTCTTGCCTCAGTTCTTTGTATAAATATACTTCCTGAATCTAATCCCTTTATTTTAGTCACTTTTAATAATTCTGGTCTACAAAGATCTACTAGGATTAGACAGACTCATACTTGGCTTGAACATTTTGTTCATACACTCCATTCAACCTTAGAAGAAAATGCTACACAATCAATCCCATCATCTCTTAAGTTTGATTCTAGTCAATACCCTTTGTTTGATTCAAACATATTCACTAATTATCCACCTAATTATCTTGCTTCCTTAGCTAATGTGTTAGCAACAAGAGCCATATAATTACTCGCAAGTTGTATAACATAAAGAGTAGATAGAAGCCATGAATCAAGAGTTGTTAGCTCTTGAGTTGAATAACACCTGGGAGCTTATGTCGCTTCCTAAGGGGAAAGAGGCTATCAATTGCCAATGGGTGTATAAAACTAAATTTGGACCTGATGAAGTGTTCAAAGATATAAGGCTAGGTTGGTGGCTAAGGGATATACTAAGGTAAAAGGGCAAGATTATCACAATACTTTTTCTCCAATTGTAAAACTTAGCACAATGAGAATTTTAATCACAGTTAATGTTGCTAATTCTTAGCCTCTTCATCAAATTGATATCAATAATGCTTTTTTTTTTCATAGATATCTTGATGAAGAAATATACATGGTTCTACTTGAAGGGTATACTAAGGCATTGCCAAATCAAGTTTGTAGGCTTAAAAAATCTCTTTATGGTCTTAAGTAAGCCTCTAAGCAATGGAACATGGAGATATCTAAATTCCTTATTGCTAATGGCTTTGTTTAATCAATGTATGATTATTCTTTGTTTCCTAAAAGTTGTGCAACTGGTTTTCAAGTAGTTCTTCTTTGTATCAATGATGTGATTTTGATCAGTACAAGTGAAAGCCTTATTGGTCAAACCAAAGAACTTTTGCATCAAAAGTTCACCATTGAGGATTTAGGATTAGCATGCAATTTCCTTAGCATAGAGATTTGTAGAACTTTTTCTAGGTGTTTATTGAATTAGCGAAAGTTCATTTTAGATGTATTACTTAAAGCTAATCTTACGGCTGCTAGACTTACTAAGTTTCCTTTACTAACTTAATGCCAGTCTCACGAGTGCTAGACCTGCTAAGTTTCCTTTACCAACCAGTTTAAAGTTGTCGCTCAAAATAGGGGGATCGCTTGACAATCCGACATTCTATAGAAGACTAGTTGGAAGACTATCATATATCACACTTATTAAGCCAAATATTAGTTTAACAGTGCACCATTTAAGTCAATTTCTATTCAACCCATAGATTGCACCCTTATAGGTTCTTTTTCATGTCTTAAGATATCTTAAAGCTACATCTTTCTTAGGCTTGTTCTATTTTACTCATAAGACTTTGCAGCTGAGTGTAAATTTTGATTTCGATTGGGTAGCGAATGTTGATGACTTGAAGTCCATAATAGGGTATTGTGTTTTCTTAAGATTTGCTTTAGTTGTTTGCAAAACAAAAAAACAAGCAACTATATCAACTTCCACAACTGAGGTTGAATATAGGAGTTTCATTATTGCAACAAAGGAGGTTCTATAGACTACTTATATCTTGCATGATCTACACATTCCAGTTCAGTTGCTTGTTTCTATGTATTGTGATAATAGGTTGATATTATTGATAGTAGCTTATCGAATTTTATACTCTCGTATTAAGCACATTGATATAGATGCTCATTTTGTTCAATATTATATCAACTTAGGACTTCTTGGAGCTCAATTGTCTCATCCTCTCTCTAACTTGCTGATATCTGCGCTTGGGAGTATTTATTGGGTGGGTGTTATGTTTCTATTGGAGCTTTAGTTAGTTGTTAATTACTTATTTGTTATTGATAGTTAGCTCATTGTATAAATATCATGCTCTTCTATTACACGAAACAGATTATTGAAGGATACAAATAGTTAGATTCATTTCTATTCATTCGTCAATTCTCCATGCTCATTCGTCCGATTTCCATTTTGCAATCGGTACAAATCATCAGGAATTCTTTTTTTTTTTTTTCCCTCCATTTCATATCCTTTTGTTCCCGAGTTCCAATACTTTTAATTTCACTGCTAATGTAGGCTTTGATTAGATTTCTCCTTTACACAAATTATAGGTTTAAAAAATATTTCAATCACTCAAATTTTGAATAAACACAACACAAAAGAACCAGGGGAACGTATAGTGCAATGATAATTCTATCATCAAAAGGCGAAGAGTTTTTCTATTTAATGTATAAAAAATAGAAAAAGATCTGTAGACCATCGGGGAAAAAGAAAATATATATCATCTTATCATCGTAGCTGTATTGGAGCCTACTATTACTCCACCACCATGCTTACAAGACAATAACTTGTGAATAAATGAATAGTGTATTAGCCAAATCTGCAATAAAAATAAATAAATAAATAAATAAAACACAAATCACAATACGTGTGATATTTTCTCAGGTCTTGGGTACGATTATGAAAGATGTCGGCGGAGCCATGACTTTCGGGGTACATTGTACAGTACACCGATGCGACAGAAATGGATTGCTCTTGCACGTCCAAGGCATAAGATTTCAAAAGTTGGTGGGACAAATAAAGGAAGAGGATCTACGCAATTGATTGTGGGATGCCACATCAAACCTATTTAATGATATACTTTTCCGTATCTCTTTTCGCGCATAATTATTGGGTACGCAAGTCGTGTTAGTTGATTGCATTATATTTATGTATTTATTTCTGAAGGAATTTATATCAGTATCAAGGGTATATAAAAATAAATAAAGATTATAAATAATTAAGTTATAATATAATTATATTTATTTCTATTATGATGTATTTTTATATCGTGTATTGTTTTATTCTATAATTGTATTATTATTTATATTCATATAATAGTAAAAAGTAGATTTTTTTATCTAATTGGAATAAAATATATATTTATTTGTAGTCCTTTAGAGAATATGGATATGTTTTCTAATAATGTTTTTTTCATATGTTTTTAAACGATCCCACTTTTTCTTTAAATTTTTTTTTCTATTTTATTTTTATCGATTTACGACAAAATCCTACAGGTTATAGACTTATAGGTAATTGAAGTGTGAAAACCATCTTTTTACAGTAAGACTAGGTATATTCAGACATCCTCGCATTGCTCCGCGCTAGTTGAGGACTTGGAGAGAACTTTTCTTAATAATTTGTTTGCCGAAGTATTTTCCTAAAATTCCTAGATATCTAATTCATATCTTTCTGCTAATTTGTTGCCATCCAACTCATCCATATATATCACTAATACTGCTACAACTTCCAGGAAATTGTTACCGACTTTCTAATTTGTAGCTGGAGTTATATAAACGTGTTAAACGAATCCAAGTATATCCGTTCCAAATTAGAGTTAAATGGGCTGGTCTTATTATACTGTTTACAAATGGGTTAGAAATTTTTAGTCCAATATGAATTTGTCATGGATTGGCCATCAACCTGTTAAAATATAAATACTTTTTTTTAGCAAATAGCAACTCTATAACTAGTTTCAATAAATTTTGGGATGATTTTGAAGATATCATGATTGGTGAAGTTGCTTGAATTAATGGGTTAAAAGGACTAACTCATTTGCCAATTTACTTTTAACTCATTTAGTTGATCAAATGGGTTGATCATAAGCTACCCCCTTTATACCATAAGCTAACTCATTTTAACTTACAGTTTTAGTAAGTAGTGATATAAATCTACTAATTCAAAAAAATTGATTTTAACCCGCTCTATGGCAGATCAAAACTCAAATGGATCAATCTTTTAGTCCCAGCTTGTTTGTACTACTCCATTTGTATTAATTTATATTTTAATGAACAACATTACACAATTTTACTTATCCCGTATTTATTTAATTTGGCATGTTACTGGATAAAAATTAAATCATACTTCAGATTTAAGTAATAAAGATTCCCTTACATGTCATAAGTACATAGAAAGACAAAAAAAAAAAAAAAAACACCTTAAATGCTATTGATACTTATTTTCTCCACTCAAAATATTACCATTGCACCGTGACTACTCTTATAGCTCTACCAACACATCGGTCACCACCTTGCTTTTATTCTGTGCTAGTGGAAGTAATGCAACCCTATAAATACTAAAGGATATAGGATAACTTTCATTTTACATACATAAATTTTCACTTTTTGCGTACGAGTGTGTTTATTTTTGACACTTCACGTAAAATGTGCTTTATCTCTATTTTTCGCTTTCAATTAGTGGATAGATGGGATAAAATAATATTAAATATATTTAATCAAGTAATATAATAAAAATCATTAAAAAATGAATAAATAAAAAAAATAGCTTGAAAGTAAAACAAAGCCCTATTCGGTATGGCCTACTGTAGCCTTAGGCTAGCCAATCAAGATCATTTCTCCTTGCTAGTTTGTGCAATGGCAGATGGTTTCTTGCTGTACAATCGATATTGATCTAATAGGTTTTTTCACTTATTTTTCTTTTTTAACCTTTTATAGTAGTAGGTGGCCTAGGGGTCACACCATCTATCACCATAGGTAAGTTGTGAACCATTAAGCTAGAATGGTGTAGTACCCTCACAATCTCAACCTTCCAGCTTTGAGTAATTTGTATCCCTTGTAAAACAAAATGTTCCCATAGGCTAGACTAACAAGTATCAATGAAAACTGCAACCTATAAATCTTACCAAATATTTGAAATTAGGGGAAAAAAAATGTAATATAATAAGATATTTATACTAAACCATATAAAAGATTCTTATTAAGGAAAAATATCAAAACATAATAGGAAGATCAAACTTGTAGAAATTTAAATGTATCAATTAAAACCTAATTCAAAATTCGTGATATGTAAGCTTTTTAAAATTGTCAAATTATAAATGCAATATTAACTTGATAAACTTTAATTACTTAGTACACTCTACTATTTGAGTTAGTAACATTTGAAATATGACAAAATAGGATTAAGTAACTATGTAAATTTCGACATTTTAATAATGTTATATTTCATATGACTTGTTATTGTTAAGCCAAAATATAGACAAAAATATAGTTAGGGTCTTTATCTCATAATTTAGAACCAATTTGTAATTATACCAAATGGTAATATGAGTATCAAGAGTTGAAGGGATAATTATGTGAACTTCGACTGTAGAAATGAGTTAATATCACTTATAAACTAAAATTTATCGAATTAACCTTTAAAATAAGGAATTTGTATCTGATGTATAATGTGATATTCTTAAGATATATTAGGGAACTATTGGGAATTATAAATCTAGAAAATTAGATCGTATTACCATAGATATATATGACGGAAAAAAAAAAATAGAAAGAAGAGAGGAAAAAGAAAAAACTTAGGCTGAAACGCAAAAACCTTGACGAGCATGGAGAAGATCAACGAGCAAATGGATAATATTATATAATTTATGATTTTCTTTCTTATAAAAATAGTATCGAATTAAATACTTAGCCCTCCTAAAGAAATTAACAACCGTCACCTTATTACTTGTCAATGAATTTTTGTCCACTCCTCCGCTTATGTACTCATGTAAGCATGTTCCAACCGTCAGAAACCAATTATATATAGGGGACACCACCTTGGCAAATTGGAAAAGACTCGTATATGTTATATATAATAACTTCTTCCAATTTATACATTTTCTATTGATAAAAAAAAGGGTAATATTATCGAAAACAACTTAAACATATCATCTTAGTACACCACGACAACCATTATTTGTCCTTCATCCACGGACACCACTATTGAACCTACCATCAACTAAAAACCAGTTACCATAAATACCAGGCGAATTTTGGAAAACCGTCTTTAATATTGGAATGTATAGTAGACATTCTCTTTTCTTCACCAAACCTTAATAGATGGTATATTTCTAACCCCATTTCATATTTGTGAAGTTTATTTAGGAAAATCAAAGTTTTAAATTTTTTCTTATTTAGTTATTAGATCAATCTTCTCTCGTCAAATGCATGAAAATTATGAAACTATTGTACAACTCTAATAGCATCCATTGAATCGACATATTTGCACCTTAGATGAACAGTTATAAAATTCTTTATACAATTTGTGGAAGTTTATGGGCTAAAGTATAACAACTAAAAATATAGCTCATAGTTGTAGATTTGTAATAACCTATAGATTTAATATTTGTGTCATGAATATAAAGAACTCCGATTGTGAATCTTGAAATTCGGATAAGTAGGTTTCTAAAACTGAATGAGTATTTAGGTCGAAATTGACAGATATGTAAAAATAAGGATTGATTTAACAAAATGATATTGTTTTCAAGAATTGAAATTTCTAATTTTCTTAGCAAGTATAAACTAATATCCCAAGACTTATGTATAATTGATGTTGGCTCTTAAATCTCTAATGTTAATTTTGATATTTCTTAAAGCATAGGTCTATATAGTATACTTATAATAGCTACCAAAACCAAACTTTATTTATATACAAATTCAATATAATCAATTTCTACAAATATGAATAATGTACAATTCTAGTAAATCTTAATATAGCTTCCTTAGAAAAGCAAAATCTTTATAAGAAACTATCTCTATATGAATTAGAAGGATTACAAGTATATTGGGTAAATTAAGGGGTAAGTGTACTAGGTTGGTTTCACTTAAGTGTTATATTTTAATTTTCTATTTTATCTTATTTAGGATCAATAGGCCAAACATATAAGCTTATTAGAGACTTTTGGGAATAGTTGGTTAGGAGGCTAGGTACGTAGGTTTACTTTTAGATATGATGAACTATTATGTTTGTTTGCGCATGTAAGTAGATTGATTGTGCATGCACTATGCATGTGTCTAAACTTGTTTGCTAAATAAGTACCTAAATATACTATGTGTATTATGTTGTGAAGCATCTATATGTATATTGTTACTAAGTGTTTACGATTGTTTTGCTATTGATAACTGGACATAAGATGACAAGGCTAAAAATTCTTAACCAAGACATGTATCATATGATATATACTAATGGTTGCTTAACTCTATTTAATAGTCATGGTAAGGCATAGGTAGAGCCTACACTTGCTTTGTAAACTTTGTAAATTTAGTTGTTTTAAGTATAAAGTTGAACTCGAGTGCTGTAAATAATTTCCTAAGTTAACAAAACTGATAAACTTACAATTGATTAAAAATTTTAATTATGAAAACTAAAATGAATATGAAAAATATTATTATATTAATTGAAACCTTAATTGTGTATAAAAAACCATAAATTTGAAAACTCTAAGCTTATAAAAAATATAAATTTACCCCAATAGTAATAAAATTGTAATTAAGCACAATGATTAATCGATACACTTAATTGCGTAAAATTGTTAACGAACAATTAAAGATAAATCCTAAATACTAATAAACGTAAATAGTAACCAATTAATTTATAAAATTAATAAGATTAAGAATATTATCTTATAATTGTTTATAACTTCATATATATATATATGTTATTGATATAATGGTTTAATTAATTGAATTTAATTTTATTTAATGTGTCATATTTATAGATTATATAGTAAATATTAATTTTATATTATGTAATTTCTTCATGATCATATTATATGTTACTTTAAATATTATTTATATGGTTAGAAATATTGAAAGAAAATTCAAAAGATATATTTTTTATTTATTTACTTATTTCCTTCTCTTTCCTTTTTCCTTCTCTTTTCCTTTTTATTTCTTTTTTTCTTTTTCGATTTATAGTTGATACATGTACATATAATATTATAAATAAAAAATTTGACCAAAGTCAAAAGTATCATTTTCAAACCTTATCTTCTTTTTCTTTTCCTTTTTCTTTTTTCCTCTCTTCATGCCAACCAAGTGTCCCCTTAGAATCTTCCACATCTTTCTTCCATTTTCTTTCATATTTTAACAACAAATAGAATACTTGACTTACCATTTTTTTTTTGAACCAAAACACTTTCTCTCTCTTCCTCATCTTTTATCTTTTGATTTTCTTCAAATTTTTCCAACTACCCTTCCATAACCAATTTTGTAATTTATCATCATCAAACTCTCAATTTGAAGGAGAAAATAGGAATCTTAACTTCAACAATTGAATGCCAAAGTAAATAAGAATTTCCTTTTCTATATTTCAATTATTATTATTATTTTTTTGTAATTTAAGTTGTATACTTTCCTTTTATGTTCATATGTATTTTAGTATAGTATATAGTAGAACATATATAGTAAGAGCTATATGTACTTTGATATCTTAGTAGTAGAAATTTCATGTACATGTATTTAATTTTATGTATGCAATTTTGATTCCTTATAATAGTATATTTACATGTATAAATACTTAGATATATATAGATATATATATATCCATATGTATAGATATGTTATATAAGCTTAGTTATGTATATGTACATATATGTATATCCATATATGGTAATAATATGTATACATAGTACATATACATATATGTAACTAAACAAGAAAATAAGATAGGAATACTTGCATGCATACATATATATATGTACCTATATACATATATACTATATTATATAAATAAACATATACATAAGGTAAACAAAGTACTTATACATATATGTATGTATACAAAAAATTATATAAGTATGTATATATGAATTATACCAAATATTCTTAAAAATATATTAAGAAAACTCAAGTATATATATATATACGTATACCTACATGTATAAATATACGTATAGTATTAGTATAGTATGAATATAAATAAATTTATATATAAAAAATACAAGCACATACATAATAATATTATAATTCCTTAAAATAACATAACAAATAGATATATACGAATAGATATATAAGTATAGATATAAAGATGGGTTGAGACCCATAAAAGGAATTTGAAGCCCATATATAATATTAATAAATTATAATAATATGTATGTACATACATTAATATTACAAAATTCTAGAAATATGAAAAATTTAGAAGAAATGATAAATGTGTCATGTGGACTCATAAGGAAGTGTCACATCAACATCTTCCAAAAATTTCAAATTAAATCGTAAATTATGAAAATAATTAGAAAATAAAAATAATTAATTAATTAGGAAATTATAATAATAATAAAATTAGTATAACTGGTAAATTAAGCTTAAAATGAAAAAAAAAGTAAAATTAATGTAAAATATATTAAAAAATAAAATATTTTAAAAATATAAAATTTAGAAATTAATTAAGTTATAAAATAATAGAGGAAAGCTCAAAATTGATAAATAAAACTATTTAGATCAAAATAACAAAATTTGTAACATTTTAGGCTCATAACAAAAAATGTGGACTTCAACATCTAAAACGGACCTTATTACGTGAAAGTATGTCCAATATAAAATCATAAAAATCGAAACTAGAACAAAAAAGTTATACGTAACTAGAATTTAAGTTACACCAAGAAAAATAAGTAGAATAATTAAGTTAATGTGTACTATAAACTAATAATCAAAATAAACTTTTAAAGTAAATAAATGAATATGTAAGATACAATTATTTACAAACATACAAATATATTTTCTATTTATCTCAACAAATAAGTTAAACCATGTTTATGCCATACTTGCGGTATAGTGGGAAATTAGGTAAACTATAGTAAACATTTAGTTAAGTGTAAAGCCTAACTTTTTAGAATACTTATAAGTCTTATTACCTTATAAGTACTCAATTGTCAAGTTTTGAAAATCTTAAAGGCTTGGAGAATAAGCAATAATCTAGGTGAGAGAGTTCTAATGAGCTACTATCTATTTGTGTGTATTATTTGCATGATGTTTTGTTGGTTATTATTATTTGTATGTCTGAATGACCTTTTTTTCTTATATATTATCATTCGTGTGATCACTTTCTTAAACTGGTCAATGTAAATATCTATTCAAAATAACCGATTATATTTGTCGCATGTCTATGACTCAATTGGTATACGGATGGGGAGTGATAGCTTTGCAATTTTTTGAAAAACGTTGTCCTATTCTTAAACAGATTCTTGTATGATTTATCTAAGGACTCGTAATACTTGTGAATGATGTTTTTATTATTGAGGCAAAGCTAGCATAGTAGTTCCAATTGATAATGAGAGGACTCACATATTTGTGCTCATGGGGCCTTGAATATATTGTGATAGTGAGATGACTCGCATATGTGAGCTTGTGGGGTTTTGGACATATTTTGATAGTGAGAGGACTCATTTTGTTGTGCTTGAAGGGCCTTGCATATGATTTGTTGATGGTGGATAGCTTTAGTTGGAGTCTACTTATTTGGATTGGAATTTCTTTCTTAACTAAGGTAATAGTTCAGTGTCATCTAGAGAGACGGTGCTCTTAGATATCCTTATGCGATTAAGATGAGATGCCCCATGCAAATAAGTACGAAGGATAATTAACGTGTAAATAATATAAATCTATACCTTCCATAGTTCCGAACTCTCATGGATGCGTTGCTTGTATTCACTAAGTATGCATTCACTAAGTACGCATTCATTTTGTGTGTAGATAAATTGTATATATACTAATAATGTTTGATAATTTGCTTAAATGGTAGTTTTGGGGAATGCACTTACTAAGTTGTGGTTCGCTCATTCTTTTATAGTTTCTTTTATAAGTTCATTTAAGTTGGGATTGAGATAAATCTCGAGTATCGAGTGTAGAGTAAAGATAGGTATGATAATATTAGAGTTAGTTGACAATTGTATAGTTAGTACAAGAATATCCTTTATAGGAAATATTTGTATGTTAGGGTTATGTATAATTTAATATTTGTCATAATTTATAAAGCCAATTTACCCTGTCTTATTATATAGTAAGAGATACCAATTTTCTGTGATTATGAGAGATTGTGAAATATTAGATATCTATAGTTATTTATATTTTACAATAGGTTAATAAATTAAAAATTGGAAACCTTATCATTTAATTATTTAGAGTTTTACAATCTTTAACTTGTAAGGTGGCTTTCATATTATGGGTATACACATAATATGAAAATTTTAGACAATCCTATTAAACTTCTCTAAGTGTCATGACATGCTCCTTTTTTGGCCCATGAAAAGATATGAAGATATCTAACATAAGGAAGGATCTAAGAAGCTAGATGCTATCAGGACATATTACCAAAAACAACGAGAGCCTAAATAGTTGGTCAGGATAAGGGTGAGTTTTCCATCAAGAGTGGAGACATGGACGTGGATGGCTATCCCTAACCTAAGTTAAGGAAGGGTTATATCCTTAACTTCATACGATTGTTGGAAGACTGTATGATGTTCCATTCATAGTGGGTGTAATATTGGTTGCTAATGCATTGCACATAAAATGTTTCATAACTTAGTTGTTGTTGTGTTGTGACATAAGGTGAGTCTCTTTCAACTTATTGAGCTTGTAGCTTTTTGGCTCATTTCCCTTTAGTTTTGTTGCAGGATAGTAACTAAGACATTGGATGGACTAGGAATCGGAGCGTATAAGAGTTATTTTAGCAATCTCCATGAGAGGGTCTATTTTCAAGTAAGAGTATAGTTTATTTTAAATAAGTTTAGATTTAGAAATGTAAATACTATTCATCTTATTATTTGGTATGGAATTCTAATTCTTTATGGTCCTAAAAAGTAAGGAGACATTAAATCCCGTAATTATCCTTATATAGTGCACTTATGTATAATATGATTAGGTAAAATGATTAGATAAATAAATAAAATCTTGTGATCTCTTACTTATAAGAAGGTGTTATGTAATGGATGCACATAAGACATGATAGCTTCAAGTTTTCTGCTAGGCCCTCTTATGAGTTGTTACAATGATCTTAGTTGGCTACCTCAAGGTTGGGGTAATTGATTAACCTCTATCTTATGATGCTTGACCATGCCATATAGGGTTTTATTTTCTAAATTTTTCCTTTTCTTTTTCACTTTTTAAGTTTAGATCATTTTTCTTATTTTTAATTAAATATTATTGAGAATAATGTTTAATTATATTAATTATTATTGACCAATTAGAAGTTGATACATATTTTATCATTGGTTAAAAGTGATTAAACTATTACAAGTATGTAAAATTTTAAAGTATGAATTATACATACATAGCAAAATCAACACTGAAACGACGCAGCGATGACGTAGGAGACATTAACAGTAAACTAGAGAAGGGAAAATGATTAAAAGCAACTTTCCATTTTTCCCTTGTTATATATGACCATATGGCAATTAACATTTTATACTTACGTAAGTAGATTTGAAAAGTAAAGGGAGCAATCATTATTTAAAAGTAGGAGATCCTGTCTAATTATAAATACCATTAAATAATGGGTACTTATCTTCTCAAGGGTTTGGTCATTAGAACGAAATTAATCGAAGTTTAAAGATTAGACTATAACTTTGACAATACGTCAAAACTGATTACCTTTTATTTTTATTTTTTTGAGAAAAGAAAGTATTATAAAACACTTATATGCAGTTGTACCCCTAAAATAAATTTCTTGAATATTTAATTTGCACTGGAGCCATCATGAAAGATGCTAAAATATATAACCTTAACTATTAAAATGCAAGACACTTTTGAATTTTCCAATATTGGGCTGGCCGACACTTACCTTATAATGTAGTGTGTTTTTACCATTTGGTGGCTCTAGCAAAAAAAACCATTCACGGCCCAACCTCAGAGTAGTAACTTTTTTTATCAAGCCCATCAATTAGAATCTATTGGGCCAGGCCCAGCTCTCAGCTCTTGTTGTGATTCCGATTTGCATTTAGCTTAGCAAGTTAAGTAACTTGGTGGAAATGCTCGACGGTATCAGCTGCTACCATCATAGGACGGAGGAAAATTAGTGATTGAACTGGATTGCAAAAGAGGCTTAGGACATGATATCTTCCGATTAACTTAGTTCTCGAAAGTGTCAGCAAGTCCTTCATAACATTTTCCCTTTGATTCTTGGAAGTGTTAGGAAGTCCATGACATTTCCCGGCACCCCACCACCACTACCATCACCCAACCTCCTCCCCTTCCCCCCCCTCCCCCCGGCCTTGCCTTCATTTTTTTTTTATCTTGTAGTATTTAAGTGGTACAGGGAGTAGCTAATCATGAATTATTATACAAGAAAAAAATGGAGTGATGATTTTAGAAGAAACTCATAATTTGAAATACTCTCTTTATTTGGAGAATAATAAGATGTATAAGGATACAAATGTTAGGAGATGTGGCCTGATATATATTGGAATGTGTGACTTATCAAAAAGTGAAAGCTGAACATCAATGACCTATAGGCTATTATAGCCATTGCCTATACTGGAAAGAAGATAAGAACATGTAACTATGGATTTTGGAAGTAGTGTACCCTAGACTAAGAAGTAGTATGATACGATATGGATTGTGGTAGATAGACTCACTAAGTTGGCTCACTTTCTTGTAGTTAGGCAATCAGTGACAATACCACAATTGGTGTATGTTAAGGAAATAATCTGATAACATGGAGTGCTGGTATCTATAGTTTCGGATTGTGATTTTGGTTTCTTGTCTTGATTCTAGCAATCATTGCAAACTAAAATGGGAACTAAGTTGAACTTTAGTATCGCATAGTACCCACAAAGTGATGGGCAGTCAGAACATGCTATATAAACCCTAGAAGGCATGATGAGAGCGTGATGTTAGGATGCTCATTTAGTATTGGTTGAATTCGCTTAAAACAATAGCTATCATGATACAATCTAGATAGCATCTTATAAGGTATTATATAGCCATAAATGTAAATCCTTAGTCTATTGGGACAAAGTGAGGGATAGAAAGATGATTGGATTATCCATGTTATAAGATCTTAAAGAAAAAATGCAAGTAATTAGAGATTAGATGTGAACTATACAGACTTGATAGAAAAGTTATGTAGATACTATAAGGAAACCTTTGGAATTTTAGGTAGGAGATTGGGTAATTTTAAAAATATCTCTGATGAAAGGAGTATGATGATTTGGTATTAAAGGAAAATTATATCTATGATATGTTGGTCCATATCAAATTAGGAGAAGGATTGGAAAAGTAGCATATGAACTTGAGTTACCAAATGAAATGGTTGGTATTTATAATGTTTTTCATGTTTCAGCTCTCAGAGTTTGTAAGAGATCCGACAATGGTACTAGATGAACCCTTAGTTAAACTAAAAGAGAATCTAACATATGTAGAATGGCTAATACGTATTTTGGATTCAAAAGCACAAAGAGTAAGGAATTAGGACATTGAGTATGTTAGAGTTTTATGGAATAGACATACCATAGAAGAGGCAACTTGGGAATCTATGGACCGTATGAAAGCAGAATGTCTGGAATTATTTCCACTAAGTTAGTATTCTTTCTATAAGTTGTTAATGTGATACTAAACTCGTAGTACAAGTAAGTTTCAAGGATGAAACTTCTTGTATGGTGAAAATGTGAGACCTTGGCTATTTAGGACCAGAAAGATTTAAGGTGTTCGAAAATGTTCTTTGAATTGAATGATATTTTAATATAAGGTCCAAAAAGTTAAAAGAAACACTTTGATAAAGTTTATTTTATAAAATTAAGTCAACAAGATATCTACATTAATAAGAACGTATTTTTATCGGTAGTGAAACATTTATAACGTATATTTGAAATGTGAGGTTGGATTATAGTGATGCCTTAAAAATAAAATTACTTAACCTAAAAAAAATTGTTTGGAGTCAATTGAGAATAAAACAGCTAATATAAGTACCACATTTATAGGTGTATACCTGAATTAGGACAAATAGTAATATATTATATAATATACTAAAATATACGTAATGTAATTAAGCTAAATATATAAAAATATACAAGGGATAGCAATAGAACTCTATTGAATTAAGTGTAGGGCGTAGTTTAATGATGGAATAAGGTAGGAATACTTTAGAAGTGTATTAGTGTCGAGCTTAGTCTTTTACTTTCTCGGTTTTTTATAAAATAGGCCTCTTTTAAATTGATCAATACTAAACCCTACCCGTTTAATATCGACCCTTGACTAAGGTTTAAAGAAAACCGGTTTTCTTATACTTTGAAAATATTTTGGAGTTACCACTCAATTAGAGTCGGGAAAAAGAGTTAAGTTATAACCAATCGGATGGAGTGGTTATGACTTAGCCACTAATCTACAAAAAAAAAAAAAAGAAAAAAATTGATTTTTGAAACAGTTTTTGAAAATCAGAGATTTTGATTTGATGGTTAGAAAATTTAAACTCTTACGGGTACCATTAACTTTTTAAAATTAAAATTAAACTTAAAAATCACCTTTCAATTTTAACATACAGAACTTGATTATTAGTTACTCTAATTGGATAAAATGAAGTAATCTAAACTAAAAAAAGGAAAATTAGGTTTTTTCATTTTTATCGTTGCTCGGTAGGTGCTTATGTACCCATTATTCGGGATCAGACGTATACAGTTCTTTTAATGAAAACTTTAGTAGGTGATTTGGTTTTAATTTTTGAAAAAAGATCAAATTTACATTTTTACCTAGTTTAATTTATTCAAGGAAATTCTCCTAAAAGATTATAGTTGGTGTTTTATTTTTTAAAACTCTAAAATAGTCCTAATTTGGAAAAGGATCCATTTATTTTTGGAAAACTCAATTTTTCTAATTGTCAAAACGATTTTTGTTCACTAACCTATTCATTTATTTTAATTTTATTATATTATCTTATTTATTTTATTACTTATTCTATCTATTTCTATTAAACTAAATAAATAAATAAACTATTTTTTTTCACTTTTTTCTCTTTTTGTTTTTCTTATCTTCCTTTTTTGTTTTTCGTTCTTTTTATTTCTTTTTTTTCATTTTCTCATTTATAACATTTACAAATAAAAAAATAAATAAAATAAAAAAACAAACAAACAAACAAACTAAGTCGGCTTGGATTAGCTTGGATGGCTCAGAGGTAGCCTAGATTGGCTTGTTGGCTCACTTCGACTTGGATCAGCTCAATCGACTCACTTTGGCTTGGTTAACTCGGGGTCGACTCACTTTAGCTTGAGGTTGGCTCAATTCGACTTGAGGTCCGCTCAGTCGGATCACTTCGGCTCAGTTGAATCACTTCAGCTCGGATTAGCTTGTGTCTTAGAGAGAGGGAGAGAGAGAGAAACCATGCTAGAGAGAGGAAGTTTTATTTTTCTTTTTTTAAAGTGTTTTGAAGCTTTGTTGTGTTTTGAAAATGAAGAGTAGACCCTTATTTATAGATATCATATTCGAGTTAAGGATGGAAAAAAATTAAATGTAATATGATTTTCTTCCAATTTTGAGTTGGATGAACCTGGACAATATGTGGTGCTAAATACATAATTACGCATGTAAGAGTGTGTCCGAGTATATCCAATGCATGCAGGAGTGTGTTTACTACACTTAGAAGTAAATTGGTAAATGATATGATGATTACGTGGTCTGTGACGTGGCAATGAAGTTAGAAAAGCAAATAAATGATACATTTTGCATCTTCCATGGAATGAACCCAAGTTCTTCAAATCATATGCAATATCAAGTCTAAATACTTATCCAACTAGGCTAATTGCATATATGAACTAAGTCAGCTTGAGCTAAATTCAAATTTAAACTCAAGCCTAATAGCCTTTTATTCAAAATTATTTAAATTAAAATTATATTCTATTTAAACAACCTAAAAATTCATTGTTTTCTAAATTCCCTATTTTTTTTATTTCTTTTATTTTCTAAATTTCTTGTTTTTTTTTTTTATTTTCTAAATTTCTTATTTTTTTTTGTTTATGATATTTTTCCAATTTTTTTATTTTTGTGCTTTTTTCCTATTTTTCAATTTTCCTAAAATTTTTGTTTTTTTTGAATTTCTTTAATTTTTGAGTTTTCTTTAATTTCTTATTTTTTGTGTTTTTACTAATTTAGGACCGATTGAAGAAATAAAATAAAAAATAAAAATGAAATAAAATAAAGCGGGCAAAAATTAGGTGTCTACAACTGCCAGTTTTTGTGGTGAAGTTTAGTGGTGAATTTTGAATAAAACTTTCCCAAAAACTTTGCTACAAAGACAAAGAGACAGTATTTTTGCTCCTAGGATGACTTTAAACAACTAGATAGCTATCTTATGCTTGATCTACTAAGGATTTGGTGAAGAAATGGAGCCTGGCTGTACCTCTTTAAACTCACTAACCTATGCGAGTCTATAAAGAGTGACAAAAAATCAAGATGGTGCTTTAAGAGCATGTGATCCAAGAATTTTAAGCTTAGGATAGTGCTCTGAGAGCATGTAATCCAAAGGTTTCAAGGTCAGATAGTGCTCTAAGAGCATATGATCCGATGGTTTCAAGGTTATAAGAGCATATGATTTGATGGTTTCAAGGTTAGGATACCACTCTGAGAGCATATGATCCAATGGTTTCAAGGTCAGGATAACGCTCTAGGAGTAGACGATCCAATGGTTCAAGGACAAGATAGCGTTTTGAGAGTATACAATCTAAGGGTTTCAAGGTTAGGATAATGTTTTGAGACCATACGATCCGAAGGTTTCAAGGTCAGGATAGCATTCTAAAAGCATACGATCTAATGGTTTCAAGGTCAGGATAGTGCTCTGAGAGCATATGATTTGAGGGTTTCAAGATTAGGATAGTGCTTTAAGAGCATATGATCTGATGGTTTTTACTACATAGATGGTGCTGTAAAGAGCAAACGATCTATAGGGACTAAAGTAAAAGGAGTTTTTTTGACAAAGACAAATTTGTTGATTGACAATCGTAAAAGATGGAGTAGTCACTAAGGATAAAATCCTTAGATAGGAAGAGAGGTGGGTGACACTAGCCATGAGGCTGATCATGTCAAAGAGGATAATTTTAGCCTCTAAGGCCAACTTGGGAGTGATTTTTATGCAAGAGTAGATCCCTGAACTTTGGATGACAGGAAGAAAACTCATTTGAAAACAATTGTTGCCCGGGTAATGATAGAAGCTTACTATTAGGGTTGACTCTAGAGAATATGACTTTCAAATGAAGATTCTTATCTTGTTGAAAACTTGGATTAAGGGGATATGGACAAAAAGAAAGGATCGAAATGAGAGGGAATCGAATTTTTTTTCTTTTTATACTTACTAACAGGTTTAGATTCTTCCAGTAGTGTGTAGGCCTTTTAGAACACAATAACTTGATCTTTCGGGCCGCCTTTGTTTAACAGAACCGTTTGTTTCCTTTAGGGGCATACAACTTTCCACAACTTCTTCAAATTTTTTCTTATCAAAGGCTATCTCATTAGAGTTAGGTTTAGTTTAAAAGGACTTCCTCTTACTCTCGACTTAAACTCTTCTCTTTTGACTCTAATTCCAAAAATTATGGTCACCTTGTAGGTAACATCCTTTTAATCAATTTGTTAGGCCTTTTTTGGACTATAATGTAATAAAGGCCTTTGGTCCTTGGTTTCAAAAATGGATATTATTGAAATGGCTTTTTATGAAAAAATTTCCATTTAACTTGGGTTTACCAGTTAAGAACCTTATAGGTAAAACTAAAATTATGCTTGCCATAATTTCAAGCTTAATTGCTTTGACTATGTTTTTGTGCCTTTTATTTGAAATTGGATCTTTATTTGGGAATAGGTTTTTGTGCCCTGTATCCTTTTGTGCTTTAGAGCTTTGATCATCTTTTTCATGTTTCATTTCATACTCTCATTTTTACTCTTTTTTTTTATTTAAGACAAAATGATTGTTCTTTCTTTTTGGCTTACAAGTCAAAGCATACGTGGTTTTAGTGTTTGTAATGGATGGCTTTCTTCATCTTAGAGAAAATTAGTTATTAATGGTAACAATTACTTTTGAATTGATGCAACTAAAGCAAGCACAAATTAGTTTTAACTTTTGTCTTCTAATAGATGCTCCTAACCTCCTTTTTGCCTCATTCCAAGGTGGTTCTTGATAGGGTTTCATTTTTGAGAATACCCCTAGTAAAAGGTCTAATGGGGTTGACAAGGGATTTTGTGCTTAAGATGTTGAAAAGATTGCCTAACTTTATTTTGATTTGGGTATTAAATGTAAGATGAACTTCCTTCAAGAAATGAGTCCAATTTCCTCACTATGACGCTACTTAACTCTCAAAGTATCTCAAGGTTGGTGTTTAGGATTCGTCTTGCCTTTCTTCATTCTAAACCCTTTTAATTAATGAGATATCTTGCAATAGGAGAAATGCAAACGAAACACTTTATTTGAATCACTTGTCTTTTAAAAACATCATTAAATCTGACACTATCTTTGAATTGAGTCAAATTAAATTACCCCTACATCAATTAGGTCTTGAACTCTATTTTTCAATTCTTAGCAATTGTCGGTAGAATACCCCTGCTAACCCATGTGATATTCACATAGTGCATTTGGATCGTATTTCTTCGGCTTGTATCCTGGCATTGGGGCTTTTTGTTGCAATAAGCCCTCATTTCTTAGTTGGTTAAAGACTTGAGACAACGAGGTTAGGATTTGAATGAACTTTCTTTTAGGTATTTTTAGGCCTTTTCTGCTTGGTATAGGTCTTAAAGTTATAGTATTTACATGTACCCCTGAATCTAGTAGGGCTGGTCTTTTTCTAGTCAGCTTCCTTGATGCGTTTTTGGGGTGTACACATAGAGAAGCACTACAACGAATGAACCAAAAAGGAAAGAGAAAAGAAACTAGCAAAGTCTGGGTAGCTATCGAATGAATATGACACACCATTCGATCCTACTCGGCTAACAATCCGTCGGATATGACATACCGGTCTAAATTGAGGGCACTTACCACTACTGCTTACTAAAGGAAATAGATAAGAGTTGAACAATAATGAGAACACTAAGGTTGCTCAAAGAGAATAATTCTGTATTGAAAGTTTGATCATTGTTTGCATATAAGGAAAGTGGGGGTTTATATACTTGCCCACTAGGGCTATTTTACACATATGAAAAGACAAAAGGATATTTTAAAATTACATTACATTAATCATACTAAAAAGGGGTAAAAAGGACAAAGAATATTCAGTATGGAAAGGAAAGAATCACTCTGGAACATTGTGTCAGAAGGCACGTGTCACTTGATGGCTGTAAGTCAGGAGTATGATACAACATAGGCAAAAACAAGAAGTGTTGATAGTTAGGGGCCAACCTGATCTAGATCAGGTTGGGAGCCAATTAGTTTGGTTAGGAAGTCAGCTAAGTTAGAGTCAATCACCAGTGGTTGGTTGGAAGGTTTAGTTCGGCTAGCCTTTCTTGGGTTACCTTAAATTAGGTAAGAGCATGCTAGATACAAGTGAGGATCTGATAGATAAGTCGGTAAGAGGTCGGATTGGGATAGGAGTCTCCGTCTCGGCTATGGCTTAGAGCTAGTATTTTCCGTACGAGCCCTTGAAGTCCTCTAGCTCGTCTTCTTGTGATCGGTCTAGGGGGTTGATTCCTATCATTTGCTTAGGAGTTAGAAAGATTTGTCCTCAAATTTGAAATGGTTTCTACTCATTCTTCTGGGCCGCTTGTAGGATTTTCTTCGGTTGGTTGGTAGGAGATTAGATCGGATACATTGAAGGTAAAGGAGATACCTTAGTTGTCAAGCAACTCGATTTGGTAGGCGTTATGATTGATCTTCATTAAGATCTTGAATAGGCTGTCAGCCCGGGGAGATAGTTTCCTTTGTCTTAAGTGTAGGAATTGCATTCAGTTGAGGTGAATCCATATTAGGTCTCTTGGCTGGAAAGAAATAGTTCAGTAGCCTTGGCTATCGATTTCTTATTGTTTCTAATTGAACTTGGTGATCTTCCTTGTGACTGACTGATGTAGTTCATGCAATTCTTAGGCTTAGTCCACTCCAGATTGACTTTCTTCAATAGTTACTAGGGTGTTGATCATATCTAGGGGAATTGTAGGGTTAAGGCTATAGACGACCTCAAATGGGGTCTTCCCAGTAGTGCTATAAATAGTTCGGTTGTATGTAAACTCTACAACTAGTAGGCACGGATCTTAATCCCTCAAGTTCTTCCCTACAATAGCTTTGAGTAGATTGCTTAGCGTCTTATTTACCACTTCAGTTTATCCATTAGTTTGAGGGTGGCTACTAGTATTGAACATGATTTTAGTCGCAAGTCTCCTCTAAAGGGTCTTCCAAAAATAACTTAAGAATTTTGTGTCCCGATCTAAGATAATTGTTTTCGGTACTCCGTGTAGTCGAACAATCTCTTATAAAAACAGATCGATAATAGATAGAGCATCGTTAGTTTGATGGCATGGAATGAAGTGTTCCATCTTACTGAAGCAGTCCACTACAACAAAGATGAAATCTTTCCCTTTAGATATTCGGGGCAACCCTAGGACAAAGTCCATGCTAGGGTTGGCCCAAGGTGTCACGCCCCAAATAAGAAGAGTCATAACAGTCCCGCCATGTAAACTAATCTAAGATAGAAGCTGACCTCACAGCTGCTATTATAGATGCAGTTTACACAAGGTGCACAACTCAACCAGCTTAAAACGTCTGTTCTGACACCTGTTAATAATCAAACATGTGGTAGAGATTTTACATGATACTTGTTCTATACAACCTGCTATTTAGTACCACAACAGTATTTAAACAAACATTTCACGTCCAAAGGTAAAGTTTACAATAAGAGTTTATTAAAAACCACAGGTTTTGCGGTCTATATACAATAAGTTAGAAAAACTTGTGGGCTCCCAAGGAATTCCCAATTAGTGTTCCTCAAAACTTAGAGATAAAGTTAAGAGCTCAGGTTCAGTTAATTCCTCGATCCTCACTTTCCCACACAGCAGTACACTAACCTGGGAATGGTGGTACCTGAACATCTTGTCTTTACTCAACACCTACAAAAGAGTATGTAGGGATGTGAGCACAACTAGCTCAGTAAGTGGGATGGAGTCAGAAGAGTACTGTACAATCACAAATAAGGTTAATAATCATGATGAAATGCAATGCAATCACTCAAATGAAAACATCGCACAGTGTTATCCGGTCGACTTTGAGGTTAGAGAAATTACATCTGCTCCAACCCGGATTGAGGAGTTTCATTACGACTTAAGTCAGACCAAACCCGGGCTTGTGCAATGGAGAACACCCTCCTCCCATGACCTCCTTCGAACCATGGCCCCCAACCTTGCCACGACTTCCTCGCCTGTCACTTAGTTCGACTAAGGATGGGGAAAGGACCATTTCAGCTATCTTCATAGAAGGAAGTCGGTATTTGGCCTAACAATTTTAATCGTTTCCCCTAACGGGTGATTATGCATGTCCAATTACATTTTAGTCGAATAACTGTTAGTGTTAATCAGGGGTGAGCAACAAGTTCACACAATATAGAATCCATGCAAATATGCAGAACAGTACGTCAAGGAGTTGAACTCTTGTCACAACCGAGTATCATTCACACACACAACATGTACACAATCATCTAATTACAAACACAACCAGAAGTACTCTTGGGTCCCGGATACTTTAAATAGTACCCAAACAAGCGGTGAAGCCACAATCCCAACTTACTTGTTTAGATGTTCACTATTGCTGACTTGAATTGTCAACCGTCTTTAGAAGGTCCAAATTACACAAAAGGCCCAAATTTAGTTTTCGTAATAATTACAAAAACATTAGGGTTTAATCTAAAATGGTTATATATGTATATATATATATATATTATTTCCATAATATGCAGTCATGTTATTACTATATATTGAATTAAATTATTAGTTATTAATACTGTACATCATATATACTATTACGTATTATATATCGTTTTGATCGTATCGAAACGTACTTTTTATTTATTAATTTATGTTTTGATTCCGGTAAGGTTACCGAAATTTGTATATTCTTGAATATGATATAGTTATAAGCTAGATTACTTAAGGTTGTCCGATTTCAACAAAATTAGTATCATTGAGTTCGTATAGACCTAACGATACGTTTTACGAGTCCTGTTTCTAGAGATGGCTTTTAATGGGTAGTTTGAGTTTTTAATACAATTATACATAATTATATAAAAATGATTTTATTATGCGTAATTTATAGATTTAAATTATATTTTATCTAATTTGTCCTTATATTGTAACAATATACGTATTATTCAATTCTAATATATCTAAAGTGTATCTCGATCATAAAATATTAATAAATATAATAAAAATCTCCATTTAATCCAATTTGATCAGCAATCTTATATATAGGTTTTATTTAACTATTTAATTCATTTTAGCCTATTAATATTACAAATACACCCGACTTATAATTTAAGCTATTTTACTTAATAAATTCATAATAAATAGTTCGCGTTACCAAATAATTCCCTGAAAATTTCTATGGACTTCTAAAAACATAAGGAATTCAGTTATCACTTGGTTTCAAGTTTCCGACCTATTGCCTATATTTTCGTATTGACAATTTTACCCCTAAATTTGATAAATTATCCAATTATAATTCTTTTAGCACCCAATTAATTTCAATCTGACTCGATACTATTACTATTTATCATAGATCAGTACATGTCCATTTCATCAATTAATTTCATAATTTCTTATTAAATTCATAATTTTAGCCTATTTTCTAGCTAATTTCAAGCCTAAAAATTCAATAAATATTAAAATTATTCAAATCAAAATTCGGGCTATATAGCAATTACCTACATATCATGCACATCCTATACAAAAATTTTCAGCTAGAAACAATATTATTTAGTACATTTATTTTACAATTATACATTCGGGTGAACAGTAGATTTCTTAATAAAGTATATTAAATATTATGAATTTTTCAAAAATAAAAATATCACATGAAAGCATGTTTAAAATAACTGAAGTACAATTTTTTTCATAATTTTCTGGGTGGATTTACTAATTTTTAAAAATTCTTGAAAAATAAGGCAAGAATTTGACCTTGTTGTTCTTGGTATCTCCGGCAGCCATGGGGTAGCGGAGGTGTGTCGGAACGCCTAGACACTGAGGGTACTCCTTGGTGGTGGAGTAGCGTAATAGCAGATCAAAGGAAACCCTAGGAACTAACTCAGCTCGGTAATTGCTCTGTTTTTTCTAAATTTCTTTTTATTTTCTATGATTTTTTTCTATTTTTTATTTCTGTTGTTTTTTGTTCCAAAAGAAGTATAGTGATTTTTTCAACAGCTTTATAGTTTTTTAGGTCGGTTCCCTTTTTTATTTATTTATTTATTTTCTTGCTTTTTCCTTCATTAATTGCAAGTAGGAGGTGGCATTGGCTTGTAAATTCACCTTTTGATTTAGCAATTGTCCAGCTTTGATGTTTTCCAGCAATCTCCAGGCATAAATCAGCAATTGGAAGGCTTTTGGATAATATTTTGCAATTTTTTTAGGTATTTTAAGTATATTTTATTAATACTTAATTACTTACTTAATATACGAGTATATATTCCTTGTAAATATCACATGTTCAACACAATAAATATATAATTACATAATTTAGGGTTAATTTACAGGTATAATTATTATTTATACCAGGTATACTCATAAAATTACGTGTATTTTTATATAGTAAATTATACTATATTATCTCATTTTATAGCTCAATTAACTTATCTTTAAGTTTTCGTTGCAATCTAAGTTCGATTTTAGGAGTTCCGAACATTTTAATACTATACTAAATATTTCAACTTCTAAGGGAAAAATTGGGATTTCAGGTTATTATTACTAAAATCTAATTTTACTGTAATATATCGACTAACTTTTTGATTTTAGTCATAAAGTTTGGGCTCAATTGGATAAGTTTCCCTAAAAGCCCTAAATCTGAGCTCGGTTGTCTTAAACTCAATTTTGGGAGCTTACACAAGGTAAAGTTGGTGTTGGAAGTGGCATATACAGTTCGTGGGGTTCTCTCTTTTCCTTAGTACGCTTGCACACTTCATAACTGCTAACTACCTTATGAACATCCTTGGTCAAACTAGGCCAGTAAAAGTTCTCTTTCAATAGAATGACTGTCTTGGTTTCCCCAAAATGACTAGATAATCCTCCGCTATGAGCTTCCCTAATCAATAGCTTACGATTAGAATAGATTGGTATGTACAGCTGTCGATCCTTGAACAGGTAGTCGTCCTCGAGATAATATCCCTCGATAACAATCTTGGCCTTGCACTGTTCTCTGATGGGGCCAAAATGAGAATCATGAGCATGGAGCTCGGTAATAAGTGAGAATCCCAATAATTTTGTCTACAAAGTGGTCAGCAACATTTGCCATCATGGCAGAGTGTCGGTGACCATATTTGCTTCCCTTCTTGTGCAGAATGACGTACAAGAACGCTTCCATGAATTCCAACCATTTGGCTTGCCTCTTTGAAAGTTTGTTTTAACTCCCTAGATGCTTTAATGGTTCGTGGTCAGTATAAATAACAAACTCTCGTGGTAGTAGGTAGTGTTGCCAAACAGTGAAGGCTCAGAAAAGGGAGTACAACTCCTTCTTGTACATAAAATAGTTTGGGGCTGGGCTACTTAGTTTCTCACTATGGTAAGCGATGGGCCATCGTTCCTGCATCAAGGTAGCACCAATTCTAACTCCTAATACGTCACACTCCAGTTCGAAGGGCTTGTCAAAATTTAGGAGTGAGAGGACATGCGCTGAGGTGAGCTTCTCCTTGATCTCCTTGAAGCTTTACTCAGCTCAATCACCTATAGAAAGAAGCTAGGCCATAGAAGTCAAACTTTAGTAACATTCTTCGGCATTAGCCATTCCAGAACAGCTTGAATCTTTTCCTGATTTGCTCAGATTCCTTCCCCTAACACTACAAACCTTAGGAATATCACTTCTCTCTAGCAGAACATGCATTTCTTTACATTCTCATACAACTTCTTAGCTTGTAAAATGTTAAATACTCCGCGAAGATGTTGAACATGGTCATTCAATTCGGCACCATTTACCAGTATGTCATCAAAATATACGACCACACATCTTCTGATTAGAGGGCGCATCTCATGGTTCATTAACCTCATGAATGTGCTCGGCGCGTTAGTAAATCCGAACGGCATAACCAACCACTCGTAGAGTCCATGCCTAGTCTTAAAGATAGTTTTCTACTCATCCCCCAGTCTCATACGAATCTAATAGTAACCACTTCGCAGATTAATCTTTGAAAATATCTTTGCACCATGAAGCTCATCTGACATGTGATCGAGCTTTGGTATCGAGTATCTGTACTTGACAGTAATTCTATGATTGCCTGCCTGTCGATGCACATTCACTATAATCTATCCTTCTTCGAGACGAGTAGAGTTACAGTATAAGGGCTCATTAGCTCCTTCATATATCCTTGCTCAATGAGCTCGTCTACTTATCTTTTTAGCTTGGCACTTGCTCAGGGTTTATCTTATATGCAGGTCGGTTTAGCAAGGCAACACTTGGTTACAGATTGATACAATGCTCTATGCCTCAGACTGGTAGCAATCCTTTAGGCAGTTTTTCTGGAAATAGGTCGGAAAACTCATTTAGCAAGTTTCAGATCTCTTTTGGAACATTCTGTAACCCCTTCATCACCATGAGTCTCCTAATTAATAGGAACAAGGGTTTATCAACCTTCTCAGCAGATCAGAGCTCCATTCGGCTCATCACCAAAGCTTTCTTCTTATTAGCTCAAGTAAGTTGGTTATGAGCCTCATTTACTTATGACGGGGTTAGGGGTTGCAACATAATCTTCCTTCCATCCTTGATAAAGGCATAGGTGTTTTTATACCTGCCATAAGTGATACATTGGTCGAATAACTAAGGTTATCCAAGTAGTAGATGTGCTCCCACATGAGTGACATCACACACCACTTCATCCTTATACATGTTCCTAACATTGAATGGTACGGTTACTTATACAGTTACATGCAAAGCACCTTTATCATGAACTAGTGTAACTTGTAGGGTCGGGGATGCTTTGAGGTCGGTAAACCCAACCTCTATATAAAGGAATGTGCAACGACATAAGTATAACTTCCTCTATCCACAATGATTATGCATAGTTGGCCTCTGATGGTACACTTGGTATGGAATAAGTTCTCTTTCTGGTCTTCCTTAGAGTTTGGCAGGGAACTTAAGACCCGGCCTCAAAACTAGGGCCATTACTTCGCTTTGGTCAGCATAGATATAGGTTTCCTCTTCTTCTTCCACCTTTGGTTCTCTAACATTCTCTTCTTCCTCGCGATTGCTTTCGTCAGTACTATCCATTATGTTTCCTCAGAATACCATGATACGCCAGTTTAGACATTCAATGGCTATGTGTCTAAAGCTTAAGCATTTAAAACACTTCACTTCACTGGTCTTCTATCCTGATGATTGGCCTTTCTCATAGGTTCTTGGGGTTAGCTTGGCCTCAAGTCGGCTCGACTGTCCTACTCGGCCTTGCTGGTCCGCTCGGCGTTCCTCAAGTTAGTCATTCCTTTCGTCAACTTGGTATGGCTTCCTTAGGTTAGCTTAAACAGGTTAGTGTGATACGGGAGCTCAGGAGAATGTTTTCCCATGTCGGCTCAAAACATTTCTCTTTTGCTTTTTGATGCTTTATACTATCATGATAGCCTCTTCTAAATTATAAAACCTCTGTACTTCTACAATATTTTGAATCTCATACTTGAGCCCAGAAATGAACCTCGATATTGTATGGGCCTGTGGCTCTTCTACGTT
Organism: Lumnitzera racemosa; assembly: GCA_024138005.1. Taxonomy (NCBI): domain Eukaryota; kingdom Viridiplantae; phylum Streptophyta; class Magnoliopsida; order Myrtales; family Combretaceae; genus Lumnitzera; species Lumnitzera racemosa. Next base: position 18,009,123 of record JAMXBC010000005.1, on the reverse strand, counting down.
GGCTTGGATCATTAACACTTAGAACTCTCTTACGTAATCATCAATAGTTCAGCTTCCTTGACGAAGCTCTTGTAACTTTGCAAACGTATCTTGTAAATAAGTCTTAGGCACAAATTTGTCTCTTAGCAACCTTTTCATCTCATCCCAAGTCCTAACACCTCATCTTCCATCTCTAGCTTTAGTGGCATTCAAACTCTTCCACTATATGATGGCATATTAACTAAATTTCAATGCAGCAAGTTGGACCTTGATCGCATCCTCATACCCATAACACTCAAATACTTTCTCGACCTTCTCTTTCTAGTCCAAGTATTCATTTGCATCTTTACTTCCACTGAAGGGCGGGATTTGCACTTTAACATTGTCTAGCCCTCAAGGGACTTGGTGTTCTTGTCCCTGTGTTTGGTAATAATCAACTTCTTCTCCACTAAACTCTTTAACATCAATCTCCTCGTCATCTTCCCCAATCTCCTCGTCATCTTCCCCAATCTCCTCTAACTCTAGTCTTCGTTTAGCAACTCCGTCTACTACTCCTTTAGCTCGTGGTGGTCAGATTGGGTGATTGGTCTTGTTGCCTTAGCCATAATGTCTCTCAAGGGAACTATCTTATGGGTTTTGCTATTGAATACCTTAGGGTTGTTGCTTATTAACTTACATTGTGATGACTAGACTCTCAACAAGGTTTGCGAGTCTTTCAAGTTTGTCATCAATAGACCTTGAGGTATTACTACCATTTTGACTACGACCAGGTTAAGCACTACCACCCTGGTCACCAATAACTCTTTGAACACTTAAATCTGACATAGTGTGATACCTTTTCGAACATATTAACAAACTTGCTCTATTGTCACAATTGAAAATAGGGTATCAATGAAACCACACTTACGAACACTTAAACACATTGTAGTAGCTATGGAAGGAACACAGTAATCACTAATATTAAAGCGAACCGAAACTTTACTATAACTTCATACTTTCCCTTACGGAACCGTGTTTTGATACTAGTGAAGCTGATGCATCTTTGGGGTCGTACACATGGAGAAGCACTACAATGAATGAATTGAAAAGGAAAAAGAAAAGAAACTAGCAAAGTTTAGCCAGCTACCGAATGGATATGACATACCACTTGATTCTACTTGGCCAATAATCTATCGGATGTGACACATTAGTCCAAATTGAAGGGCACTCACCACTACTCTTTGCTAAAGGGAATAGATTAGAGTTGAACAATAACAAGAACACTAAGGTTACTTAAATAGAACAATTTTGCATTGAAAGTTGGATCATCGTCTATGTATAAGAAAAGTGGGGGTTTATATACTTGCCCACTAGGATTATTTTACATGTATGAAAAGACAAAAGGGTATTTTATAATTACGTTACGTTAATCATACTAAAAAGTGGTAAAAAAGATAAAGAATATTCAGTACGGAAAAAAAAGAATCATTCTAGAATGTTGTGTCAGAAGGTACGTGTCACTTGATGGCTGTAAGTCAGGAGTATGATACAACATAGGCAGAAACAGGAAGTGTTGGTAGTCAGGGGCTGCCTTGATCTAGATCAGTTTGGGAGCCAATTAGCTTAGTTAAGAAGTCAGCTGAATTGGATTCAATCGCCAATGGTTGGTTAGAGGGTTCGGCTCAGCTAGCCTTTCTTGGGTTACCTTTAGTTGTGTAAGAGCATGCTGGATACACGTAAAGATCTAGTAGATAGGTTGGTAGGAGGTTGGATCGGGATATGAGTCCTCGTCTTGGCTATGGCTCAAAGCTAGCATTTTCCGTGTGAGCCCTTAAAGTCCTTTAGTTTTGCTTCTTATGATCAGTCTAGGGGTTTGATTCCTATTACTCCCTATCCTTATGGCTTCTTTAATTTGGTTCCTGGCCGGTACAATTTTTGTAAAGCTGGCCATTGTATTACCAATAAGTATCCATAATATGGTTCCTCCAAGGAGTCAATAAAGACAAATATTAATTCTTTTTCAAGGAGAGGTGGAATGATTCTGGCTGCCAAGCCCCTCCATCTTTGGGCGTATTCCCTAAATGACTCATTTTTCTTTTTTCTCATTGTACTCAAGTCCTAAATTAAAGGAGTTATCTTAATGTTAAACTTGTATTGCTCATAAAATGCCTGAGCCAATTTCTCTCTAAGTATTGATCTTGTTGAGCTTGAGCTGGGCATATTAGGTCAATGTAGGCCCTATCAGACTATCTTGGAAAGTTTGTACCATGAGTTGATTCTTTTGAACACATCTACCCATCTTGTGAATGTATAATCAGTTGTGTAGCTTTAGCCATCCTATCCCATTGTACTTTTTGAACTTTAGTGTTTTGAATTTTTCTTGATAGGCCTTAACATCAAATGCAGAAAAGTCAGTGATCCCAACTTGCTTGAATCCATCATAGCTTCTAATTACCTTCATTTTCTTCGTGATTTTTTAGGTTAGCTTCTTTTCTGATTCTTTTAAGTTATCCTGGTTGGCCTTAAGATTAACCGACCTTATTTTTATCTAGAATAAGTATGTGTTAGGCGCAAAAACTGGGTTGAATTTTGGATAGACCCCTTCTGATTCAATAGACTCAAAAGTTAGATTAGCCTTTGGATAGTTCTTTTCTACTTCCATAGGTGGAGTCTCAATATTCTTTCCACGGTAGGCGCTGGAGTGCTCTTCATTTGATGTGGCTCTAAGTAAAGCAACATTGTCAACCAAGAAACTTAACTGATCTATGATTTTTTTCACAGCTTATTTAAATGAATGAAACCTTACTTCTATAGGGTTGGTTCCATTAAGTTTATTGTTATTTTTGCTGTTATCCATTACTCCAGATAAGAATCCTCACTTAGTAGAAAGTTCTTTATTTTAATTTCCCTTTTTGAAAGAATACTCTTCTTTATAGGAAAGAAAAAAGTAAAAATGAAATATATGGATAAGACTTATTTACAAGAAGAGAGAAAGGAGTAGAAAATAACCCTAAGGGATTAGAGGCCTAAGTATTTATAATCTCATGAGAAAGGATCCTAAGTATGTATTGGAAAAGGTTAGAAAAGGACTTAGGATCTTAAGGACATGACTCTCAAATAGAAACTAACTAATATTTATAGGGAAAATGCAACATGAGGATATGCAGATGTGGGGAGTTAGCAAATTGACTACGATATGGTAAAAATATTTTATTGCATCTTCAAAATTCCCTTTACATTATTAAAAAATTCATTACAAATAATCTTTAAAGTCTAGATCCTCTTTTTCTTGTAGTGTCTTAGCTCCTCTTTAATCTTATTTATGTTCTTCAACTCAGTTGCCTTGATCCATCTAGTAACCTAAGAGATATCTTCCGTGTGGAACTTCTAGAAAGCTTTGACCTAGTAATAGGTAACAATACCCTTGGGGAGTTCAATGACAGTAGCAAATGCATCAATGGGATTCATCTTCTAGACACTCTGTTTATGAAGGAAATCAAGTTTAAGGCTCTGAGTATGGCTGATATACTAAACCATAAGTAGGGTTATATTAGTCTTCAATTCTCCATTCTTCTCTTCTTGTAGACAACTAAGCAATCTAGCTTGTGTTGCTAGTAATGTTGAGACATAAGATTTCCCTTTTAGAAATTGGGTTACAAGCTTTATAATCTTATGATGTCTATGAAATATCCCATTAGAAAACAAAATAGTTTCGAATACTGCTAAGATATAAGCGTTGATCCTATATTGCTACTAGTCTTCAATGCTGCTACAAAAGAGTTTTTGGTTATAGCTCAATGGGGTCACGAACCAAGTAAAAAGATTATCCAACTTAATGATCCTTCTATGGGGATCTACCTAAATTCTACCTATTTCAGATTTACGGAGGCCCAACAGTTTTTTGAAAATCTTTGCAGGGCTAGTCATGATATTTGGGTCATATTTTCCATTTCTAACAAAGGAGACTCCTAGCAGATAGGAGTATTCTTTGACGGTTGAGCTCAGTCGACATGGGCCAAAGTGGAAAGACTGATCTGAGTGTCTTAAAGGTGCACTAAAGCTCGAACCATGTTGATATTGGTTTAGACTTTGAGCAAAGGAAGGATGGGCTTAATCTTGTCTTCAATGATTTTTTGTTAGTTTGAATGGAAGAATTGAAACCATCTTTTAAGTATCCTCTTGGGCTTTAAAGGCTTATGGGTATGGACTTCTTTGAAAAAGGGCCTGTGTAAGAGAGGACCTAGCCATTTTCTACAAAAATGATGAAAAGAAAATTACATTAGAACTATCTTATTTACACATGGATTACATTGATATTTATAGGAAGAAAATATTTATAAGGAGAAAATATTTATAAGGAAAAGATTAGGAAACTTCATAGATTTTTTAATTTTGCTACATCGTATCAATTTATTGATTTTGGAGAAAGGGTTCAAGAATGCGCTTGGGTAGGTTTTAAAAAGGTTTTTAAGCTTTGTGACCTCATTTGTTAAAGAACACTTTCATTTGTCACAGTAAGGTTAAGTGAGGTAGCCTAATCAACCCCGAGTGATGGTTACACTATAAGACCCCGAAGCTTATATAATGACCCTCTCTTAGGGTCCTAAGATAGCCTGGGTTCGACCGCATCTACCTTGCATTTTTGACACAACAAATGACCTCCCATATCTTAATGCGTATGATATGTAAGACGATATTATAGATAGATAAACAAAAGTTTAGGAATTGAACTTGTTTGGAATTGATGTAATGAATGTTTGATGCATATATGGCATGGCACAAAAAGTGACCTATAGTCTTGTTTTTCTAAGCTTTAAAGTTTACTAGGATGAGTTTAATAGAAAAGCTAAATTTTTCTTAACGAGCGAGTTGTTTAGTGAAAGCTGGGTTTTCGTGCATATAGATTTACATTAACCAATAATTATAACCACAGCTGTAGTTACAACTAAGCTGGGTTGCAAGGTTCTTAGAAACCTTTCCTAATGCCTAAATTGAAGCCAACCAATCGAATGAGGGCTTGGGCTGGGTTAAGATATTGGTACTGATGCATGCCATGTGCATTAACATAGCATTCCATTTTTGTTTAATTAGGTTGTGAGTGAATTTTACTTCATGTTGTTATATGATCTTACTCTTTAGTTTGCTACTTATGAATGTTATGTTTTTGTTTAGTGATTCACTCTTACTTTGCTTACAAAAAGCTAAGGGGATAAAGTGTTTTATCCTTAGGTTTGAAACAAATGTTAGACTAGGTAACTAATGGAGGTTACTTTTAGAGTACTCTAGAAGAGTCGGCAATCTTTTAGGAAGAATGTTTCAAGTTAAAATATATTATTGTTTTGAAGAATGTATAAGAAAGGAAAAAAAAAAGTACCATTTTGTAAATATGATCTTTTGAATTATGTAGGAGTTATATATAATTAAAGTTTGAAAGTTTGTAGTTGAAATTTATTGAAAAAGTTAGTTATATAATGTTTATTAGAAACTTTAGGTTATATGTAAATCTTTAGTAGGTTTTACTTATGTAGTGTAGCATCTTTTGTTATTTGGGTTGTCACATTAGTTGGTATCAGAGCAATTTAAGTATAAGTTAGGGACCATAAGCTTTTAGGCGTATGTAAGATGTGTGGGGTAGTTAGGTGCTCAGGTGTTATGACTATTTGAGATGGTTATAATATTTGTTTGGTTCTTGTATAGTGTTTGTGTAGAAAATGATATGAAGAGGATGTAGAAAACCAATAGCTAATCTAGTACCTTAAGAGTAAAGGGAGGAACTGTAGCCATTGCCATAACTTTACTTGACCTAATCTTAGTTAGGAATGGACTTGATGTAATAGTTATAGTAGCTCTAACTATAGTAGGGGGAAGAGATAAGTTAGCTCATGTACATAGGATAGTGAAACCATTTGATAGTAAGAGTACCGATCCTCTAGTTATTGAAGAGTAGATAGATTCTTTAGAAGAAGTGTTTAAAGTTGATGAAGTTGAAGAGAATAGGAAGGTAGGAATTGGAGTCGTTTTACTGAATAGACGTACAAATAATTGGTGAAAGGGAAAGAAGAGGTTCTTAGCATAACCTATTGATTGGGATGCATTTAGAAATGCTTTTCTAGAACCATACTTTTTTGAATATATAAGGGAGCAAATGTTTGAGGAATATTACAAGTTGAAATAGGGTAGTAGGTTTATTAAAGAATACGAAAGAGAGTTTAATAGATTGTTGAAGTTTTCTGTAGAAGCTATTCGAAATAATGAGTTAGCTAAGATTAGGAGATTTAAGGCTAGATCTGCTTTATATTTTCAGGTGGAATTAAAGAGGACTAAAATTGTGAGGTATGTGGATTTGGTGAATGAAGCTCGATTGATTGAGTAAGCTTATGCTCTAGAAGTAGAAGTTGAGGAAATAGAGAATAAGAAGAGGAAGTTTGTAAGAATTTTAGTAGAAGTAATAAGGTAACAAAAGGAAAACAAGGAACGTAACCTTTGAATAAGAATAAAAGAAGAAGTGGAATGGTACTACCATGTTGGAAGTGTAATGCAAAACATCGAGTTATGAATTGTACGGAATTGCAGGGAAAGTGTTTTAGATGTGGAGAAGCAAGACAAATGGCTAGGAATTGTTAGAATCCAAACCCTAGAGGTGTATATTATCCCAAATGTCATAAGTCAGGTCATAATGCAAGCCAATGCATTGAGCAATAGGCTGGACAAGAGCAAGCTTAAGCTAATAGACAAGAACTTGCTAACCGAAGTAGTAACAAAGTAAGAAGGGTAGGTGAAAGGCCTAATGATACATCGTGGCCAAGGATTAATAAAGGCAATCGTATTGGGGGTCTAAGCTTGCAAACAATGTGGAAAATGTGTAAAGAATAGGAAAGAAAATAAGCAACCCGTGAATAGCTCTAAGGATGTGATGCACTAGGGATCTTTCGAGGACTCATGGCTAAACTTGATGTGACACACGAGCTAGTCAAATAAGGATACTTACCACTTAACCTTGCTTAAGGGTTAAGATAAGGGTGAAGTAAGCAAACAAGTTCTTAGCAATGTTCACAAAAGGGAGTATATTCAAATTAGAGAATGTAAGATGATTTGTGACTACATGTACAATGGGTATTTATACTCAAAAAGTTAAGGCATACTGCCTAAAATGGAAAAGACAAAAAAGGTAATGTCTAAAATAAGTATGTTACAAGGAATGTCTAAAGGGTATAATTGAAAGTACAATAAAAATGGGTATCCTATATGGAAGATTCTATCATAGGGGTCCTTAGACACGTAGTGGGTAACTAGTGGTTATGTGCCTGGCAAAAAGATGAACAACTATTTTACTAGCTTGGGTATTGTTGAGTGATGATGCTGAGCTGAGGTGATAGTTTAGTAGTACTGAGTTGATTAGGTGACTTTTCCAAAGTGAATTTAGCTTGGATGTATTAGGTACAACTTAGATTAAAGTCAGCAGGGCAACTAGTTGGATGGGCCGAGTTGTTGCCTAGATGTGTTTCGGGTTGGTGATTGGATACTATAGAGAAGTATAAGAGGGTTTGACTTAGCTAGGGCATTAGGTTAGTAGATTGTAGCAGTTTGGATTCCTTAAATGTAGTGCATAAAGAACGAACTCGTTTGGCCATGCTTTCCAGTCCTCGGGCATGCGCTCGAGTTAAGGGGTCCAGTGGTTTGATTCCTATCATCCTTGTTGGGCTTATTAGGATTAGGGATCAAATCCAGTTAGTCTTTGTCTAAGTTTTCCTTAGGTTGGTAGGGGCTGAGGTTAACAACATTAAACACGTTTAACACTTCGAAGTCTTCTAGTAGTTCTAGTTGGTATGCATTATCATTTGTCTTCTAGAGTATCTTAAATAGTCCTTCAACTTTGGTAGATGGTTTGTTCTTCCTCTTGTTTGGAAACCTTTCCTTACTTTAGTATAGCCACACTTAGTCACTAAGCTGAAACTACTTGGTCTTTCTTCCTCTACCATTCTCCTTCAATCTTCTATAAGCTTGATCAATGCATTAGGTGACTTGTTGATAGATCTGTTAAAGGGACTAGGCTCTAGTTCTTGCTTCTGGATCTTCTTGGTCAGTGGGCGGCATTGAGGTATGGTTGAAGGGTGGCTTAAGGTTGAACCCATAGGTGACCTCAAATGGGGCATGACTAGCGGTAGAATGTATCGTCTTATTGTAAGTAAATTCTACCACTGGTAAGTAGACATCTTAATCTGCAAAGTTCTTTCATACTATAACTCAAAGCAGTGATCCTAAGGTATGGTTGACAACCTTTGTCTAGCCATCAGTTTGGTGGTAACAAGAAGTACTGAACAATAACTTGTTTTCCATTTGATGCTAGAGAGTTCTCTAGAAATGGCTCAAGAATTTTTACGATACAACACTCTATGCATGCGAACTATTTCTTGTAAAAACAAAGGAGCAATAGTCAAAGTATCATTAGTTTTGGTGTAGGGTACAAAATGTGTCATTTTGCTAAACTTATCTACAATAACCATTACAAAATCTTTGCTTTAAGCAGTTCAAGGACAAAATCCATACTCAAATTGCCCCATTGTTTAGTCAGAGTAGGTAGAGGCATTGCCATCCCTTATTTTACTCGACTTTTTGCTTTCTTGTAGATGGTACATCCCTTAATCATAAGATGTACGTCACATTTCATCCTAGGCCTGAAGAACTTGTTATTTAACAACTCATACGTCCTTCATTCTCTAAAGTGCCTAGAAAGTCATCCAATGTGGGCTTCTCTTACCAGTAGTTCTCTTATTGAATATGTTGGTACATAAAACTTGCCTCTTTAGAATAGGTAGCCATTACTCATATAGTATTCATCCACCATTTTTCCTTCTTCACATTGTCTTAATATAGGACCCAAATGAGAATCATACTGATATTAATCCTTAATGCCTATAAACCCTAACAATTTTGTTTACAAGTTAGTAAGAAGAACATGGCTTCTTTACAAAGCATTGACAATTACATTATTCTTGCCTTGCTTGTATTTGATGATAAAATTGAATCCTTCTAGAAATTTAATCCATTGAGCTTAGCGTTTAGATAGCTTGGATTGGCTTCACCAGTATCTTAAAGATTCATGATTTGTGTATATGACAAATTCTTTTGGTAGAAGGTAATGTTACTATATACAAAGTGCTCAAATTAGGGCTAAAAGTTCCTTATCATACGCATAATAGTTTAATTGCACTCCTTTGAGCTTCTTACTATGATAAGCAACAGGTTGGCTTTCTTGCATCAACATAACTCTAATGATAAGACTTGACATGTTGCATTTAAGCTTAAACACTTTATCAAAGTCTGGTAAAGCCAAGATTAGGGTAGAGGTCAACCTTGCCTTTACCTTAGCAAAATTCCTCTCCTCTCTTTTTTCTCTCCCCACTTAAACTCTACATTCTTCTTCGTTAGCTCAATTAGAGGTGTTACTATAGTATTGAATCCTTAGATAAAGTGTCAGTAAAATGATGCCAATCCATGGAAACTCCTCACTTTAGACATGAGGTTAGAAGTACGGTACAACCAAGACTGGGGCAAAGGTTAACCTTGTCTTTACTTTGATAAAACTCCTCTCCTCTCCTCTTTCTCTCCTTACTTAAACTCTACATTCTTCTTTGTTAGCTCAGTTAGAGGCGTTACTATGGTATTGAATCCTTGGATAAAGCACCGGTAAAATGATGCCAATCCATGGAAACTCTTCACTTCAAACATGAGGTTGGGATCGACTACTCAACAATAGCTCAGGCCTTCTCTTCATCAACTTTCAATCCTCCTTTATTAACTACGTAACCTAGGAAGATCACTTATTCCTAGAAGAAATAGCATTCCTTTAGGTTTTCGAATAATCTTTTTGCTTGGAGGACATTGAAAACAAATTTGAGATGGTCAATATGCATTGCCAGGTTAGAATTATATACAAGAACGTCATCAAAGTAGACGGCAACAAATTTTCCAATCAAATCTCTTAAAATATGGTTTATTAGTCTCATAAAAGTGCTTAGGGCATTTGATAATCTGAAAGGCATGACCATCTACTCATATAGGTTATGTTGGGTTTTAAAAGAGGTCTTCCATCCATCCCCTTGTCTCATTTGAATCTAGTGGTACCTTGACTTCAGGCCAATCCTACTGAATATTGTCATACCACTCAATTTGTCTAACATATCATCTAACCTTAAGGATAGGGTATCGATACTTGATCATAATCTTATTGACAGCTCTACTATCCACACACAAATGCCAGGTACCATCTATCTTTGGTACAAGCAATGCAGGCATAGCACAGAGGCTAAGGATCTCTCTTACATATCTCTTTTCTAATAGCTCATTATATTCCTTTGTGATTAAGTTTAAAAGTATAGCCACAAAACCTTCATAAAGAAATATTTGAATTGTGGCTATGAGTGGATAATCATTTTGATACGGTCCAATTTTACGTAACTTTTCAAGTATCCTTTTTTCTTGATTTATTATTCATAAAAAGTACGATAATATACTTTAAAGATATTATAACATCATATCATACATCTAATCCCAATCCTTTTCACTTTTAGGGAAATTAAAATTTAACCTAATGAATTTAGTTTATAAATAACTTAGTTGCATCTCGATTCATTTTCATGATTAAGAATTGATAAGGCCGATTGTTGGATGGGTCCAAGCTTGCAGAAAGCTTGAAAGAAGTAATGAGGAAAATGCACGAAAGAATAGTGACAAATGAAAGTTAAGCAAAACTTGTGAATAGCTCTAAAGGATATGATTTACCAATGGAACTTTCGGAGACTCATAGCACAATTCGATATGATGCACGAATTGGTCCAGTGAGGTTACTCGCCACTTAACCTTACTTAAGAGAAAGGATAAGAGTAATGTCAAGCATAAAACAACAGAGTGTTTACATTAGGAAGGAAAAATATTTAAGCGTATTAATGATGATTTATTTATCTACAACTTACAAATACAAAGGGTATTTATACCTAAGAATTTAGAGAAACTTGCCTAAAAGGGAAAACAATAAAATGGGTGTTATCCTAAAGTAGTAATGTACAATAATACAAAAGGGTAAAAATGAATATTCATAGAAGCAATAGTTAATGGGGCAGATTCTACACGTGGTCCTGTACATGTGGGGATTCCGTATTGGTGAGGTCGTTAGAAGATACTGACAAAGCAATATGGGTTTGTTGGCTTGTCTAAACAAGGATGGCTTATGTAGTCCGGGGTCTCTCTCTCGGCATGGCAGTAAAGGTGATGCCTAGTAATTGGTTAGGTATGAGGGAGGATTGGATATTATCTCAGCTACCCATTTCTTGGCTTTTTATCTATGAGAGACTGGCAGTCATTTGGTACTGCTTAAGGAGTAACTCGGTAAGGAAGTACTTAGCATTGGCAGGAGTCAATTGGAGTAGAAGAATTCGTCTCTTCAAGCCTTCCAGTCTTCGGGTTCAGCCACTGATGAAAGGGCCAGTAGCTTGATTCCCATCATTCCCTCCAGGTTGATTTAGATTTGGAATCAAATTTGAATGGCCTTCAATGAGTTCTCCATTAGGGTGATATGGACTGAGGTCTGCAATACTGAAGGTGTTGAAAACCTCATAATCCTCTGGCAGCTCTGACTCGTAGGCATTGTCATTAATCTTTTGGAGGATTCTAAAGGGTCCCTGATCCTGTGCGAATAATTTATTCTTCCTCTTGCCCGAGAACCATTCCTTGTTGAGGTGCAGCCATGCCAAGTCTTCTCGCTAGAATTGCTTAGCAATTCTACCATTGGTCTTCTCTTACATTCTTCTAGTAACTTAATCGATATGTTGAGTGACCTTGTCGTATATGTCCTGAAGGGATTGTGCTCTGGCCGAAGTGTTAGGGTCCTCTTGCGTGGGTATTGGTACAAGAGTGTGGTCGAAGGGCAACTCGGGATTGAATATATAGACCACCTTAAAGGGAGTTTATTTAGTAGGTCATGTATTGTTCGGTGTGGTCGAAGGGCAACTCGGGATTGAATCTATAGACCACCTTAAAGGGAGTCTGTTTAGTAGTGTCATGTATTGTTTGGTTGTAGGTGAACTCAACTGTTGGCAAGTAAATATCCTAATCAGCTAAGTTTTTACCCATTACAGCTCGGAGCAGTGATCCCAAAGTACGATTAACCACCTATGTTTGGTCCTCAGTTGATGCTACAAGATTCTTTAGAAATGTCTTAAGAACTTTGGATTTATATTGGAGACTATGCTTCTTGGCATACCGTGTATCAACATAATCTCTTGCAAGAAAAGAGAAGCAATAGTCGAAGTGTTATTAGTCTTGGTGCAGGGTACGGAGTGTGCCATCTTACTAAACCTATCCACAACGACTATTAAAGAATCTTTGCCTCAGGCAGTTCGCTATAGTCTAGGAACAAAATCTATACTCAATTCGGTCTACGACCTCGTTGGAACAGTTAAGGGCATTTCTCTCCCTTACTCGGCTCGGCTTGGCTCTTGGCCTTCTTGCATACGGCACAGCTTTTGACAACTTAGTGCACATCTCTGCTCATTCTTGGCTAAAAGAATCTATCATTCAACAGTTCATAGATCCTCCTTTCTCCAAAATGTCCGGAGTGTCCTTTACTGTGAGCTTCTTTGATCAATAACTCCCTTAGGGAACAAGTCAGCACGCACAGCTTCCCACTTTGGAACAAGTAGCCATTCTCTACATGGTACTCGTCCATTATTCTTCTATCAATACATCATGCAAGTATGGTTCTAAAGTGTGAATCCTTAGAGTACTGCTCTATGATACTTACGAACCTAAACAACTAAATCTGTAGTTCATATTAAAGCGGATGCCTTCTCGAAAGAGCATTTACAACTATATTGTTCTTTCCATACTTGTATTTTATTATAAAATTGAATCTTTCAAGATATTCAACTCATCTCGCCTATCGCTTCAACAACTTGGTCCGACTTCGAAGGTACCTTAGCGATTTATGGTTAGTATATATGACAAATTCTCTTAATGGTAAATAGTGCTGCCATACTTGGAGTGCTTAGATCAGTGCCAAAAGTTCTTTGTCATACATGGAGTAATTCAACTGGGTTCCTTGAAGCTTCTCATTGTGGAAGGCAATTGGTTGACCTTCCTGCATTAGGATAGAGCCTATTCCAATGCTTAACGCATCGCATTTTATCTAAAAAATTTTCTTGAAGTCAAGTAGCATTAACACCAGGGTGGAAATCAATCTTTCTTTTATCTCAGCAAAACTCCTCTCCTTCATTTCTCTAGATTGGAAGTCGGTGTTCTTCTTTGTTAGCTCGGTAAATGGTATAGTGACGGTACTGAAATTCTTAATGAACTGCCTATAGATTGAAGCCGATCTGTAGAAACTTCTCATGTCAACACAAGTAGTAGAAGTCGACTACTCAACAATTGCTTAGATCTTCTCATCATCGACTCACAAGCCTCCTCCATTGACTACATAACCCAAGAATATCACTTCCTCTTGGTAAAAGCAACATTTCTTTAGATTGTTGAATAGTTTATCGGTACAAAGGATATCCAAGACTACTCTGAGATGTTTACAGTGACTTGACATGTTAGTACTGTGAACCAGGATGTCATCAAAGTATCCAATGACACACTTCCTTTTGAGATGTCTCAGCACATGGTTCATTATTCTCATGGAAGTGCTCAGGGCATTCGATAAGTTGAAAGGTATGACCATCCATTTGTAATGTCCATATTGAGTCTTGAACACAATCTTCCATTCGTCTCCTAGCTTCATGCGGATTTGATGGTAACCAGATTTAAGATCAATCTTATTGAAAATCTTAGTTCCATTAAGTTCATCCAAAATGTCTTCTATCCTTGAGATCGGATACTTATATTTGATTGTGATCTTGCTCATAGCTCGGCTGTCTACATACATTTGCTAGGTTTTGTCCTTATTCGGCACTAGAAGCATTGGCATAGTGCAAGGGTTGAGACTTTTTCTAACATATCTCTTCTCGAGCAACTCATTGACTTGGTGTTGGAGCTTAGAAGTCTATTCGAGATTCATCTAATAGGTAGGCTTATTTGGTAGTGCAATGCCGGGTACTAAGTCAATGCAATGCTCTATGCCTTGGGTCGAGGGTAATCTTTCAGGTAACTGTTCTAAGAACAAGTTGACATACTTATCCAACAACTCTCCAATTTCCTAGGGTAATTTATCCCGCTCCTTCATTTCTAAAAGTTGCCTAACCAACATAAAGGTCGGCTTATCTGCTTTGATGACCTCTTGGGGCTTGGCTCTACTCATCACTAGAGCCTTCTTTGATCTACGAGCAAGTTTCGTCTGTAACTTATGAACTTTTCTTGACAGCATTAGGTTTAGTGTGATTCATTTGGTCATCCTTCTTGAACATATATGTGTTTCTATAGCTGTCATAAATGACTCTCCTATCAAACAACTACGGTTTACCTAGCAACATGTAAGAAGCATACATTGGTTGTACGTTGTAGAGAATCTTGGCAGAGTAGTTCCTAATAATGATTGGTAGTAGTATTTGCTGAGTAACATGTAATGCTCCTTTCTCTCTCAACTAGTACAACTTGTACGACCTTGGATGCGAACAAACGGCAACTTCAATTTTTAAACAAGATTGACTGATGCTACATTAGTGCATCTTCCACTATCCATGATGAGGGCACACACCTAATCATTCACCTTGTAAGTGGTATGAAACAAATTCTCTCTTTACTCCTCCTCTTGTAAGGGTTCTACGTTCATAGTGCATCGAACAACCATAAGTAACCGATCTAAGTTATAGGTAAACATGTCTTCTTCAATCAGGTCTTTCTTGTCATTTTCTTTCTTGGTAAGTACCTCCGCCTCCTCGGGTTCCTCATCTGTACTTTCTACTTCTAACTTCGGGACGTCTCCCTTGATGACCATCATTCTTTGGTTCGGACATTAAGTAGCTATATGTCTAAACCCTTGGCACTTGAAACATTTGATATAGTTCGTCTTCCTTCTAGACCCTTGCCTTTTCTGATAATTTTGGGTCGACACTTCATTATCGGATCAGCTTTTCTACTTGTCTTGGATATTAAACTTTCTGCTTGGCTCAGTACTCGGCAGAGTTCAGCAACTTCCTTGTTGGGGTTACCTAGTCAGCATTCTAGTTGACACTCCGCCTTTTCTCTACCTCTCCACTTATTAGGCAATCCTAACAGCTTCATCCATTGTGGTAAATCGTTGAAGCTCCACAATGTCTCGAATATCACCTCTCAGTCTAATAATAAATCTTGACATAGTTCGAGCTAGTGGTTCCCCTACCTTGCAACGAATCATGAGCATTTGAAACTCTTGAACATACTCGTCAATAGTTTAACCTTCTTGTCTCAGCTCCTGCAGCCGTATGAAGGTATCTTAAAGATAAGTTTTTGGCATTAACTTGTTTATGAGCATTCTCCTCATCTCGGGCCAAGTGTTAATCTCTCGATAGCCCTTTTGTCTTTTTATTGCCTGGAAGTTCTTCCACTACATGGCGACATACCTGGAGAACTCAACAGCAATAGTTCTCACTTTCTCATAATCCTCGTATTGATAGTAATCAAACACATGCTCCACCTTCTCTTCCTATTCCAGATATTCATCAGCATTCCCAAATCCATTGAAACTTGGAATCCAGAGCTTCACATGGTTAGATGCTCTGGGGATTCGTATATGCTCTTCTTCAAAATACTCCTCTTCTTCTTCATCTCCCATGTTTGCCAAATCAATCCTTCTCCTCACACGTCTGCCTACTCCTCCACCTCGAACCGGTTAAGTTGGGTTTTGACCTCTAACAGGTTGAGTAACTTGTGGAGTGTTTTGCACGGCCTCAGTGGGTCGGCAAGACAATGTATGAACAGCTCAAGTTAAATCAACAAAGACGTTACCTACCTCATTAAGTTTCTTGTTAGTACTTCTAAGAGTTCCATGAGATTGTAGTCTATGGTGGGCAACTCTACTATCATTGCCGGTATCAACATTCATACTCGAGTTAGTCATTTTTCCTTAAGATTCAAAGCTCAAACAAACACTTCAAGAAATTAATAGTTAACAACTTAACGCTTAAATAAACATAGTAATTTACTCAGTTTCATACACATAAAACATAATATAACAGAACTTTGAAAACACACGTCAACTTGAACAAAACCTCCGCTTTAATACCAAGTTTGTGTGAATTGTGACCAAGAATTGATAAAGCTAATCGTTGGATGGGTCTAAGCTTGCAAAAATCTTGAAAGGAGTAACGAGGAAAATATGTGAAAGAATAGTAATGAATGAAAGCTAAGCAAAACTCATGAATAACTCCAGAGGATATGATACACCAGTGAAACTTCCGAGGACTCACGGCATAGTTTGATATGATGCAAGAATTGGTCCGATGAGGTTACTTGCTACCTAACCTTGCTTAAGGGAAATGATAAGAGTGATGCTAAGTGTAAAACAACAATGCTTACACTAGGAAGAAAAAATGCTCAAGTATATTAATGATGATTTGTTTATCTACGACATATAAATACAAAGGGTATTTATACTCAAGAATTTAAGGCAACTTACCTAAAAGGGAAAAAGGAAAAATGGGTGTTATCTTAAATTAGTAATGTATAACAATATAAAAGGGTAAAAATGAATACTCACAAAAGTAATAATTAGTAGGGAAGATTTTATACGTGGTCTTGTACACATAGGGATATCGTATTGGTGAGGTCGTTAGAAGATGTAGACAAAGCAGTATGGTCAGTTGGCTTTTCCAAGCAAGGATAGTTTATGTAGTTTGGGGTCTCTCTCTTGGCATGGCAGCAAGGATGATACCGAGTAAGTGGTCAAGCATGAGGTAAGATTGGATGTTGTCTCGGCCATCCATTTCTTAGCATTCTATCTACGAGAGACTGGTAGTCATTCGGTATGGCTTAAGGAGTGACTCAACAAGGAAGTAGTTAGCATCAACATGAGTTAGCTAGATAGAAGAATTTGTCTTGTCAAACCTTCTAGTCCTTAGGCTTGGCCATGAGTCAGAGGGCCAATTACTAGATTCCCATCAGGCTTTGCATAATTATTCTTTCTAACATTTCTAGCCTTATCATAAAGTTTGAATTAAAATGGATAAGGCTACCTAATGCCTTAAATTTCAGGGCTCTAATCTTAGGGTTATTATATGAGCTTAAAACCATGGAGTATGATATAGTTAAATTAAAACATCTAATAAATTGAAGAGAAAATGTAGATCCGACAAAAATGGCAATGGTGAAAATGGTATTTAGGAAATGCGATACAATAATCTTTACCTACTTTATTAATTATATATATACATATACATATACATATATAAAATCTTTTTCTCTTAATGCTTCTCCTTTCATTTAATTTACCTTTAGGTTGACTATTTGGTATAATTAGCTAATATACTTGGTAAGTAAAATGGTCCTCAAATTTGTACTCATGCTTGTTGTTGTTAGTGAATTTCAAGAGTTGAAAATGTTCGACAAGTAAAGAAAATTGCTTAGTACTGGGGCTAGTTCGATGCGGCTACTCTGATGCCTAAGTCAGTAAGTAGGAATGACGAAAGTAAAGTAAGTGGCTATGAGTTATCAAATGTCCTTATAGAGTTTCTTTCTCGTATTTATAGGGGACTTGTCATGTCTGAAGTAGCAGTTATTAGAATAATTGTTGGGTCATGTGGAAGCCTCTTGATTAGACATCTTCCTTGAAATATAGGGAGAGTAGGCAGTTATGCAATATAATTATGCTTACAATAACTATTTACATCATGAACTAGAATTCAAATTAGCAATAGATTTATGTTATTCGGCGGAATGTTGAAAATGTCAATTACATGGCGAGGTGCCGAGAATATGGATTACTTAGCTTATCTACACCCGAATGGACAAGTAAGTTAAACTTTTACCTATCAATGCTTGCCATGCCAAGTGGATGAAAACTGACTATCAACATTTGTCCCCCTAACTCTCGTGTTTGAGAATTTAACATAGGGAGTAACATGCAGTACACTGAAGTCGAGTGAGGTAGGAAGGAAGATGGATCGCATCCCAATCAAGGGTCATGATTTTCAATTTCCCACCTATTGAAGAGACCAAAAGTTAGAGGTATGATACTTGTTACCTTGGTCATCATTACGTTGCAAACCTAATAACTATAAAAAATTTATCAACCATCAGATTTTTGTCTCGAAACACATGTTAACAATCTGCGCCACTATCAAATCAACGCATCTTTACTATTAGAAACAAATTTGCAGTTATGAAGATGAGTTGTCCATATTTAAAGGATTGTTCATAATCAAAATACATTTCTCCAGTTGCATCTCCAAACTTTTGTTTCCTTTCTCCTCTTCATACTCATATTCTTCAACTTTTGTGATATCATTTTTCATAACCATTTAGGTATAGTTTGTAACATAATCCATCGACTTGTCCTCTCTGATTTTGAAGTGATGGAAATTAAGGCCAATTTTCCCCCTCAAATAAGGAATGAGATGGCGTGTTCCTCTAGTAGCTTGGCCAACAACATTAAGGAAAGGTGGGATATACTCACTCAGATTAACACTCTTACAGTGGATAATTATCCCAAGGATAAAGAAGGGAGATCTTCAGCGAAATATCTGTACAATAATATAGCTTACTTCCATGACTCTTTAAATGGAACTGCTATTGCTATTGATAGAGTTTTTGTCATGAACTACAACAAATATTGGCAAGAACTTCCTAAATCGTAGAATCTTAGGAGGCCGAGAGAAGAGGAAAAGGTATGTTTTCCAAGGGAGCATAAATTCCACATATACTTGAAATATTTGGATTTTGGGTTGCGCTTCCCTTTCTTAGCATTGGTAAAGGGCTTCTTTAACTACTTTCGAGTCACATTGAGTATGTTCTCACCAAACACATACCGACTTCTGGCAGCTTTTGAGATTGTCTATGAAGAAGTCGAAGTTAGGGCCACAACTTAACTATTTTGGTATTTATTTACAATTAGGAGGTAACTTGATGAGTGGTACTTTATCATTGTGAGGCATGGGCGTAAGTTTATGGATGGGTTAGAGTCTAAGATTCATAAGTGGCATAACAAATTCATGTCAATAGTGTCTAACGAGGAGTTGGACTTTTGGACTTTTGGACTTAATAGATTGAGCTAATCCACACAAAGGATATAGAATTAATGTTGAATGATGCCGCAACAACGAAGAAAATTCAATAGAAGAGAATGAACATAATGTTCTTCTAAGATGTCGAGAGAATTATAAGGCGTTATAAAAACAGAGAGTTGATATTTTCCAAAAAAGAAGGTATGCTAAAGAGTTACGATGCCAAATGTTGTTAATGAATTTCGGGAGTTGAAAATGTCCTGCAAAGAAAAGAAAATTGCTTAGTACTGGGGCCAGTTTGGTACAACCACTCCGATGCCAAGTCAATAAGCAAGAATGAGGGAAATAAAGTAAGTGGTTATGAGTTATCAGATGTCCTTATAGAGTTTCTTTCTTGTATTTATAGGGGACTTATCGTATCTGAAGCAATAGTCATTAGAATAACTGTTGGGACACGTGGAAGTCTCTTGATTAGACACCTTCCTTGAAATGTAGGGAGAACAGGCAATTATGTAATATAACCGTGCTTGCGATAACTGTTCGCACTATGAACTAGAATTCAATTCAAGAATAGATTTATGTTATTTGATGGAATGTTGAAAATGTTAATTACTCGACGATGTGTTAAGAATATAGATTACTCAGCTTGTTAATAGCCGAATGGACAAGTAAGCTAAGCTTTTAGCTGTCAATGCTTACTAGGCCGAGTGGACGAAAACTGACTATCAACATTTGCTCTAGCATGGCCTGTAGCCGTTTTCTTGTGTTGTAGGTGTTCATAGAAATGAGAATCACTCATTAACACTTGTATAGACCTACTATGGTCCATTATTGAAAAGAAAAAAAGTATCTATAACTTACAATAGAAGTTGAGGAAAGAAAAGTACCTATCAAATTGATGCTATGTGTTGATTAAACCTAATCAAATCAATATCTTGTTTTATGCTATTATAAAAAATTTTCAGAACTTTAGTAGTTACATATTAATTTAAAGAATATGAAGAAAGTTTCACATATCTTTAGAAGATTATTTTTATTGAAACCTTTAAAGGATCACTTATATAAGTTTGACAATATTTGCTTTATTGAGATTTAGGTTTCTTTTTGATCTACTTATAAATTATATTATTAGTTCGGTCATTATCTCCTCTAGGTAAACAACACCATTTATATATCTAAATCAATATGCATGCATATAGTATTTTAACAAATGAATTAATGAAGTGTTTATTTCACTTACTTCATGTCTCGTATTTCTTAACATCAAACATTGCCTACTTCTAGAGTATTCTTATATATTAGGTTGAAGCTAAGCATGTACTCATACTACAAATAAAAGTGTATCCCATATAGTGTCAAAAAAAAAAGAAAAAGAAAAAATAGGTGATCTAATCATGGTTAGATGTATTGTCGATTTAATATTAAGGGACTCTTGACTAAAGATTTTGTCAATAAAGCTAAATCATTTCTTTATTTTGCCTTCTCCTAAACCTAAATTGTTTCTTAAAGCAAGATTGGATGCCTATGCTCTAAGTGCAAAAATATGAGGTTACTCGATTGAGAAGAAGTGAAAGTTCAATAACTGCGTGGGGCTTGACACCATCAATAACTGTGTTGAGAACAACACTCATATCCAGTTTTGGAATCCAAACCATCTTGGCCATGAACCTGGCTAGGTAGTCCCTAATAAATTCATCTAACTTTTTCTTTATCATGTTAAGTATTGAAGAATCCTTAATGGGAAGCTTACTTGCAAGGAAGTGTTGAAGAAACCCTTATGCTAGATCCTCAAAACATGAAATTGTATCTAGCTTCAAATGTTTGAACCACATACTAGCTACATTCCTCAAAGTTAAGAGAAAGGCTTGGCAAGCTACGGCATCACTCAAGCTACACAATTTAGCCAAGGTGCAATAGTACTTAAGGTGATCCTCAAGATCTCTTATTCCATCATATGTTTCAAATTGTGGCAACTTAATGTGCCATTGGATAATTTCATCCAAAATCTCAAGGACAAAAGAGCTTTTCTTTATTTGGAATTGCTTCCACGTTGTAGTAGGGGTGCTAACTTGCGAGGGTCCGACATGGTGCCCATGCTGTGGTTGTTTTCCCTTATCATTTTTCTTAAAAGTAGAAGCTGAAGGTCCTAATGTAACTCCAGCCTGCTTTCTCAGTGATTCAGGAGAGTAGATTGAATCTCCACTGTTATTGGCATGGTTATTATTGTATTCTTGGTTTTCATCTGGGTAGATATCTCTATGGAGAAGATTAAGGATCTCATCATGTTTTTTGCTGAGTTCTTAGTTTTCCTTGGCTAAGTCTAGGAAAAGTTACTTTGATTTAGCCAAATGATGTTCGTCAGTATCCTTACTTCCTCCTGCTTGGTAATGGGGCGAAGAACCGGCACTTGTACTTTTGGTCATCCAAGTCTTTGCCATGTGGGTGTGTAAGTGAAAAACAAACAACACCAAATGTTGTTAGGTGATTTTAGGATGAAATCTTTCTCTTGCAAAAACATAGAAAACTAAGTGGTACTGGGGCTAGTCTAATATAGCCACTCCAATACCTAAGTCGGTAAGTGTGCTTGAGAAAAGAAAAAAATATATAATTAAGGATCATGTTAGAGAGTTCTTACAATGCTTTTTCTCTATATTTATAAGTGAATGTTGGGTGTCTGAAATAGTAGTCAATCGTTGATCATAGGACATGTAGAGACCTTATAATTAAGCATATGCCTAAAATAGAAGAATAAGGGATGGTTATGTAATAGACCTATGCTAGACGATAGCCATTCCCACTACTTTTCCTATGTTCAAAGCAAATATGAAATTGTCTTAGTCAACATCTGCCGAGAATAGAGTTAATTGGCTTCTTATCAGTTGAATGGCTAAATGAATTCAAACGATGAAGACTGACTATCAACAAATGAGAAATTAGTTATTATAGTTGCAAGAAGTTAGTAACAAAGCTTAGACTACAATATGAAAAGATTCACTTATGAATCAACATGTACATATTGTTCTACAAAGAGCATGAAGATAAACTTGTTTGTCAAATTTATGGACATCCAATTTGAAATTGAAAAGGTCTGTTGAAGGTAAGCAAAGGAGTATTACTTATAAGGTAGTATACTACTTACCACTAGCTTTAAGACTCCAATGACCCTATATGTCTAGAAAGACAACAAAACATAAGACATGATATGTAAAAAATCATCCACTGGAAGGTATAGTTTCTCACCCTATTGATAGTGATGCATGGAAGTACTTTGATCAAGTGCACCCATCATTCATAGTTGAATCAAGGAAAGTGTAAATCAGTTTATGTACAAATAGTTTTAATTCTTTTGGTGAAACAACAACTCCTTACTCATGTTGGCTAATAATTGTTACGATGTATAATTTTTCTCTACGGCTATGCATGAAGTAATCTTATATGTTGGCTATGGTCGTCTTTGGACCTAAAAATCCAAGAAAACACATTGATGTTTTCTTGAGACCATTAATTGAGGAGCTAAAGCTATTGTGGTTCAATGGGATTACAACTTATGTTGTCCAGAAAAAAAAAAATTAATGAGAGTTGCCTTTCTTTGCTTTAGATAGTTAGCAACTTCCTTTCTTATGCAATGTTCTCTAGATGGAGTACTCATGGGAAGTTACTATGTCCTTATTGCATAGAGCATACTAAATCTTTCAAATTGAAGAAATGGAAAACATCTTTTTTTCTTTATTATTGTCGCCAATTTTTGTCTCTTAGTCATCCATATAGGAAGCAGAAAGATAAATTTTAAATGTTCAAATTTAAAAAGATTTGCTACCCCTTAACTCTTAGGAGAGGAAATTTTGAGGTGAGTATCTGCACTTCTTAATGTCCCTTTTAGAATTCAACATCATAAGCACAAAATTGTTGGGTTTGGTGAAAAGCATAATTAGATGAAGAAAAGCATACTTTAGGAGCCCTCATATTGAAAGAAATGTCTTTAAGAACCTATTCAATACAAGGATAGACAATAAAGGAAAAATTAAAGACAATGTAAAGGTTAGAATATATTTGAAGTTGTATTGTAGGCATTCAAAACTAGAGTTGGTAGAAGAAAATGGAAAAGTTTTGAAGCCTAAGGCTTCTTATTCATTGACAAAAGATCAAAAAGAAGAAGTATGTCAATAGGTCAAGCAATTAAGGTTTCTTGATGGATATTCTTCAAACATTGGTTAGTGTATTAATTGAAAGAATGTAAGTTTTATGGGCTAAAAAGTCATGATTTTCATGTGTTTATGTGAAGGTTAACACTAATTGCCTTTCGTGAGTTATTACCTGAAGTAATATGGGATCCAATTACAGACGTTAGTATTTTCTTTAGAGAAATTTGTTCATCAACACTTAGGATAGAACATAAAAAGCTAGTAGAGAAAAGTATAGCAGAAGCTCTATGCAAATTAGAGATCTTTCCTCTTGGATTCTTGAATTCTTTAGAGCATTTACCCATTTTACTTAGCTTGTGGAGCTACGGTGGTTGGCCTAGTACAATACTGTTGGATGTATCCTTTTGAAAGGTACTTGTATACTATATAAAATATGAAATTAAGTTAGACATAGAGATATAAACTTTAAATTAATGAGTTACTAATTGATAATTATCTAATTCATAGGTTCTTACATCAACATAAAAAGAAAGAATGAAATTGAGCTTATATAGAAGGTTCAATATGTGAGGCTTATATTATGGATGAAATCTCAACATTTTGCTCCCTTTGTTTTGAACCAAATGTTCCAACAAGATTGAATCAAGTTCCAAGAAATGATGATGAAGGTGATGTTGAGAGTAGGGGAAGTTTAATACTTTTTAGGTATCTAGGAAGAGCTTATGGCTCTAATGATACCTATAAATTGATGGATCTAAATGAATATAGAGCTACAACATTTTATATTTTGATGAACTATAAAGAACTTGTGCCACTAATAGTGTAGATTTTTTAAAGGTTTCATATACATTATCGATAATTGTACATGCTAATATGGTTTTTCAATGATAGAAAATTTGATGAAATATTAAGGTTGGAAAGACTAAATATAAAAGAGAAAGAAATAGAGAAGTTATGAGAAGTTGAAACATTTTGTAAGTGCTTCTAACATTTTGATTAATTTTTTTTAAGGTATATTGAATTCATTTATAAATAATATTAAAGTGATATTATTTTTATGTAGGTTACTAAGAATACCAATGATGTTAATGCTCATAAGAGTGACCTAATATGAGGCCCATCACATGTAGTTACTTCTTATAAAGGGTATTATATTAATAGGTACAAGTTTCAAACATTAGATTTTGGAAAGAATAAGAAAACAATGAATAGTGAAGTTTGTGTGAAAGGAAGTTGTTAAAATAATTGTGATCATGATTTTATGGACTTTTGACTAATATCGTTGAGTTAATTTATTATAAGGCAGGTAATAGAGTTATGTTGTTTAAGTGCATCTAATTTGACATTAAAAGAGGAACCAAAGTACATCCTTGATACGGGCTCATTGATGTCAATCATAAGTTTAGACTTGGTATAAATGAACCATTTATATTAGCTCAATAAGCTGAGCAAGTGTATTGGGCAACTTATCCAAGTTAGAAGAAAGAGTTAGGCCATTTGTAAAAACAAAGTAAGAGGTACATTTGACATTCCTCTGAATGAAGAACATGATAAAAGTACATTATAGATAAGGAATGAGAATTATCAAAATAATTAAATGATAGCACCTATATTAATAACTACAACTTTTGAACTTGATGATGCAATAATACTTGTCGATGTTGGACATGTAGAAGAAGTAAATCCAAACAAAGTTCATACAAAACATTTGATCAAGAAGTTGAAGAAGATGAAGAAGATTTTGAACTTAGTTCCTCAAGTTGTGATGAAGAAAATGATGAGCATGAGTTTGACTATAATAACTATGAAGGGGACTTGTGAAATACTTTCAAGCTTAATTATATCATACTTATATTTATAATACATGAATATTATTGACTTTCTTGCCTTTTATTTTTATCCTTGTCAACTACAGGTTTAGTGAAGTAATATGGTTCTAGATCATCTATATATTAGTATTTTTATCCTATCTTTGTACATTCTTTATGCTTGTTATTGTTTTTCAATTACTAAAGTTACATAATGCAAGAGAGAGAGAAATATTTCAAGTATTATGTTTTTTTGCCTTATTTTAGATATATGGTGAATTTTATAGTTCACTATTTTAATTGTTTGTTATATTTATTGATTGGTACTTCTTAAATAGTTTTAACATTTTGGTGGTAGATATGATGCGAAGAGCAACTAATAAACACATTGGTAAGGGGTAACCACCACTTTCACAAATCCTATGTGATGAGTACACTCCAGAAATACCTTATGCAAAAAATACCATAATTCATGGAGGAAATATAAGAGTAGAGTTACGACAACAATCACATAAAAAAGTTCCCTCATAACTACCTAGTGGTTTGGAGAACCAAGATAGAGAGCATAAAAAGTGCAACAATCCTACTATATGAGGGCCTTATCAAGGGGCTTCCCAACCTATAGATTTAGCACATTGCAAAATTTAATGGTTTCTAATGAGAGGCTTTTGATTAGAGTTAATTATTAGAGCTTTAAAGTAATATTACTAAATATATGATAATTATTTTGATATATTTTTACATAATAGTTTTGAAAGTCATGATGTTAGGACTCTAAAGGAGAGCCTAGTAGGATTGTCAAAAATTTTTATATCATGTATGCATCCATGATACGAAAATCGTCCTATAAGTTAAAGATTGTAAGACTTTAGATAATTAATATCTAAGGTTTTCAATTTTTAATTTATTAACTTACTATAAAATATAAATAACTAAGGATATTTGATATTCCACAGTCCTTCATAACCATAGAAAATCGATATCCCCTATTAAATAATAAGACAGGGTAAGACAACCTATAAATTAAAAAAAATACTAAATTATATAGAATCTTAACATATAGATACTTCTACAAGGAATATTTCTATACCAACTGTACAATTCTCAACTATCTTTAAGATTATCATACATATCATTAGTTTACACTCTACTTTTGAGATTTATTCTAACTCAACTTAAATGAACTTGTAAAAAAAAAAAAAAAAAAAACTATAAGGCAATGTGCATACTGTCACGAACTGAGGACGGCCTAGTCGTGGCAGACGCCGTATACTGTATAAAGAACCCCTGACTGGTTACCCTTCCAATCAAGAACTCTTTACACAATATACAAGGCTTTACAACCACTAGTTTCCAAAGAACATCCAGACTCACATGATATCATTACACAAACATATTTATATAAAAATTTAAGTTACAAAGCTTACATTACGTAGCATTTAAGTATGTCTAGGTCTAATATAATAAGATAAACAAAAGTACATAAGTAGAAGTCTACATAAACTGTTCTCTCAGTACACATAGCTGCTCGCTCTTGCCCAAATCCCCAAGCTAACCTGTGGCATCCCTCGTCCTGTCTCTACGAACAGGCTATCCTGCAACAGAAGTCTAAAGGGGTGTAAGCCTAAGCTTAGTGAGAAAAACCCTCAGCCACACCACAAGCAAGTTAAAAATACATTATATTCAAGCATATGAATGAATGATCAACCAGAATGCCAAACAATACGTATAATTAACTAGTTCATATACGTAACTCAGATTTAACGCCCTCCGAAGTCAGGGTTGGAGTATACACGGCACCAATCAGATCCGGGTATTATACTAGAACTTACTTTACTACGGAACCCCACGTTCCGTACTTATATCAAATAATTCTTTTAATTTCAGAAAACCCAAGTTCTAGTATAATTGTGAGTGGGCCCCCGCAGTCCACACTCACCCCTAAACGGAGGTCTCTAGACTCGACCCTTAGCCAGGCGGTTGGCGCCTCCAACGCCTAGTGTTCCCGCGGGCCAGGGTAAGGTCATTTTGTACGAGTGCACCGTACATAACCAAATAAATGAATAATATCAACCCCCGAATGGCCTCTCTTTACCTCCGTGTGATGTGACGGCCGGAATAGTATCCATGCTATGCATGTTAATGCATGTCTCAATTTCTTTTTATAGGCCGAGTATAATTAGGTTCAAATTATGCTATGACCATCCAATTGTGCACACAATCATTTTCTATACTACCATGCAACAAACATAGCATTATCATTATTTAAGATAAGTTCACAATTCAAGATATACCAACATACACAGGCATTTTCCCCAATCCCCACACAAACATCAATTATCAATAATATTTAGGTCCACTATCTACAATCACAAGACAAGCATGGAATCATTGGGTAAATACTCACTCGGCCATGGTGATTTGCCCTAATCGTAGTAGTCGATTGGGAGGTCCTCACGCTCCTCAGAGTCACCTGATCATTATGATTTGATAAGACTAGTAAGTAACTAATTTAACTAATACTTCTAAACATTTAATTACCTAATCTACTTAGACTATTATCAACTTTTACCCGGTTAGACTTTATTATTAATCGTATGTAACTTTTTCGTTTCATTTCTGATATTTATGAATTTATAATCATTTTTCATCGTTTTCGGACGTATATTCATACGGTAATGTTTGTTTTGGACGTTAAGACCCCTATTTTATATTATGAACTAATTTTATAGAAATTTTTAGCTATAATACTTAAGTATTGCTATTACTTATATTTATAACCTTTATTCCTTAAATTCTTATGATTAAGGGATTTACTTTGTCATTACTAATTCATGTATTGATTTAGGTATAATCTAGTTTACAAAATGTATTATGATTTACTAATTTTAGTATCTAATTGTCTACATTTTCTTATTTTTCTCATTTTCTAAACTTATGCTTATGTCATTGCTTACATCATCTTTCCTTTATGCCTTCATATGCTTATGTCATCTTTTCTTTATGTCCTCATATGCCTATGTCATCATCTACTTCATCATTTGATTACATAAGCATTACATCATGCTTATGTCACATGTACATGTCTTATGTACATTTATTTCTTACTTTATACTTATGTCTTATACTTATACTTATGTATATATACCTTATACTTATACTTATGTACATATACCTTATACATACATATACTTATACATCTACATATACTTATACCATATTTATACATGTATTTCTACTCATATACCTATACGGTTGAATACGTATTTTTATACTAAAATTTCGTATGCCAAATTTTCTCTTAAGAAAATTCTCTCAATTTTCATCCTTTTGCATTTCTATGTATGTAGTTAGTATAGTATATGTATATATAGTTAGATATGGTCTTAAATTAGGTTATGTACATGATACATACTTATGTACAAAGGTTCATACACTTGTATTCCTTTGGTATTTCTTTATGTATACACATCTAAGAGTACATATACATGTATTCCTTCCATTTCCTTCATGATCCATCACTTTCTACACTTAAAGATGGAAACTTTGTTTTCTTCTCTTCAAGACTTCACTAAACACCTAACTACTTACCTAATCTACTTAATTAACTAACTAATGAATAACATAAAGTAACATAAAACAACTTAAGAACATACCTTTAATTTGTTGAAGTTTAAGGAGACAAAAGGGAAAGGAATGAAAGTGAAAGTGAAGGGGGAGTTCACGGCATGAAATGGGGAGTTTTGTTTTTGTTTCTTTTGTTTTGTTTCAATTATGGAAGATAACCAAATGGTGGGGCCAAGATGGAAAATTGTGGACGGCAACAATTGCAAAGAGGAGAAAAGAAAAATCAAAAGGAAAAGAAAAGAAAATCATCATTAAGAACTAAGATATTTTCCTTATCTCTTAAGACTTTTGACTTTTCCAAAATGTTGACTTTAGTCAACATTTGTTGACTTGGTCAACCCTTTGACTTTGGTCAACATGCATTACCTTAGTCAACATTTGTTAAGTATGTTTAATTTTGTGAACATAATGTGGTAATTAAGGGAAATTAGAGGAAAAATGAAGAAAATGAGAAGAATTGAGGTATATGATGCATTGATGTGTAAATGTGGTTGATGAGATCTTACTTTAGGTCTTTAGAGTCCATATATCCCATTTGATAAATAACTTTGGATAACAAGTGTAAAAAGTGCTAATTTGAGCATTAAAGTTCACTATATGTAACCTAATCTTCAACTATAACCCTAATCCTAAGTAAGACCATCTTAATCATATATTTAATGGATAAATATAATCTATAACCCATTATCTTAGTTCCTAATGGATTATTTAAGAATTTGAATCATATAAGCAAGAATGAGGGTTATCTCTAACCATTTACTAACGATTTTGCAAAATATAAGCATTACATTTTCAATTAGGGTTTTAGGATATATCATGATGAATTGGTGTATATATGTCCTTAATGAAATCATTTTTAAGGTTTTTATCACTTTCGAATTGAATCTTTACCTTTTAGAAACATTTAGGGTCGAAAAATTTTTTACGCGATTAATTAAGTCTTTTAGGGTTTTCACTTTAATTAGCCTTGTCGATTCCTAAATTGTCTACTATAGTTGAGTCTATTTCAAAACCTAGATCGAAACTTTCAAGGGTTTACACATACCATAGCTTAGTAAGTTCGGTCCTCATCACTACTATTTAAACAAGTTATTAAACACTATTAGCATACATGCATTCTATTTATATGCAAAATGAATGCATACACAGTAAATGCAAGCAACACATCCATATGAGTCTAAAATTATGGAAGATGTAGATTTACATTGTTTACATGTTGATTTTCCTCCATACTTAACAACACAAAGCACCTTATCTTAATTGCATGAGGCTGCTTAGGGGTATCATCTCTCTAAACGACACTTAATTATTACCTTAGTCGAGAAAGAAATATCAATCCAAATAGGTAGACCCTAGCTAAAGCCATTTACTAAACATATCCAAGGCCCTTCAGGCACATAAACTAAGTCCTCTCATTATCAAATATATTTAAGGCCCCATGGGTACTAATATGCGAGTCCTCTTGCAATTAAAATATATCTAAGGCTCTATAGGCACAAATATGCGAGTTCTCTTGCAATTAATTGGAGATACAACGTTAGCTTTATCTTATCAACTAAAGGTCATTCATGGGTACTATAAGTCCTCACAAAAATCTTACCAAAAATATGTTTAAGATTGGGAAATAAAAGGCTTTCCAAAAATAATTTTCTTAAAAATTTGTAAAATTAGCACTCTTCATTAGTATATGAATTAATTCATAAATATGCGACAAATATAATTGGTTATTTTGGTTAGATATTTATATTTATTGGTTTAAGAAGATGATCATATGGATGATAGCATACAGGCAAAATAATCATTCAATAAACAATCAGTATCAACCAATAAGTAGCATACCAACATTAAATAGCAAGCAGATAGCAGATCATCAAAACTCTCTCACTTGAATAAATGCTCATTCTCCAAGCCTTTAGGGTTTCCAAAACTTGACAATTAACTACCTAAAAGGATAATAAGACTTATAAGTATTTGGAAAAACTAAGTTTCTCAATCAACTAAATATCTATCGTAATTAGCCTAATTTCCCATTATAAATCAAGTATGACTTAAACATGGTTTAACTTATTTATTGCAATAAATAGTAAATATATTTGTAATTTTTGTAAATTATAGTATTTTACGTGTTTAATTACTTATTGCTCCTTATTATTAATTTATAGGGTCAATTAACTTAGTTATCCTACTTATTTCTGCTAATTTATTTTTAAACTTTTAGTTGCATGTAATATTTTCATTCGAACTCTAATTTTTATGGTCATATGGTCAATTTTATCATATTCAAGCATTTTCTTATGTAGCAAGGTCTGTTTTGAATGTTAAAACCTATATTTTTCGATATAGGCTTAAATTATTATAAATTTATTGCTTTTACTCAAATATTTTAATTTATTAATTTTGAGTTTTTCTTTATTAATTTATGATTTAATTAATTCTAAATTTCATATTTTTATAAAAGCCTATTTTAAGCTTGGTTTATGTATATTTTATTATTTCTTCATATTTAAGCTTAATATACATCTTATATTAATTTGGTTATTATTATAATTTTTCCTAATTAATTAATTATCATTATTTTCTAATTATGTTGCAATTTTCAGTTTAATTGATTTTTTTAAAGGAGTTGCTAACATGGCATCTTTCTAGTTGTTCGCATGGCAATTATTGAATTTTCTTGATTTTTTTACATCTCTTAAATTTTATATTATTGTTATATGTATTTATATGATATTGTAATTAATTTATTATTAGTTATATAGGCTTTACATATCCTTATGGGTTTCGACCCATGTATATATATACATATATATTTATTTATTTTCTTTATATTATTTTAGGTAAAATATTATAAGTATGTATGTATTCATATTTTACATATGTACTTATATATCTTATATGTATGCATACCCTTGGCATACTAATATATATACCTATACATATACTTATATGTACGCTATCATCATACATATAGTCATACATGTATATATATATACACGTATTTATACTTTTGATGTACTTATAATTATATGTATTTATTTACATGTACATATACTTATGACATATTTTTACTTAATTTTATATGTACTCTTATACACGTATATTTATATTTTCTTAATGCATTCTCAAGGAATTTTCAATATATTATATATATACATACATATACACTTTCGGTTTGTATATATTTAGATAAATATTTAATATTTCCTTTATGTAAGTTTATGTACATATTATATATGCATGTATAGTGGCATATATATGTGTGTATTTTTATATATTTCTTATCATTTTCTCTTATTTTCTCCCTTATATGCATATGTATATTATGAATGCATTCAAGAGATTTGGGGATGATTCTAGATCCTACAAGTGGCTCATGGTAATGAGAGGAAGAGGGAAGAGAAAAAGGAAAAGATAAGGACAGTAAATACATTGAAAAGAATATTTTGACTTTTAGTCAAAATTAAAATATTAATATAATAATTGTATTATGTACATGTAACAAGTTATAATTTAGAAAGGAAAATAAAATATAACAAGGAAATTTTAATAAGTAAGATGAAATAAGAAAAATAAGGAAATAATTGAATAAAATAAAATTTTGAATTTTTTCAAAAAAAATTATTACTAAAAATAATATTAATAACATATATATTCTAATTATAAAGAAAGTTGTAAGATATATAGGTTATATTAATCATAAACTCATAAGAAACAAATTAATACTAAAATTAGATTTAAATAATTAAATTCATATAATAATAATTTGTATCTATATATATTTTAATAATTATATAATAATATTATCAAATTTATGAATTAATTTAGTTCTCTTACACTTATTAGCATTTGGAAGTTATCGTTATTCGTTAATTAGCAATTTAACATGATTTAACGTATCGATCGATATTTATATCCAATTAAAGTTTCATTATTATTAAGGTAAGTTTATGTGTTTAATAAATTTAAAGTGTTAGTTTTTGGATTTTGATCAGGTTCAGGTTTGATCTCTTATATGTATGCATATATAGGATTTAGGGTTTCTATATGCAATTAGGGTTTTTATCAAGTTTGGGGTTAATCTTTTGCAGTTATATATATTTAGGGTTTAAAGTTTTAGCAAGCAATTAGGATTTTGATTAATAAGTTAGGGTTTTTTTTTCATATTCATTTTAGGTTTCAAGTTTAAAATTTTAATTGGTTTTAAATTTATTGACTCTATTGAATTAGGGAAATTATCTATAGTATATAAGTTCGATTGTATACTCAGATGACTAAATTTGCAAGGTTTACATATAATGTGCCATAAAATATTACTTGTAATATGAAAGCAAATTTTCAAAGCCCATCCCATCTTGAAAGATGCTTAGTACTAAAGATATGGAAGTACGATGTGACTTATTTCAAATAAGCTAAAGTAGCTTTGCTATAGATTAGTTTTCTATAACACCATAGGATTTTGAGTTGATACGATTATCCTAGGATTTGAGCCCATAGATTTAAGGTGTTAAGCTATAATATCCATTTAATTTCAAACTTCATAATATAGTTAGAAAAATTAGATGAAGTAATTCAAGTAAAGTTAATTTCTTAAAATAAGCTATAAAAAAAATATTAATTTAAGAAAACATCAATTTATTATTAAAGTTAACAAATATAAAAAACGTAACTCGAGCATTTAGATATAACAAGATATTAGAGATAAGTTATTTAACTTATAAAAATAATAAATTATATGTAATATACATATATTTACATAGAATATACATTATTTGTATTAAATACACATATAATAATAAATTATTATTAAAATAAAGTAAATTAACATAAAAAAATGGAAAATTAATACAAAATTGAAGGGATGAGTCATCCCATGATATAGCAGCCAAGATCAATTTGAATTGATGAGTTAGAAGACAAATAATAAGAAAATGACACTTCATGCTTTGGAAAAATAAGAAAATGACATGTGTAAGCTATATGTCCAATTTTTATAAATCCTAATCCATTTGCAAAATATAATTAGGGCATGTACACTTAAAAAAAAAACATTTTGGAAGTTTGAAAATATAAGAAAAACACCCAAGGAAAATTTGAAACAAATTAGAAAAAAATAAGAAAATTAGAGCAAAAATAGAGCATAGAATTTGATCAGGCTGGTTTAATAGGTTTTTGGTGTCCAATTGTGGCAGCTATTTAGGATTAAGGAAAGTACCACTAGAGGAGGTGTTTTGACAAGGTTGGGTAGCTGGAGCGTGACCGAAGGCAGCTGGTTCAAGTGAACCAAATTTTTAGTTGAAAGTTCGTAGGTTTTCTAAAAATATCAAATGATATTATTTAATTATGAAACTTGGTTTTATGGATTTTTTTGTGTAGATTAATCTAGTAATTTTGTTTTTGATAAATAATTAATGCAAAAATAAGAGTTCCTTAAGAAATGGCTCTGTTTGGACGAAAATTGAATTAAATTTTAGAAATAGTAAATAATGTCCTTTCAAGTTGAAAATTTGTATATAACATACTAATATATGTATTTAATTGCAGTAATAAGAATTTTGAAAATAATCCTGTTTACTATTTATTGTAATTATTTTGGATAAAACTAGCAATTTAATTGTTTTATTGAATTAATTAGTTTTTAAAAAAATCAAAGTATGAGCGCTATGTATTATAATTTTTAGAAGTTCATAATGATTATTGGGACACTTGAATTTTATCTTGTGTTTAAATTCTCTTGTTTGCTTAATTTTCACTAATTTTGAGTTAAAATTGCTATTTTCATAAAAATATATAATAGCTAGTTTAGTATAATTCCTAGTCAATATATAAACTACATATTTTTATGAGTTTATAGGATTTTTCATATAATTAATCAGGCTCGTATACTATTTATTATGTATTTCCTTAATATAAACCTATATATTAGTCTGATATATGATATACTAATTAGTACTAATGTAATACTCGTTAAGCGTGTAAAGGATTTTTATTTTTAAGTACATAATGAATGCTGACCAGCTCAAGGAATGAGGAATTTTATGACTTTTAATTTAGATTTAAGATTTATTTGAGTTAATTACAAAGTTATAATAAGGTACAGTTGAATCGATAACTCGAAAAGGTATTTTTGGAATTTTGAAAAAAATTGATAAGTTTTGATTCTTAAGATATCCTAATAGTACTCAAAATAACAATCACAACAATATAAAGTTTATCAAAATCCGATAAGAAATGAATAAGATATAATCGAATTAAGCTTAGAAACGCAATAGCAAAAACGCATAAGAATTTAGTATTGACTTGTAGTTGACTTAGGCCTTGTGTGTATTTTTCTAGGTGTGATAGGTGAGGAACAACTACATCATGAAACTTCGGATTTTATGCTATTATCAAGCTAGGATAAGTGGATATTTATGTTTTTGTGCAAATAGACCTATGTTTACTTGACTTGGAGTCACTCGTGTCGTGAATTGTAATAGTGTGTTAGGTTGACTAAAGACATGATTCTATTGAATGTGTGTTGACTAAGTAAAATGTTTCCTCACATATGATTGATTCATTTATGTGTTTTTATTTGGAAAACTTGAAAACTAAACTGTTCTCTAGGGTGTTCACCCAAGTGAACCCTATGATAAAGAATCTAATATAAAGTTGAGAAACAATGCTAGAATTAAGATAGTTGAATTATTTATAGTGTGGAACATGAGATTCATGCTTGATACTGGGTTATTGTGCTGTCTACTACATTCATGGCATGGCACAAAAAGTCTTACCAGTTGAGTTTCTGAAAGCTTAAATACTACTGAGTTGGCTTTTAAGCATATAGAACTGCATTGCTCAACTTATTCAGGCTACATTGTGTGACTGGCTATGTATTGGATTTTCAAGCCACAATAGGTGGTTTTGTTAGGGGTCTTACTCCTAAGCAACTCCTTCTTTCCCTAGGTTTCTAGATGTAATGTCTAGATTCTTAGATATGTCAACTAACTAGATGAAGAATTGGAAAAGTATAGAATATCGGTACCGATGCATGTCACGTGCATAAGCATGGCACTAACATCTTGCATAAACAGTTTGTAGTAACTTGGTTTATGAAATTGAATATCTTATGGTATTGATCTAGTTAAGTATGTATTGTGCTTATCCTGTATTTTGTTTTATCCACTCTTACTTAGCTCATATAGAGTTAGGGAGATACTTGTATATCATCAAGTTATGAAGAGATTTGATAGGGCAACATCAGCTGGAGGGAAAAGTCTTTTGAGAGCACATAAGATGGAGTCAGGTGCTTTTAAAGAAGTCTTGTTGTATTTTGTTCTTAGTTCTATAAAGGATCTATACATATAAAAAAAAAAGTAATATATTTTAGGTTTAGTTATGTTGACAAATGTAATCTTTTATATAAACAGGTGTTAAGCTAAACTCCGTTGTATTATACTTTTGTTATAAATAGAACTATTGTCGAATATAACAGGTATTCTTTTGTGATGATACATCCTGTGTTATACCAAGATGTGACATTTTCCTCGAAGTTAAAATGTCAATTAATATTAATAACTTTAATGAAACTTAGAAACGATATACTTAGGATCTAACATATGAGTTTAAGGTAAAGAAAGCATGGAATAATATATCATCTAGAAGATTCAATGATATACTTAAGTCGAGTTAGAAATGAGGCTTGTAAAAGAGTTAGCTTAAAAAAAGTAGAGAATACAATGGGAAATAAGCCTAATTGGATGTCACCTAAAGTATGAGATAAGCTAATTGATGACTATTAGAGTGGCTCCAAATGGGAGAAGAAATCTAAAGCAGAATGTAGCAACTGACTTACAATTAAGGAAGGTTCAATTTCAAAACATTAAGTAGGTTCCATTTCATTTGCTTTGCATTGCAAAAGGATGGTGTTGAGTTTTCTTTTAATATATTTTGTTGATAACAAAAAGGTGTATACTAACGTAACAAGATCTTTAAGTATGCAAGATGTTCTAAAGAAAAGAAGCGTTTAGGAGAAAATAAGCTTGAGCTTGTTAGAATGTATATCAGCAAACGATCAAAATATCACAGTTTGCGTTTGGTAAAGTGTTTAGCTGCTATTTCTATGTCTTTATCTAATTAACGTGAATATATTAAGGTGGACAAATGGATAAGAAGGCCTAGCTCCACTTTGTCAAGCATATTTAGGTAATATGTTCAATTTTGTTCCAATAAAGTTGGATTTAGTCTATGGCGATTCTAAGTTCGATTAATATTAAATATATAGATTTGTTGATCAAGGTTTGAGTAATATATTTACAAAGAACATTTTTTGACAGTTTTGGTAACATCTGGAAAAGGATTTTATGCCTTAGAATTATATATCAAGATTTCTACAAGGCTTCTTTGGTCAAAGTCATGTTCAAAATTTTTTAAAGATTTTATCAAGATTGTTGAGATTTAGTTTGTGGGAAATAGAATTCTAGGATATTTTTCTTTCATATAAGGACAATTTTTTTGGATAAGTCCAACCTACGGAATTCTTTGACGAAATTCAAATAAAAATATTGAAGAAAGGAGAAGACTTGTTCATGATAGTTAGATAGGTAGTACAGGAATTGTTCATATCTTTTCATCCTTATCTTTATTATTTGAAATGTTTTTGAATTTCCACCAAGATTACAGAGGATTGAAACCTATCACAACATGCAACAACTTTCGTATTACATAAGCTTGGCAAAGGAACAAAATTAGAATAACTTGATTTGAATTTTCTGGATTTCAATTTTTGGTTCTTATTTTCATGGGATATTTCTCCAATAAAACCAATTGAGATTGAATAAAGATATTTTGGAGACAATTTTAGAGATAGCCATTTCTAGTTGTTATACAAGAGTTTATTTAATTTAAAGATGATGTTATTAAAAAAAAGGATACTACATACTCAATAGCATAACCAAATTTAAAAATTCTCTTGAGCAAATTGTCAAAAACTTAGTCAGAAATTGAGTAAAAATGGTTTTGTTATTTCATTTGTGCAAAATTCGTAAAGATTTTTTGATTGTATTGTTTCAATTTCGTTGTAAACATTATTGTTTTTGTGTTTTGAGTGTGAGAGGATTAGGGAGTTCTTTGAGTCCTGTATATAGCTTAGGAAGAAGCTATTAAGATAGGATAAAGAAGTGATTGAATGTCCTTATAATCTTTGTTTGATCATTGTTTATTGAAAAAGATTAGACTAGTAGACTGACACCGATGAAGAAGACCGAGTCCCTAAAAGTGGAGTTGGAAGAGAGTAATAAGCAATAGGCCGAAGCTGGATAAAAAGATTGCTTGATCTTCTTACTTCCTATCTTATTTACTTTCTAATCTTTATTGTTAGTATTTATGTCTTGAGTTAACAATAAATTTCCAACTACTTATTGCGCTACTCAAGATATTCAGAGGGATTTTGTTTTTAAATAAAGACTTTGTTTTTACAAAAGATATCAATTCACCCCCCTCTTGATATCTTATTAGGACCAACAGTTGGTATCAAAGTCTTGCTTTAATATCACAAAGAGTTAAGATTAATGGTAGAAAGAAGTGGTTCATTGACTGTTCAACTTGGCAAGGCTCCATTTTTTTATGGTATTGATTTTCTTTTTTGGAAGTTTAGGATGGAAACGTACATCAAGGAAATTGACTATTGGGCTTAGGGAATTATTTCAAATGGAGATGTTAAAGTTTCAGAAACACCTTTTATAATAAAAGAAACCAAGAAAGCTAAATTGAACTCAAAGGCTAAGAATTTGCTTCTTTTTACCATTGCACCTTCTACATTCTATCTAATCTCTTCTTGTAGTACAGCTAAGGAGATTTGGAATACATTAGTTTAGACATATGAAGGAACAAACACCATTAAGGAGACAAGGATCAATACCTTAATGCAACAATATGAGACATTTCTTATCCTTCCTAATGAGGAAATAAAAGATTCATTTAGTTATTTTACTGCTATCACTAACAACTTATCATCTCTTGGAAAAAAGATGACTGATGCAAATCTTGTTAGAAAAATGCTAAGGATCCTTCCTAAGGTGTGGAGTGCAAAGAAGACAGCTACTGAGGAAGTATGTGATATAACAAAACTCATTCTTAATCAATTACGTAGCAAGCTGATGGCTTATGAAGTTGAATTCCTCAAGTCAGAAAGTATGTTAGAAGATTCGAAGAGAAAGTCTATGGCTTTTAAAGCTAAGGATGTTGAAGTAGATTTTGAAAGTGACGAACCCTATAAAGATGAGGAAGACGATGTATCAATGCTAGCTAGGCATGTAAATCGTCTACTGAGAAGGAAAGGTAAGAAAGTTTATAATTAAAAAAGATTTTCCTTTAACAGAAACATAAATGATGTAGGAAAAGGTTACAAAGAGAAAGAAGAAAAGAAAGTTAAAGATTAGAAAGAGATTGTGTTCTATGAGTGTAAGAAACCAGGACATATCAAGTATGAATGTCCAGTATTGATCAAGAAAATGGATAAGTACAAAAAGGAACACAAATTGTTGATGGCCACATGGAATGACTTAGATGGGTCAGAAACTGATGTAAAAAGTATAGAAGATGAAACCGAGGAAGCAAACATATGTTTGATGTCCCTTTCTATGGTAAGCTTTGAATCTAAAAATGAATATGATGATGAAATTCCAGAAGATATATGTGCTGAGATGACTAAGTTATTAAAGGTTCTTACTAAAGCTAATGACAAGAACATAAGAATTGATAATGAGAATAAGATGTTGAAAGAAGAGAAAGTTATTCTTATTCAAATGAATAAACTACTAACTGATGAAAATGACATCTTAAAAAATGATGTAGAAGGATTACATGTTGCCAGAGAAGCGATAGTAAATGAGAATTTGAGACTAAAAGAAGAAATAAAAGGCTTGAAAGAACGAGTGGATGTCTTGTCAAATTCAATACAAAATACTTCCAAAAAAATTGATGAAAGTAATAAGAAACTTTGGCTGCTCATTTCATGTCAATGTATTGATCAATCTAAGATTGGATTGGGTTATGAAAATAGTGAATCGTTACATTAAAAAAGGGAGATAGTGTTTGTAAGACCTAGAGAAGCAAGTAATAAAGAAATAACTGATAATAAGAAAGGAGAAAAGACTGTTGAACAAGTCAAAAAGTTAAGTAGAACCTCCTCTGGTCAGAATAGAAAGTGTTTACATATAAATGGATACTTCTGGAACTCGATTATAAAGTATGATAGAAAATATCAAACTCCAATATCAAGAAATATGGTGAGCAATAGGTATAAAATTCAGAAACCCTATGCTCACTAATCATCAAATGAAAAATCAAAACACAAGATTGAATTTTAAAGGACTTAAGCTTTACTAGGTTTGTAAATAGAATTGATTTGTTTGTGATGAATGTTGGAACACGAAGCTAAAATGAAGGGAATATGGTATCTTAATAGTGGTTATTCGAGGTACATGATAGGTGATACTTTTTTGTTCACAAACTTGGTTTAGAAAGAAGATGGTTATGTTAAATTTGGAGATAATGGTAAAGGTAAGATAGTTGCTACAGGTACGATTGGTTTTCCTCCCCATACAATTGAAAATGTATCTCTAGTAAAAGGACTAAAACATAATTTGTTAAGTGTAAGCCAACTATGTAACAAAGGATATAAGATAACTTTTGAACATGACAAATGCATAGATTTTGATAAAAATGAATCTAAGATCTTTGAAGGATATCAAAAGAAAAACATTTATCTAATCAAGCTTGTAGAAATTAATTCAGAAAGTTGTTTCTTATCTGTAAATGATAATATTTTTCTATGGCATAAGAAATTGGGACATGTGAACTTCTATCAAATAGAGAAATTATCAAATACGAATTTAGTAAAAAGGTTTACCAAAGTTAAGAGTTCAAAATGATATTCGTTGTGCTACTTGTATGAAAAGTAAGATGAGTTCAGTTTCTCATAAATGTAAGAATGTCATCTTTACTAAAAGAACTTTAGAACTATTAAACATGGATTTGTTTGGTCCTGCCAGAACTTTAAGCATGGGTGGAAACAAATGTGGTTTAGTTGTTGATGATTTTTCTAGATATACCTTGATTTTATTTCTTCATCATAAAAGTGATGCATTTAAAAAATTTGAAGTGTTTACTAAATAAGTATAGAATGAAAAATGAGCATCTATAATCAGTCTAAGGACAGATCATGGAAAAAAATTTGATAATATTGATTTCATAACTTTTTGTGAAGATAATGGCATAACTTACAATTTCTCTACCCCATATACACCACAACAAAATGGGGTTGTGGAATGAAAAAACAAGATTGTTCAAGAAATGACAAGGACTCTATTAAATGAAAGTAAAATAGCTGAGCATGTTTGGGCTAAAGTTGTATCCACTACATGTTAGATTATTAATCGTATCTATATGAGATTGTTGACAAACAAGACTTCACATGAAATTTTTAAAGGTAGAAAACCTATTATTTCATCTTTTCATGTGTTTGGTTGTAAGTGTTTTTTGAAGAGAATAGGTAAAGTTTGAGGAACAAGGAGATGAAGCAATATTTCTGGGATACTTATTTAATTCTAGAACATTTCAAGTCTACAATAAAGCATCTAAAGTGATTGAAGAATCCATTAATGTCAGATTTATTGAGGAGATAGGAAAAGAACATTATGATGATGAAACACCAATGTTTACTAAGAAAGATCTAGTTCAATGAAGTGGTGAAGGGGTATAAGAACCTTTGTCAAAAAGTGATTCTGAAAACTTCTCTACTCCCGATAAGCTATATGAAAATTTTGATGGGTCAATAAGGATTAAATTAGATTCTACTAGATCAGAACCACAATCTCAAAGATTGTCAAAAAGTAAGTCAGAAAGTCTTAAAGGTTTGTATATACCCCCTTCTACTTTGAGATTTAAATCGCATTATCCTCTTGAACAAGTAATAGGCATTGTTTAGTTAGGTGTTAGAACTAGATCTAATCTTCAAAATATAGAGAATCATTTTGCATTGCTCTATGAAATTGAACCTAATTCTATTGATGAAGCCTTAGGCGATGTTAATTAATCCTAAAGGAATCAAGTGTGGAATCTAGTACCCAAACCTTGTAATAAATCTATAATTGGTACTAAGTGGGTGTTTAAGAGTAAATTAGATGAAAATGGAAGAATTGTGAGGAAAAAAAAAAAGCTAGCTTAGTAGTGAAAGGATATTCTCAAGAGGAAGGAATAGATTTTGATGAAACATATGCACCAGTAGCAAGGTTAGAAGCTGTCAAATTATTGCCTACCTTTGCTAGCTTAAAAAACTTCAAATTATTTCAAATGGATGTAAAAAGTACATTCTTAAATGGGTATATCAAAGAAGAAGTATATGTTGAGCAACCTCTAAGATTTGAAGATCCATTTAAGTTTGATTATGTCTTTAAGCTTAAGAAGGCTTTATATGGTTTGAAACAAACACCACGTGCTTGGTATGAAAGATTAAGTGAATTCTTACTAAGAAATGGTTTTTAAAGAGATAAAGTAGATACAACCTTGTTCTTGAAATTCTATGATCATGATATATTAATTGTACATATATATGTGGATGATATAGTGTTTAGTTCTACTAATGAAAGTTATTATCAAGAATTTTCTAAGTTGATGTAGGCAGAATTTAAGATATCTCTCATAGGAGAACTAAATTTCTTCTTCGGACTCCAAATTAAACAAACTAACCTTGGTATATTTGTTCATTAAGAAAAATATGCCAAACAAATTTTAAAGAAATTTGGTTTAGAAAATTCCAAAGGATCATCAATTCTGATGAGTACATTAACCAGGTTAAATTTAGAAGGCAATGATAAGAAAGTAAATGAGAAACTATACCATAGTTTGATTGGCTCCTTGTTATACTTGATTGCATCTCATCTTGATATTTTATTTAGTGTGTACTTATGTGTAAGATTTCAGAGTGATAAAAAAGAAACATACCTATATGCTATAAAGAAAAATTTTAAATATATTTACAGTACTGCAAAATTATGAATATGGCATCCTAAAAATCATAATTTTGATTTGATTGGATATTTAGATGTTGATTATGTAGGCTGTAAAGTGGATCAAAAGAGTACTTCCAATACATGTTAGTTTTTAGGGGACATTAATTTCATGGTCTTCTAAGAAGCAAAATCCTGTTGCCCTCTCCATAATAGAAGCAAAATATGTTTCTATTGATAATTTCTACACTCAGATTTTATGGTTAAAGTAACAATTGTTGGATTATGGGTTATCTTATAAAAATATTTCTATTAAATGTGACAATACAAGCGTTATAAATTAGACAAAAAATTGAGTTCATCATTTTCAATCCAAACACATTTAGATAAGACATCATTTCATAAGAGACCATGTAAATAATGGAGGTATATCAGTAGTGTTTGTACCAACTGATAATCAATTAGCAAATATTTTCACTAAACCCTTTGACATTTTTTTTTAATTTATTAGGAATGAAATAGGGGTCTGTAATCCTTATTGTTAGTTATTTTTGTTGTTGTAAAATTTATTTTAGTTTCTATGTTTAAAATGTAAAATAATATTTTATAAAATCTTAAAGTTTTTTTTTTCTCTCTCCTTAGTGAAACATTTTCTTCACGTGCAATTAGGAACACAGA
The DNA here is from genome assembly GCA_024138005.1 of Lumnitzera racemosa. Classification (NCBI taxonomy): domain Eukaryota; kingdom Viridiplantae; phylum Streptophyta; class Magnoliopsida; order Myrtales; family Combretaceae; genus Lumnitzera; species Lumnitzera racemosa. The sequence continues at coordinate 17,965,795 of JAMXBC010000005.1, read as the reverse complement.
TTTTTTTTTTATGTCCACTACAGTACATTCTTATTTATGTGCTTGACAAAATCTTAAGTACGTTTTGAAGTTAAGATAACTTTCTCCCTTATGATCCCCTCTGTTTTCATGCCTCCTTATCTTTCCTCCTTTAAACTCTTGCATTTTTTTTCTTTCTTTATTAGTCATGCAACTGAGAAACTCGACCAAACTTCAAACCATTTTTCGTCAATCTAAGAAAAATTCAAAACCAATCATAATGAACATTGTAGATGAACCCTCTAACTCCATTGAAATGCCTCATAAAAATCCAATAGAGACCTTTACTGGGATAATTCCAAATCTTTGTCAAGATGAAGATTCTGATCACTCTATGGAAAATGTGGACGGAAAAAGTAACTTAGGAAGTGAGAATGTGGAAACAACCCTCGAATAAGAAAAGAAAAAGAAAGCCTCATAAAGAAAGAAATCAGTAACAAAAGTAGTAAACTTTGAAGTATCTTCCAATAAAATCAAGAAGAAACCTATACAGGGACAAAAAAGAAAGCGGTTTGAGGAGGCTGATGAAGATTAGAAAGAGTCAGAAAGTTGTCAAAAAGATCAAAGGTAAACTTGTTCAATCGAATTATTTCGATTTTTCATATTTCTCTAAGAACGATTTGTACCTTGACAAGATAGCAGATCTACTGGGGTATAAGAAATTGTGTAAATTGGATGAAGTTGTGCATGGTGAAATTATGGTAGAATTTTACGAATGTGGATTTTAGCAAAAAGAATGTGGTAAAATTTGAGGTTAAAGGGAAGAAAGGAGAACTTACCAGGAGAGATTTAATCAAATGCTTCAATATAAAGGATGTGAAAGATGATGAAGTGTTAATTGGTCTATCTAAAAGGGAGCTATTCAATCTATTGAACAATGGAGTTCAAGTAACACTTAATAGAAATGTTTTTATCTTTGATTTTGAGCTGATAGTGATAATATTGCATAAGATGATAGTAAGATGTATACTGCATAAGAAGGGCTGTACTATAATTGTGTCTATTCAAGATGCTATAGCTTTATTGAGCATCAAACTGAAAAAGAATCTAGATATTCTAGGAAAATTTTTGAGACACATGTAGAGGAATCAAGACAATAAGCCTTATGGATCTATGTTGATGAAGTAGTTGAAATTTAAGGGATTTATATTTCCTAAAGTTTCAAAAATGCCCATACCAAGCAAAAGAATTAGAGAACTTGTTTTCAAACATATGGGGATTTTTTTGAAAAGCAAATTATGGTTTATAGAGGATATGGCTCATTATATCCATCTCCATAATAGGATAAGAAATTTCAACTTTATTAAATATGGACTTGAAGGGGAGTCACAAATTCAAGGAGCTAGGTTTGATGACTTTGATATTTTAGAGGATGGGTCAAAAGGTGTAAAAGAAGATCCCAAAGGAAAAGGAAAGCAACCTACGATACCCAAAAAGAAATAGACGAAGGAGTATGTACCAATGACAGGGAGAGAACTCAATCTTAGAAAAAGAAAGGCTAAAATAATATCAAAAACTGAGTTAGAAAGTGACTTAGAACCTATTTAGATCAACCTTAGGAAAGCTTCTTCTGATCCTTTGAATTTTAATAAACTAAAGTTAGAGAAGATGATTTCCAAAATCATTGAAGAAAAATTTGGTGAGCAAAAAACATGAGGAAAGATCGACTCTTCACCAAATGTCTCACCTCATAAGTCCTTAACTCATGATTCTGTACCTTCTGAAAAATTAGTTCCTCAAGATCACTCCCTTGTTAAGCCAACAACTGTTGTTGCTCTAAAAATTTCTCTAGTTATGGTACCATATGTACCAATTTCTGTTCCACCATCTATTCCTTCTGAATCTATTTAGCAATTCTCCTCAACTTAAGGAAGTCCAGCCAAAAAGTACAAACATACAAAAACAACTTCTCATAAGAAAACCAAACCTTAAAAGAAGATATAATCCTTTCAGTTTTTTTTTAGTTGTGTCAGTTTTTCTCTTTAACAAGATGAATCTTTTCCATTTTAGTTAGTTAATTTTGTTATTTGCATAGGTTTCTTGTCTTATCAGAACTTATGTACTATGCTTTTCAGCCAATGAATTTCATCTTTCCTTTATATATTTCATATTTTATCTATCTTATGTTTAAGGGGAGCACTTGAATCTTCTAGATGATAACAAAAATGGGGAGAATTATTAGGCACAAAAACATCTTAAAGTCAAAAGGTTCAAACCTCTTTTTGTGTTATGATTGTGCTAATACATGTTTGTGTAAATGTTATTTTGCTATCATTAAAAAAGGGGGAGAATGTTGAGTTTTCTCTTAATATATTTTGATGACAACAAAATAATGTATATGAACTTAACAAGATCTTTAAGTATGCAGGATGTTCTAAAGAAAAGAAGTGTTTAGGAGAAAATAAGCTTAAGCTTATCAAAATGTATATCAGCAGACAATCAGAATATCATAGTTTACATTTGGTAATGTGTTCAGCTACTGTTTCTAAGTCTTTATCTAATTAACTTAAACAAATTAAGTTGGACAAATGTGCAAAAAGGCCTAGCTCCATTTTGTTGAGCATATTTAGGTAATATGTTCAATTTTGTTCCACTAAAGTTAGATTATGTCCATAAGGATTCTAAGTTGGATTAATATCAAATATAGAGATATGTTGATTAAGGTTTGAGTAATATATTAAAAAAGAACATTTTCTGACAATTTTGGTAACATCCGTAAAAGAATTTTATGCTTTAGAATTATATATCAAGATTTCTACAAGGCTTCTTTGGTCGAAGTTGTGTTTGAAATTTTTTGAAGATTTTATCAAGATTGTCGAGATTTACCTTGTAGGAAATAGAATTTTGGGATATTTTGTGTTAGATAAGGACAAATTTTTTTGATAAGTCTAACCTATGAAATTCTTTGACAAAATTTAAATAAAGATATTGAAGAAAGGAGAAGACTTGTTCACTGCAGTTAGACAAGTAGTATAGGAATTGTTCATATCTTTTCATCCTTATCTTTATTATTTGAAATGTGTTTTGAATTTCCATGAAAACAACAAAGGATTGGAACTTATCATAACTAGCAGCAACTTTCATATTACACAAGCTTAGCAAAGGAGCAAAACTGGAACAGCTTGGTTCGAATTTTCTGGATTTCAATTTTTGGTTCCTATTTTTATGGGATATTTCTCTAACAAAAAAACCAATAAAACCAATTGAGATTGAATAAAGATATTTTGGAGAAAATTTTAGAGCTAGTCATTTCTAACTGTTATACAAGACTGTATTTAATTTAAAGATGATGTTGTTAAAAAAAAGGATACTGCACACTCAATATCATAATCGAATTTAAAAATTCTCTTCAGCAGATTGTCAAAAATTAAGCGAAAATAGTTTTGTTATTTCATTGTTATCACATTTGTGCAAAAGTTGTAAAGAGGTTTTGATTGTATTGTGTTAATTTCATTGTAAACATTATTGTTTTTGTGTTTTAAGTGTAAGAGGATTAGGGAGTTCTCTGAGTCCTATATATAACTTAGGAAGAAGCTAGTGTGATAGGATAGAGAAGCAATTGAATATCCTTGTAATCTCCCTTTTTTATTAGAAAGATTGGATTAATGGACCAATATTAGTGAAGAAGACTGGGTCCTCAATAATAGAGCTGAAAGAGAGCAATAAGCAAAAGGCCAAAACTCTATAAAAAGATTGCTCAACCTTCTTACTTCCTATCTTATTTACTTTCTAATCTTTATTGTTATTATTTGCACCTTGAGTTAATAATTAATTTCCAACTACTTATTGCATCACTCAAGATATTAAGAGGGATTTTGTTTTTAAATAAAAAGACTTTGTTTTTGTAAAAGATATCAATTAACTCTCCTCTTAATATCTTACTAGGACCAACATAGTATGAATACTAAATATATAATTGAGAATTAGAAATTATGAAACCTCCTTTTTTGAAGAGTGTTTGATATTGTTATTGTAAACCTATTAGTCAAATTGATCTATTTGAATGTATACATAGGAAGGCAAATGGTCTGGGTGAATTTTTTGACAACAAGTCAAAGATTGTTAGTATAAGTTATTTAGTTTATATTCTTCATTTAATCTTTTAAAATATTCTATATTTAATATGTTGAATCTACTTTTTGAGAAAAAAATATGTAGAATCCTTAATGGCAAAATATGGTGAAGATTCTTCATCACAACCTATGTTTGACTCAAAGGCAATGGTAAAAGTAACCGGAGGTCTTAGTCATGGGAGGTTATATGGATTTGGGGTTAGGGAGGAACCCAAAAATTTAGATAGGAGTAGTAGGAACTCATCTTTGGTTCTAGTTGTGGTGATTCATCATCTATTATTACTCAAGAGGAACTTAGAGAATACGAAAAATGAAACAAGATATGCTAGAACAAATGAAAAAAAGAGAGCAAGAGCTATAAGAAAAAATGGAGAAAAGAGAAGAAGAGTTTAAGGCAGAGTTTTAAAGAACAAATGGAAGCTATGTTATCTGAACTAGCCAAACTTTGTGAAAAACGATCTTAACCTTATGTAGTGTTAGTTGTTTTGCATTTGTTGAACTTATGCTTCTAGGATTTATGTTTTCACTTTTTGTCAAATGTTATGTTTTGACACAAGTATAGATGATGTAGTTTGGACTAATTGCCACTATTTGTATGGCTTTTGTTATTGTCTATTTTGACTAAATATTTATCAATTATTATTTAGTAATTTAAAATTCATGTTTATTTGTTCATATTTATGAATGTACCAATATATATTTATATAAGTGCATGTATATATAAGAAAATATGATATAAAATTTACTAATAAATAGAATTACATATGCACGATACAAATTAAAAAAAAAATTGTGATGGAATTTATTATCAATTAAATTAAATTTTATTTATTATAACAATAAAGACAAATAAGAGATGAAATTCCTTAGAAAATAAGTGTTTAGATATAATTATGAGCAAGATGGAGATAGATTTGTAATGGAAATCATTGAATATAAAAATTGATTGTAATTTTTATAAAAATGAAAATAGTTTTGCAATAGAATCTATTAATAACAATACTAATTTATTGTAACTAATAAAATGTAAAGATGAAATTGTGATAAAACATACTATTAAATTAAAATTTTGTTACATTAATAAAAAAAATAGAAACTGATTTGCAACAATTTTTTTTTAATCAAATATAACATATTATGTCACCATGTCAAAGACTGGCATATGTCTGTTGAGAATATGTTGTTGTGGGGGTAAGGTAACGGAAGATTGATTTTCAAGTGTTAATAATGTAGGGATTGTTGAGGTGAGACTTGGCAATGTTAAACCCAAAATGTAAGAGGATGAGGAATGGAAAGAATAAAGGAGTAATTGAAAAGGCTTGCATTAAAAGGGAGGAAGAGTGGCAAATGACTAAAGGCATAGCCAAACTTGGCCAAAAGAAGTAAAGAGAAGTCGACATTAAAAGAGTATAATGAAATGAAAAGCAAACATAAGCTAAAGGAAGAAGATATGAAGGAGTACTCGGAGTTGTTCTAATATATATGAATGAACTTTTGAGGATGAAAGTTCTATTTAGGTTAAAATAGGGGGGTGGTAGGCAAGATCGTAAAACCTAGTTTTTTTTTTTTAAATAATGATAATAAATAAAGAAAAATAATAGAATAAAGAAAAGGAAGGAAATAAAATGATATAATAAAGACTTGAAAGCTTAGTATGGCTTGTAATTGATTAGGGATAGCAAAAGCAATATTATTCAGGAAAGATTTAATCTTTCCACTAACCCTATATCAAACAAACAACGTATCTTGCAATACCATATGTTTTCCTCAACAATAGTATTATAATACCTTTTTTAGGAAACTTACAGTTCTTAACCTAAACCTAAAACCTTAACTAAGATTTGCATTATTGAAGGAGAAATTCAATAAGAATTAATCTTTCTATCGTTTTCAAGTAATTCTTCCTTTTATCTTTATTTTATTTTATCAATTTATATCTTTTAGGGTTTTTCTTTAAGTTTTAGGAGAAATGGTTGTAATTGTTGATGTGGTGATGGTAGATTCTATATGGTTGGATTGTAGAAGTATTGATTATCGGTATTGCATGCACACATATGTTGTAAGGATGATAATGCCTTTTGTAAAATAGTACTTAGTTATATTAAAATATTATTAGAAAAAGGAAAAAAAAGAAAATAGAAATATATATATTATATATATAATACCATGTGCTAGCATATTTGCTAGGAAATAGTAGAATTTTCTAGATTTTTCTTCTATTGATTAGGCTATGAGAAGACCATTATATATTTCATGTACATTACCTATCAAAATCATGAATAGAAGACCTAAAAAATATATTGTTATGTAATTGGTTGTATTTAGCCAATGTTGTGTTGTATTCGGCATTGAAGCTCTGAATTTGGAACTTCTTCCGAATTCACTCTCTTCAATTCTAGTACCCATCTCCATTCATTGATGCCTTCAACGCATTACATTTGTCAAGAAGACATTATTCCATTATTCACCTAATTTATAAGACATTACATCACCAACTACTACTTTGATATATTCAACTACTTAAATTCATCAAATGCTAGAGTTCCTCTATAATCAACATTAAGCAAATTTATAGAAAAATCTACCGTATTCTAACATGTGTATATAAGTATGATGTTATACATAATAAATGTGGTGAATTTCTATTTAGGTGCCAATAGTAGGTGGTGAGATGTGTGTGAATTTGGTTTGTGTGTATGTATGTGATTAATGCATGAAGTGTACATGTGTTTAATTTCGTAGTGTATATTTCTTGTATACATGAGTATATGTGTGTTTTGAGTGATAGGAATCAGCATGTCTATGTGCATTGGTGTTGATGATGTATGTATATGCCATATGTATGTATGATTGGAGAGTGGTATTGTAGTGTATGTATATATGTGCTATTGTGTAGCATAGGGGGACATGAGAGAGGAGGAGGTAAGAGAGAGAAAGGGGGAGACAGGAGAGAGAGAGAGAGAAGTGATGTGTTGGATGGAGGGACAAGAGAGAGGACGAGAGGAGAGAGAGGAAGGGATGAGAGAGAGGAAGAGAGCAATAGAGAGGGAAGAGAGGGTCTGTTTGTATGTGTATGTTATATATATTATAATATAAAATATAACAAAATATATATGAGCATTTCATATAATAAATATATATAGGCATATTATAATGTATAACATAACATGATGTATGTGTTAATATATATATATATATATATATTACACATACATATACACACAGACATAATGTATGCGGTCTGTATGTATAGGTAAGTGTTGATGTGTATATGTTTTCCATTTCCATACGTGTGTATGAAATTGTTGGTGTGTTATATATATACATATATATATATATGTATATATATATATATACAAATACATACATATTTTTATATTATATATGAAACAACTTAGTAATAATGTATCTACTATGCATGAGTATAATTATATTTATGTAAATTGGATGCATGGTGTAAGGAAAATGTGTATATATTATGAGATGTTGATAGATAAATAAGAGGATATAGAAAGACCCATAGAGGGTGGTTTGGAAGCTCAAAAGATGAGATAAAGGGTTGAGTTAAAGGGGTAGAAGTGTTGATTCAAATATTGTAGAATTTAATAAATTATAAACTTAGCATTTATATTTTAAACAGGTGCTAAGAGTTGTGTGGTGTTAGATCTTATTGAGATAGGAGCTTTAGGTACGAGATACATGCTTGCTTAGTTGTATGTGTTAGGCTAGAACTTTAAATAGAACTTAATTGAACTCAAACATTAATTACATGTGTTACTTGTGTTTGGCTTCAACCACCTACAGATAAGGTCCAATGGTGTTGGTGAAGCACCTGGTGATCTTTACGCAACGTTATCCCGAGTGGAGTCTTACACTGAAAGGATCCAAGTATATTTAGGTTGGTAATCAGTTAGTTAGGTGTTAGGGAGGACCCAACACCAATACCTATCTAGTACTTATATATTTGCTTATGTAGGGGTCATGAATTACACCAAGTCTCAAGACTTAAAACTATGTTGATTGATGGACCTTATTAATAAAGATAAAAATTGTAAACCTCATAAGTTTAGCCTTTTAGGTAAAGAGCCAAACTCGAGTGACATAGATAATTCACCGAGTTAGCGAAACTACATAAATTCAAAATCAATTAAATTTTAGGTTCAAAACCTAAAATGAATATGAAAAACCTTAATATACAAATTGAAAACTTTAATTGTGTAAGAAAACCCTATAAATTTTTATATAGGACCTTAAATTGAAATGAGTGCCCTAAATAATTCCTTGAGTCAACAAGGTGAAATAAATGTAAAACTTTATTAAAATTATAAATCTAAACTTAAGACAAACAAGGAAAACCTTAATATATTAATTGGAACCTTATCGCACACAAAAACCCTATAACTCATATACGTGTGATTATAGGAGACTAAACCCAAACCTAATAAAAACCTAAATCCAAAACCTTAAGCTCATAAAACCCACAAATTTACCCTAATAGTAGCAAAGCCCTAGTTGGTAAAACTATTACTAGATATTTGCAATTGCATAAATTTGCTAACTAACAATAGAGATAATTACAAAATATAACAATAATTATAATAAAAATAAATAAATATATATGTAATTGAAATACAAATTTCCTCCTTCCCTACACATATGGCGTACATGTATATGTAATATGCATACATGTTAGTTTCTTATATTAATTTAATTTTTCATACATACTTTATACTTATGTATTATGTAGTATACATTAATTTTATACCATATATTTTTCCAATAGTTATATCATATTCCATTCTAATCCCTATCTTAAAGCTAAGCCAACTAGTTGCACCTAAGACATCATATCCTAAAAAGTGGATAAGTCTCATAAGATGAGACAAAAAACAACCAAATCTTTCCTTTTCACCAGATCTTTGGCTGCATAAGGCAATACCCCATCTGCTTATGTGATTAGAGCATGCAAGGATAAAATCAAGTCAAATCATTTCCCCTACTACCCTTTTACTACTAGCTCTGGGCTTCATCAAAGCAAACACTTTTCAACTTCATTTTCTTTCATAATTTCAAACTCCTACCTACTTCCTCTCATCCCTCTGTTTGTCTAATAAGCCATCTCTCTCCCTAGACTTTATTTTTATGATTTTTCTTCCCTTTTATTCAACCATCCACCACTCTTCATTTTATAGCATTTTACCTCATATCTACCACCATTCTTCTATCAACTTCAAGTGATCAAGGGTTTTAAGAAAGTAGGGGGTACAGAGGGGTTAAGGATACTACCTTTCTAAGAGCTTCATGACAAAGAGTAACCTAAATACTATTTTATGTTGTATTTGTTTTCCTCCTTGTAATACATATTTTTTGGGATTTTCATTGATCTTTGCATGTACTTCTTAGTATTTCAATCAATAGGAATAGATTAGCGAGAGTTATATGTACATATATTTGGTTCTCATGTACCAATTGAAATAAGAACTACATGTTAAATTATATATACATTTTTCCTTCTTATTTGTACATTTTTTAGAATTTTTCAAGCTTTATATATATATATACATATATGTATTTATACACTCAAATATACATATTCATATATGGATACATTTTTACAAATATAAATATATAGTGCATGTAAATATGTGTACTATGCAATATACATTCTTCAATGTATATATGTATATATATTACGAAATAGTATGTATATATATACATGTGAGTGAGTAGCAAAATAAGGAAAATTTCCTATAAATGTACTACATATATGAATTTGTACGTATAGTATATGTATATGTATATATTTTTCAATTTTTTTGAGGTTTGAGTACATATATATAATATAGTATAAGTATTTACAAGCATTTCAAAAAATATATATACGTGTATATTGGTGTTTTATTTTCCTAAAAATGTGTCAATAAATACAAATGTATATATATGAGTTTATATGCTGGAGATGATTTCCAGTAGAAGGAATAGAATTATTTTTCTTTTATTTTTCTATCATTGGATTATTTTTTGGTATTATATATATGTATTAATATTATAAATTAGCAAAAATATAAAAATTTACAAAAATAGGAAAAAAATTCCCCAAGAAAACCCAATAAAGTGCCATGTCAGCCTTCCCAAATGATTTGGCCCAAAAACTGAATTTTTCATGAAAAGTAATAATAATAAATTAATTTAGAATAATTATTATAAAAAATAGTTAAAATAATCAACAATGGGCCTAAGGATAAAAATTAAGGAAAACAAGACAAAATCAATAGTAAGGCCCATAGGAAAAAGCCCATACTAGATCTGACTCATAAAGAAAAAGGTACATAATTTTTTTTCCAATTAAAATAAGAATAAGAATATACAAATAAGTTAAGCCTATAACTTGTAGAATTGAAAAACTTAGGAAAAGGACTCATTTTAGACTAATAACAAAGATCTCGGCCCAAAATAAAAATAATCAGTAAATATGAAATTTAGAAAAATTATTTAGGTCCAAACATAATTTTAGAAAGACCACTAATTATTACGATAAACCCGATTTAAGTTAGGATTCAAAATTAACATAAAAAGCTCAAATAGGAAATCCTAAAATTCTCAATTATGTCTAAGAGGAATAAAATAAGTAAAATTTAGGTCCATATAACTTTAGGCCACCGATAAAATTTAAGTAATGATTGATTAATAAAATTTCCAAGAAAAGCCCACAAAAAGCTACTAGAAAGAATTGGGCCCAAAATAGCAAAATTTGTAATTGTCTAGGCCCATATTAGAAAATGTAGGTCTCAACTCCCAAAATGGGCCTTGCCATGTGAAAATATGTTCAAAAACAATAAATGTTGATTATAAGATCATAAAAATCGAATTCAAAACGAAAAAGATATATGCAATTGTAGATTTAGGATAAACTGAGGAAGATAAATAGGATAACTAAGTTATTTGAGTGAATTAACCCTATAGACTAATAATTGGGATGAGCTCTTAAAGTAAATAGATAAATACATAAGATATAATTATTCATAAATATACGTATATATTCCCTGTAGAGGGAAACCAATGAACATACATCATAAGGTACGATATAAGGCATAATTGTATGACCCAAAATTATTTAGAAGGTCAAAGTTCTGTGTATGTACACACATACCTAAGAGTCTAAACATTCTAAAGGAGATATATTTCTATATGTACAAATAACTCAATATATAAAATGTAATGACCATGTTATAATATAACAAAATGACAACGATGCTAACAATTAATAATAATAATGATGATGATGACGATGATGATAACAATATATAAAATCATATACTTATAAGAAGTCAATTGAGTATAAGTTCATATATATGCACCATATAATCTTAGAATAATATTACAATATGATTGACTTAAAGTTTTTTAGTTAATTAAATATACAAAATAAATTCATTTTTATGAAAATAATTGATGAAAATAATATTTGATTACTTTTGTACACTTGTAAAAATGTTGAGACACATTGGAAATTATTTTGAATGAAAATGATATTATTTATGTAATTAATCTTAATTTAAGGCCATAATGTAATTTCACATATTTAGGTGATAATCATGATTGCATGAAATAAGTTGTTGCTTAAATTTTATATAGTTTTCTAAGTTTATATGAATTTTCACAGAATTATTTAATGATCCCAGTTAACTATTATGAATTTTCCCTATTAAATGTCTTAATTTATTAATATGGACATGTTTTGTGCAATATTAGACTAATATATGTTAATTATTTGATAAAATCCTAGTTATACTTACTTTAGTTAGATACAATCACAAGTTGTTTCTTTTATTTTTTTTATTTTTTGTAATATTATATGGCTTGGGTTATGACATGTACGTGCTAGGATAGATAATAAGTGTTTTATCATATTTTACTTGAAAATTTTATAAAAGTATGCTTTATTTAAATAATACAATGTTGATGTAATATTACTTGTTACATGGATTAGGATTAAATATATCCTTCAGAAATTATCCTTTGAAATAGAACTCATATTTTGTATTGTTGTGTTCATAAAAACCTAACAACACTAATTTTTTAAAAATTGGATAACTTTAGGAAATAAAAGAGACATTTTCTACAATATTACAAAAAACTATTGTCTTACTATGAACTTTCTATAGTTGAAATGAGATTGGACCAACAAATTCCACGTTTGATAAGATCGAACTATTCCAATTTAGCATAAACTATATAGTAAAATATAATAATGTATATAAATATATTATATAAAATAAGATAAGTGTATAAAGCCCATAATACATGTATATATAATATAGTTTATATATTTATGCATATATGTATGTATGTATGTATAATAAGTATCTATATTAGATGAATTATAATCAAGTAAAGGTATTGAGATGATAATATAACTTAGGTGTATGAGAAAAGTACATGTTTATATATATACATATATATATATATATATATATGTAACTTCATTAAAATAACTATCTGAGATAGTATTTTAACCAAGTTGTATGATAGTACGAAGAGTTAGATAAAGCCTTAATGTTTTCATAAATTTTATGAAAACTAAATTTAGGTATTGGCATATATATAGGACTTCTAAGCAAGTGAAATACTGACACTACAGACCAATTGGAGTAAACATTCGTACAGGTAAGTAGGATTCGTGGAGACTAAAGTATATGCTTGCTTGTGGTTGTAAGAAGTTGTATGTATGCATGCTATGCTTATGCTTGGTTACTAAGGTGTTGATTAGTAGTTGAGTTATATGTTTTGCTATGTTGCTTAACCTTATTTGGTATGTTACGAATTGATTGATGACCCTTAACAAAATTAACTAAAATATGAAATAATATTATAAAAGGACATGCATTACATCTTATAAGGAGACGGTTACATTTTCTTTAGGTAAATTCCAACACCTTCAACTAGGTATAGTAAGCTGACTTACCTCACCCTTAGTTGAACTAAGTAGTAGGAGAGGAGGACGCAGTGATGTCAGTTAAAGGTAGCCATGGGAGGAGCAAGGGTATCCATTGTATAAGCCTGAAATTGGCTGTAAGAGGGCATCATAGCCTTTATGATTAGCATTGGTTGTCATATCGTAACTTCTTAACCTAGGTTAGAGTGAGGATAATTTCTATTACCTTACAATGGTTTAGATAACATCATGCATATGATGTATTGCTTGTTCATGCATTACATAGAGTAATTGTTTGATAACTTAGATGTCTTGCTTAGCTTGTATATGCTTTTTGCCTCTTGCCCCTTATTAAGTTATGGTTTGCTCACTCCCTTATAGATTTGCTTGTAAATTATGAGTAAATATGCCATAGGACGAGCATAACCAAGTGTGCAGAGGGTATAACTAGGGCTTTAGTGAGAAAAAACTGATGCTAAACTATATTTTTTAAACTATTCAGTTTCTTAGAATCGGCTAGATCTCTTGGGCGATTTAGCAAGATTCTTACCTTTGATTTATGAGGCATGCAGAGGACTTAGTTATATTATAAATATAAGTTTGTTATTGTATAAATATTAGCATATTTCTAGAACTGTTAATACTTCAAAATGATTTATCGTAGGAGCCCTATATATGTCAAGGTTATGCTAGTGATTGAATGGACTATTACTGGCATGAAATTGATATATATGGCAAATTGTTATGACTTAACAATTTTTGTGACATGACATTTGGGAAGCTATGACTTTTTGCATAAAGAGGGTTATAGAGCTCATAAAATGTCAATAAAACTAATTTAAGTTTATTTTAGCCTGAAATAATCGTTTAGGATTATTTAAGAGGTTAAATTTATGAGTTTTGGCAAGATATCATGTTGATGAAGATTCCTTTAGTAGTTTAGGAAAATTTTACTTGTTTTATTTTCTTTCCTAATTTCTTGAGATCTAGGTTTTATTCAATTTCCTTATTTATTCTAAGGTTATGAGACTATAAATACCCTATGTAACAATTGTAATTTGACAATCTTTGCAATTATGCAAGTTTATTCTTCTATATTGTGAGTTTATCATGCTACACATTGTGTTGGAAGCTAGGTCTTAATTAATTATAGATTTAATGGCTACTACATGGTGGTATGATAGGTATATTGTTGGTATGGGTGGCTTTGATTTGTTTTTCAAATTGGATTTAGGTATTAATTAAGTGTAGATTTAGTGTTTAATGATATGAGTATGAGATTTGGTGTTTTTATTTGTAAATTATGGAGAATAATTAGTAGGTGATGACATGTAAATGGCATGTGGGTTTAATTTTCAGTGATCTTAATGATTCATTGATAACTGATTGGTATATGTGATATATGATGCATATAAATGGGTTTTAATTTAATAACATAGAGGAAGTAATTTGAACTGTTGAAGTTCCAGCTTGTGCCATGACATAAGTGCAAGGGATTGGGATTGGTTTGATGGATCTCATGTTTTTAATAGATTTGATTAAGTAATTATTAAGATGGAATGTTCAATTTTAAGTTAGAAGCAAGTTTATTTGAAACTAGTAGTATTTTGATGATTAAAGGGATGAATGAAGTGAGAAGTAAGCTACCAAAAGTTCTTATTTTAGTGATTAGTTCATGTGACATTTGATGATTGTTTGATAATTAGTTAATCATAAGAAGTTAGACTTGATTAGGAATTGATTAAGTGAAGATAGATAATGAAATGGATTTTTTTTATGCAAGTTTGAATAGTTTGATTTTTCTAAAAGTTTTCTAGAAAACTTAATAATAATATCAAAAATAGGAAATCTAAAAGAAACCAAATAATAATAATAATAATAATAATAATAATAATAATAATAGGTTTAGAAAATAAAAATTGAAAAAAATAAAAAAATTTAAAAAATAGAAAAGTTGAAAAAATATAAGATTTTAGGGAATTTAGTAAATAGCATTTTATTACGGTAAATTGTTATATTTTAAATAGGTTTATAAGTTGGGTCATTGAGTTTAAGCTTAGATTTAAATCTAGCTCAAGTTGACTTGATCCATATGGGCAATTTAATTGTACATATGATAAGGTACATGCCAATAGCCTAACGATTAAACACATGGACTTGGCATTTGGTTTGAGCATGAGGTCTTAGGTTTGAATCTTGATGGGATCATACAAAGTTTTGTTTTCCTCTTTTTCATTACATCATAGACTGCTACGTGTCAAGATCTCATTGCGCCAAGTGTCTTGACACGTGTTAGCATTAGGTTGGACAACTTGTGCTAACGTGGCACTACGTGGCATCCATGTGGCATGCCGCATCAACTGTTACATGTCACCATTGATACGTAGTACGGTGTAATTGGTTGGCGCGACTAATGTGGCGCCACGTCAATCAATTTTCTCTCTTTCTTCCCCTTTCCTTAATTTTCCTCCACTTTCTCTAGTCAAGAACACTCAACCCCTTTACTTCAGCTCTAATTTTCGCATGAATTTCACATACATATACATACACAATTTCTTGCTTTGATCTCATTGAGCACTTAGCTTACTGTGAATCAAACCAATTAACACGTCCAAATACAGTCAAAGGAGTATTCAAATCGAGCTCCAAAATTTAGAAAAAAACTTAATTTTCGGGCATTTTCAATTAACCTAAATTCAAACTTTCCTTTGTTTTCTGGATTGTGCATAAATTAGAGAACAAGGAGACAACACGACAAACAACCTTGTACAATCACTCAAAACAATCTCTCTAACTCATACTCTCTCTCTTTGAATTGCTCTCTATCAAGCTTACCACCACGACTGAATAACCTAGGAATGTTTCCTACACCACCAGCTACCTAACTTAACTACCCTCAACCATTGCCGTACCCCTCAGTGACACCATTGATAAGCTGCCGCTAAACCTTAACCACCACGGCCCTTCTCCTTGAACCACCACTTTCAACCTTCTTTGACTCAAACCAACTCTACAGCCACTCTCATTGTCTCCCCAAACCCTCGAACTAATACCTCTCTTACGCCCAGCAACTCCAGAATACGATCGCCCAAGATTACCATTGGCCACTACAGCTAAACACCCTTAAAACTACCCCTAAAGACCACGACAATGAACTTACCCACCCTATTCCCAATCGAAAACTCACAAAAAACCCTTCACCTGCTCCTTTTGGTGGTTGTAACAAGCTAAATTAAGCCTTGTTGCTGCTGCCATTGGTGATCTACATGACCCGGCCTGAATCTGCGCGACCCGACCCGACGACCTACGATTTGAACCAAGTACGACCCATGCACGCCCATTGCATTCAAAGTCCATTTATTTATTTTATTTTAGTTGTTGTTTGTTTTTTTTATCCCTTCATTTATGAATGTAAAATGTAATAAGAAACAAAAAGAATAGTTTATTAATTTATTTATTTTAGTAAATAAACAAAAAATATCAAATGAAGAAAATAAGGAAAAGTAAGTAAAATAAGAATAAATAATTGTTTTTGTCACTTAGAAAAAAAAACATTTTTCCAAAATAAGTGAGATAAATTAATCCATATTCAAAATTAGGGCATTTTAGAATTTTTTCAAAAATAAAGGAAAAATCCAATTTAGGATGTTCTTTCTTAGAAATTTACTAAAATGTACCCAATTGAACTAAAAACATAAACTCAATTATTTTTAAAATTAAAATCAACTCAATTCGCTAAAGTTTTCGTAAAAAGAACTACGTATATCTGATCTCAAATAACAGATACGTAAGCACCTACTAGGCGACAATAAAAAAAAAAACCTTGATTTTCCTTTTCATTTTAGATTGTTCAAACTACCTAATTTAGGTGAAAATTTGAGTTTTGTTTTTTCGAAAGGTGATTCTTAAGGTCATTATTATATTTGGAAAGTTAATAGTACGTATAAGGATTTAAAATTCCTAACCCCCAGATCCAAAATCTTTGGTTTTAAAAAAACTGCATTTTAAAATTGGTTTTTAATTGATAAATCGATTGATAAGTTATAACCAGTCTACCCAATTAGTTATAACTTAACCCTTTTTCCTAACTCTGATTGAAAGGTGATTCTAAAGTTGCTTTCATAAATTAAAAAGAAAAAATAGTTTTCTTTAAACCTTAGTTGAGGATCAGTATTAAATGGGTAGAGTTTAATATTGATCGGTTTAAAGAAGACTTGATTTTAAAAGAATTAAGAGGTGAAAAACCAAGTTCGACAACTTGGCAACTCTACTAGGGACTCATCAAGAGGGTTAACCATTCGACTTTCCAAAATTAAAATTAACCCCTAAAAATCACCTTAATGTAATTTGTTTATTTTCTTTGTTATTTGTATTATAATTGTATTAATGTTTTTGTAGGTTTAGTTTTATGTATTTAACTATTTTGAGGTAAGGGGAATTTATTTCTCGTACCATGAATGCTTGATAAATACGGTAGAACCCAAACTGTCCTAAGACCTTAAGATGGGGAGCCATTGTATAAGTTTCGGGCTTAGTGGGGTAACCACTGTTCAGGGTTGATTAGGCTACCTTACTTAAGGAATTTTTTTTTAGAAACACGTGAGGTCACAGGGTTTAAGAACCTCTAGAACCTACCCTTCTTACATTCTTCTAGGTTTTATGGTGGTTTTGTTATGAAAGAGAAAAAGAAAAGACAAACCTGAAGCTTATTTCCCTATATTTTTCTAAAATTCACACTCATGTTTTGTTTATTTGTCTTGCATATCACACGCATTAGGATATGAGGGGTCACTTGTTGCATTAAAGATGTAGGGTAGATTCGATCAAACTTAGGCCATCTTAAGACCTTAGGAAAGGGGTCATTGCATAGGCTTTGGGTGCTATGGTGTAACTACCATTCGGGGTTGATTAAGCCACCTCACTTAAGCTCAATGTAACCAATGAAAGTATTCTCTAACAAGTGAGGTCACGAAACTTAAGGACCTTTTGAAGACTTACCCTAATCGCATATACTCCCCTCTAAGCTCGATTTAATACAATACCCTTAAGAAATTGCAACCTTACTAATCTTTAAGATTTTTAATGCAATCAAGTTTCTAAAAATAACAGTAAGGTTGTAACTTAAGGGAGTAATGTATTAACCCAAACAATCCCAACACCTGCATATTTCCATGTGCTTTCTTTTTCTACATTAATGAATGATTCTTGTCCATGAAATATGTAGACCTAAGAATGATCGGTAACCAACAAGAAAATAATCAAATACTGCTAAATGCCCCAAGAATTCATGAGCAACTGCTACAAGCTGAAGCTACCTACAAGAAATAGAGGGCTAAGCGTATTGATGCCTCAAATAAGACCTTATTAGCTCAAGTCGAAAAAAGCAAGAGGATCATGAATTGGGTTTTAGAAATGCTAGACAAGATTAAAGCCCAATTGCGAGAGTTAGATTAGAAACTTTAGGTGAAGTTAAAGGGTTTTAAATAATTATAAGTTTCAAATAATTGTTAGGTTCCCTATACTCTAATCTTTCCGAAATAAAAATTTTCTCTTTTTCCTGTCATTCTTTGTCCTTTCCTTCTTTATAGGTAGTCCTTCAATAGAGTTTATTTAATCATTCACTCTCTCACTTAAGGAAATGCAATTAAAAAAAAATCCATCATTTTTATTTGGTTTCTATAAAATAAAGCTTTATCTTTATCTCTCTAAAATAAAAAAAAAAAAGAAAAAAAAGTTACTAATGAGTAAAGAATTCTTCCAAATAGGTTCGCATGGCTAACGATAGACTCACCTCTCTAGAAAGGATGATGTATCAGATGGCATAACAATGTTAAGTCTTGATCACCACTCTTTAGATATCCCAAGATTTGAACCTGGAAAGGAGATTCTCAAATCTAGAAGAGAAAATAACGATGTTACAAAAGAGTGCTATAGATCTAGAAATGGCAATGGGCCCTATGCTTAGAAGATTTCAACACTCGATGTTCAACATTGATCAAGTGCTAGTAAGCGTAAGTGATGAAAGAGGCCTAAGTAGAAAGAAGCCAAGGAGAAGCGCGAAAGAACAAACCTAAGGGACTTAGAGGAGACTATTCACTTAATTGAAGATATCAATCACGCAACTCTTTTATCATTTAAAAGCAGGGAAGGTTATAGCTTGTGAAGCCCCAAATCCAAATTACAAACCATGTAGCTTTGACCCAGAAGCAAGATGCGACTATCATATGCGTCAGAAGGGGCACTCTACTAAAAAATGCTAGAGATTGAAGAACAAGATTCAAAACCTGATTGATGTAAAAGTCATTCAACCAGAGCTACAATAAGACGTTCCTTCTTCAAATCATGAGGATAGTCCAACTGAGTTACCTAGAGCTCCATTTCTTTTCAGATTACCAGTGCCTTCTGATAAGCTTACGGGTTGTTTCAAGTAATTAGGTGCTTGTTAAGTTAGGGGCAAAGAAAGTTGTTTTCAATAAAGTTACTTTCAATAAAGTCTGTAATAGCTGGAATAATATAATTGCCTTTTTCAATGGAATGATTGCACTATTATTAGAGAAAAGGAGTTCTCCTTAATGAATCGGTAACTCACTTTTAAAAGGTTTAGAATGAAAAGAGGCAAACTATTTTCCATACACTAACCTAAAATACTTTAAGAGTTGAGCGACACAAAAGAGAGGATACTTTGGACTCATTCTTTAAAGGAGGTTTACTTTGAATGTATTACGCAGATTAAAATGAAATTAGGCATTCATTTCTCAAATCATAAACACAATCATCTCTTGTTTACCTCGTTAGACCTATTTGAAGAATTTTTCAAATTTAAATCCTATCGAGAACTACCCCACAATGGGGCAATTCGGAATTTAGGGTCATTGATAAGAAGAGAAGGATTAAAATTGATTTGTACTTGCTTTAGTAACATTAAATTCAAAAGAATATTTAATTTCTGATAAATTATGTTTTTTGAAATAAGGAAGAGCCACATCCTTTTCAAATACCTTGAGCTTTTACTTACCTCACTCGAGCCTAAATAATAGAAATAAATGAATTTAGGACCCTAAATCGCTTAAGAGGTAAAAACTTGGCAATGGAGACTTAGGGCCAAATGAAAAAGAAAGAACAACAAAAAAACAGTGGAGCAAAGTAATATCAAAATAGAAAAGGAAAAGATGAGGAAAAGAGGTTGGAAAATTTGTCTCTAGTGTAAGTCAAGAGCTAAGTGAAAGCCATATTATATCCCAGTAAGGGTAATCAAATCAAAAGTCAAAGCCTAAATAGCCCTAAAGATGTAAAGCTTTGAATTATAGTCTGAGCTCAAAAACTCGAAATCTCTACATCCACTTTGAAGCCTCTCTCACACCTAGTCTTCCTACCTACAATACTACCTTTACATAAGTAAAAGCTATTTCAATCTTTAAAGATAATTTGTCTTTAATAAAAGTTGTTTTTGAAGTTAGGGTAAGTATATTTCTGATTCTTCTTAAGGTTCTTGACTTGTACACTTGGGATTAATATTTATTTCAAAATAGGCTTCTTCATTAGTTCTTTTCGAAACCTTTGGACTAAAAGCTTAAATTTGTAATGTTAAACCAAAAAAGACCTAATGGATTGATTAAGGCATATCACATGCAAAATGGATTATAATTTTAGGACTGTAGTTAAGAGTGTAATCTAGATCGAGAGTTTACAAGGAAGTCCTATTTGACTAAACTAGTCACGAGTTACCTTTTAAGGATGTTTGAAATCACAAGGCCCTACCAAACGGCTTGACATCCAAATTAAGGGGAACATAAGAGGCCCCATGTGATTATTAAGGAAGGGGTTCTTTACTTGTTAGGAAATTTTAAAAGAAAAAGAGAGAGAGAAAGTATCTTCATTTCAAGTTCATATTGGCCCAAGTGGCTAAGTTTTCAATCCATTCTAAAAAAAAAAAAAGAGTTTTTTTTTAAATAGCTTCCTCAAAAATTAGGTAGTGTTATTCGATAAGTTTTTATCCTAACCAGCTCTCGAATAGGCTATCCTACCATCCATCCATTCAACTCTCTTCAAGGTCTTTAGCAAACCCATAAGGTGCCTCTATTCCTTAATTACCTTTAGCGTGCCCATAGGGCCCTTTAGTTCACTAAGTTCTTTTAATAAGCCCATAAGGCACTTCTTTTTTGCAAAAATCTTATAGTAAGCTCATAGGATGCTTGATTTCTTTAGGCGAGCCCATTAGGCCTCTTTATTTATGAAGTTTCTCTTAATAAGCCTATAAGGCATCCACCAAGCTTCTCTTAAGTGTGCCTATAGAGCCCTTTAGTTCACCAAGTTCTTTTAATAAGCCCATAAGGTACTTCTTTTTTACAAAAATCTTGTAGTAAGCTCATAAGACTCTTGATTTCTTTAGGCGAGTCCATTGGGCCTCTCTATTCATGAAGTTTCTCTTAACAAGCCCATAAGGCATTCACCAAGCTTCTCTTAAGCATGCTCATAGGGCCCTTCAGTTCACCAAGTTCTTTTAAGAAGCACATAAGGCACTTCTTTCTTGCAAAAATCTTGTAGTGAGCTCATAAAACACTTGATTTCGTTAGGTGAGCCCATTGGGCCTCTCTGTTCATGAAGTTTCTTTTAGCAAGCCCATAAGGCATTCACCAAGCTTCTCTTAGGTGTGCTCATAGGGCCCTGCAATTCACCAAGTTCTTTTAACAAGCCCATAAGGCACTTCTTTATTGTAAAAATCTTGTAGTGAGTTCATAGGACGCTTGATTTCTTTAGGAGATCCCATTGGGCTTCTTTGTTCACGAAGTTTCTCTTAACAAGCCCATAAGGCATCACCAAGCTTCTCTAAAGTGTTCTCATAGGGCCCTTCAGTTCACCAAGTTCTTTTAATAAGCTCATAAGGCACTTCTTTTTACAAAGATCTTGTAGTGAGTTCATAGGACGCTTGATTTCTTTAGGTTTGCCATTAGACCCCTCTATTCATAAAGTTTCTCTTAGTGAGCCTGTATGGCACTTCTCTTCATCGTCTCTTTTATCCAATGCATAAGACAATCACCTTCTATGTCCAAGTGATTAGCCAGTCTTTGAAGATGCAATCATAACTCAGTCTCTTTTCCAAATTCTTTAAGCAAGCCCATGAGGAATTTTTGTTTCAAGTGAACCCATAAGGCACTTCCTTTTTTACCAAGTTTTCTATTAGCAAGCTCATAGGGCACTTCTCCTTTAGATCGATCTTAGTTTAAGGTTGCTAGTCCCCGAGATATGCTACTACCAAGGTTAATAAGCCTAGTGAGGCATAACTAGGTTTTGATCGATCCTAGTTTAGGATTGCTAATTCCCAAGAGATGCTCCTATCTAGGTTAGTGAGCCTAGTAAGGTACGACCATGTTTTAGATTAATCCCAAATTAGGGATGCTAATCCTCAAGAGATGCTTCTACCTAGGTTAGTGAGTTTAGTGAAGTATAAACAGGTTTTAGATTGATCCTAATTTAGGGTTGCTAGTCTTCGAGAGATGATCTCTCCGAAGTTAGTGAGCCTAGTAAGGTATGACCAGGTTTTAGATCAATCTCAGTTTAGGATTGTTGGTCTCTAAGAGACACTCCCGCCTAAGTTACTGAGCCTAGTGAAGCACGACTAGGTTTTAGATTAATCCCAGTTTAGGTTGCTAGTTCCCGAGAGATGCTCCTGCCCAAGTTAGCGAGCTTAGTGAGGCATAACTAGGTTTCATTTCTTCATCCAAATACCTAACAAATTGATTTTAAGATAACTAACTAGTTATTTTATAATTGTCCTATGGGCAAAAATAGTGTTTCTTTATCTTTGTGACAAAGTTTTGTTCAAAATTCACCATAAAGAAGGGCAGCTGTAAACACCCCATTTTTGCCATCTTTATTTTTATTTTTATTATTTTCCCCTTTTTCTCAATAGGCCCTAAATTAGGAAAAACACAAAAAAGAAAAAAGAAAATTTAGAAAAAAATAAGAATTTTAGGAAAAATGCAAAAATAAGAAAAAACACAAAAAATAAGAAATTTGGAAAAATATCAAAAATAGGAAATCTAAAAGCAAACCAAAAAATAATAATAAGAGGTTTAGAAAATAAAAATTGAAAAAATTAGAAAATTAAAAAATTACAAAAAATAGAAATTTTGAAAAAATATAAGATTTTAGGGAATTTAGCAAATAACATTTTATTAGGGTAAATTTTTAAGTAGGTTTATAAGTTGGGTCGTTGAGCTTAGGCTTAAATTTAAATCTAACCCATATTAACTTAGTCTATATATGCAGTTTAATTACACATATAGATAAGGTACAAGCCAATGGCCTAATGGTTAAACACATAGACTTAGCATTTAGTTTAAGCATGAGGTCTTGGGTTCTAATCTTAGTGAGAATATATACAGCTTTTTTTCTTCTTTTTCATTTTTTTTCATTATATCAAGGACTGCCACATATCAGAGTCTCATTGCGCTACGTATCATTCTAATACGTAACATCATCAGGTCAGATGACCCGTGCTGATGTGGCCCTACATGGCATGTTATGTATCACCATTGATATGTGGCACGTTGTGATCAGTTGCCCCAACTGACGTAGCGCCACATTAGCCTATTTTCCCTCTCTGTCTTCCCCTTTCCTTGATTTTCCTCTACTTTCCCTAATCAAGAACACTCGACCCCCTTCACTTCAGCTCTAATTTTTGCACTAATTTCACATACATACACATACGCAATTTCTTACTTTGATCTCATTGAGCACTTAGCTTACTGTAAATTGAACCTATTAACATGTCCAAATATAGTCAAAGAAGCATTCAAATTGAGCTCCAAAATTCGAAAAAAACTTAATTTACAAGCATTTTCAATTAATCCAAATTCAAACTTTCCTTTGTTTTCTAGATTATTTTATGTATAAATTGGAGAATAGGGAGACAACATGACAGACAACCTCACATAATCACTTAAAACAATCACTCTCCCTCCCGCAATCACTTTCTCTCTCTAACTCACTCTCTTCTCTTCGAATCTCTCTCTATCGAGCTCTTACCATAATCGAACACCCTAGGAAAGTTTCCCACACCACCAGTTACCTAACCCAGCTACCTTTAACCATTGTCGTGCCCTTCAGCGACACTATTGACGACAACCCCTCTCCTCGATCCACCACTTTTGACCCTCTTCGACTCAAACCAATTCTATGGATACTTCCTTAAACCCCCTAACTAACACCCCTCTTACGCCAAGCAACTCTAGAACATAACCGCTTAAGACTATCGCTAACCACCACAACCAAATACCCTAAAAACTACCCCAACGACCATGGCATTGAACTTACCCCCCTTATTCCTAATCTAAAACTTACAAAAAAAAAAAAAAAACCCTTCGCCCATTCCTTTTAGTCATTCAAATAAGCCAAATCAAGCCTTGCTACTACTTCCGTCAATGATCCATGTGACTTGACTCGACGTCCCATTCGAAGTCCATTTTTTTTATTTTTTTTTTCTTTTCATTATTTAGTCGTTGTTGTTTCTCCCTTTTTATTTTTTTTAATTTTTTTTTTATTTTTTTAGTTGTTTTCGTTGTTGTTTGTTTATTTTTTTTAACCCTTCATTTGTGAATGTAAAATGTAATAATAAAAAAAGAGAAAAAAAAAGAATAGTTCATTAATTTATTTATTTTAGTAAATAAACAAAAAATATAGGATGAAGAAAATGAGGAAAAATAAGTAACATAAGAACAAATAATTGTTTATGTCACTTAACATTTTTCCAAAATAAGAGAAATAAATTAATCCATATTCAAAATTAGGTCATTTTACAATTTTTTTCAAAAATAAAGGAAAAATCCAATTTAGGACCTTAGAAATTTTCTAAAATGAACCTAATTGAACTAAAAACGTATACTCAATTTTTTTTAAAATCAAAATCAACTCAACTTACTAAAGTTTTTGTAAAAGGAACTATGTATATCTAACCCCAAATATTAGGTACGTAGGCACCTACTGGATGATAATAAAAAATAAAAAAAACCTGATTTTCCTTCTTAGTTTAGATTGTTCAAATTACCCAATTTAGGTGAAAATTTGAGTTTTGTTTTTTAGAAAGGTGATTTTTAAGGTTAATATTAAATTTGGCAAGTTAATAGCAACCGTAAGAGTTTAAAATTCTTAGCCCCGAATCTAGAATCTCTTGTTTTAAAAAAACCATTTTTTAAAATTAGTTTTTAATCGATAGATCAGTAACTAAGTTATAACCAATCCACATAATATTATAACTTAGCTCTTTTTCTTGACTCTGATCAGGTGGTGACTCTAAATTTGTTTTAAAAAAAAATAGTTTTCTTTAAACCCTAGTTGAGGATCGGTATTAAACGGATAGGATTTAGTACTAATCATTTTAAAGAAGACTTGATTTTAAAAGAACCAGGAGATGAAAAACCAGGCTAGACAACTAGGAGGATTTTTTGCTAAAGTTAATCACTTTCTCAAGCTAATTAACCCTAACCCTAAAATCACCTATTAGAATCTCTTCTCAATAATATAATCTAAGATTGAATTATTGAACAATAAATTCTCTACACTTTAATTCAAAATTCAGGAAGAATCTTGCAAATTATCTTTAATCTTGCAGCAACCATCATCAACTATACCTAAATCTAATCCTATAAGATATCAACTCTTGATTACTATCCACGGAAATAATAACCTAAATCATGAAGTACACATAATTGAATTAAGAAAATAATAAAGAACTAAATTAATCAAATACTGATCATGTCATATGAATAAATCTAGGTTCCACAAAACCTAGACATAAAAAATCTACTCTCTACACATCATAAAATAAGAATCTAAAATCAAAAAGTGGAAAATAATAAGAAAGAAAGTAATTAAGTCTAAAGAAAAATTTGAATCGTGAATCCTTGATGATCCTTTTACTCCTTGATTGTTCTTGACTTCAAAAACTCCTTGAAAGTCATACCTAACAAGTTCTCCTCTCAAATAAACCTTAACAAGGCTTTCTATATGAAGAGCTAAAAAAAATAGATCAGTTGGAAAAGACACGACTGGGGACACAACCATATCTTTTGGTTGTGTCCTTTATTGTAGTTCACATTTGTCTCTTTCTTTTTTTTCTCTTTTTTTTTAATTTTAAATTGGAAATGACAAGACCAACGACCTAGTTATGTCTTTTGGGTTGTGTCTTAGGATATAATAGTAGAAAATCAACTCTAATTTCGCTTAGAAACGATACAGTCGTATCATTCAGTTGTGTCGATTTTCAAACCTTCATAACTTGTTCATTTTAGTTTCAATTTAAGTGAAATTTGTTTCTATCTTCATTTTTTCTCATGTAGATTGTTTCAAAACCTAGAAAACAAAAATTTACTCAATTAAGTATTATTATCTAAAAATAAACTCAAATATTAAGGAAAATCATAAAAAATCACGAAATAAAATATAACTAATTTAAAACTCATCAAGCATCATGGCCAACGTTGCCATCTTTAGAAGTAGCTTGAGGAGTGTTGTAGATGACCTCAACAAGTTGGGAGGCTAACGTGTGAACAACTCGAGTCAACTAAGTTATCAAGTTAGTCGTTTCATCAAATCGTTCATTGGAACTTGGGGTGTTTTTGGGTTGTCAACCACGGTAAACAAATCCATTATTGTCATCTCTGATTCCTACATTTACACTAGCATCGATCATCTTCTCTCAACTTGATCTTGTTCCTATAGTAAAACATAATGTACTCAAGTCCTTATTATTACCTATAAACAGTATAAGTTATCTTTACATACATACATAACTCCTTTATACGAATACTAGGGTCCAAATATATTATACTATAGAATTCCAATTAGGCAGTTACATTGGTGAAGTTTAAAAACACCTAATTAATGCTTGCTCTTTCTTTCCAAGCTTAAAACAAAGTGAAATAGAGTACTATACAGTAGCCATTACAAGGAACAAAAATACGACTCCTACTACTCACCTATACCTATACTATAGTTAGTCCGCTTGTAATCATACAATCAACAACACTCTACTTAACATACTTTATTATAGTGTTACTCTAATGCAATACAATGGTAACTCACCATAATAGTGACTCACTCAATATAAATCCCTACTCTAATACCAAGATGATAAGCCATGCCAAGGGTAGATAAGGGTGGCAATATCAAAGGTAGGTCCAACCTCATAAAAAGCCCAAAAGTATAGGATGGAGAACACACACAAAAATAAATAAAACAAGCAAACCATGAATGATTCTAAGGATGTGATGCACTAAGGAACCTGACTCACAAACTAGCTTAATATGACGTATAAGTAGCTCAGTAAGGTTACTGGCTACCTAACCTTGCTTAAGGGATAGGATAAGAGTTAATAGAGTAAGCTTAAAGCTCCATAGAAAGGGATATTTTATATTTGATAATGTTAAAATGATTCTTACAGTTGCTTACAAGAGGGTATTTATACCCAAAATATTAGGGTAACCTACAAAATATGTAAAAGACTGAAAGGGCATTGCCTAAACTAAGTAAAATACAAGGAATAGATAAGGGGTATAAAAGAAAATGCAAAATCAGAAACTTTGGTAGCAGATTCTTTCATGCGATGTATGGGGCTATGTAGCAGGTAATTACTAAGGATGGTCCTGTAAAAGCAAACAAGCAAGTATGGTTAGATTCAATTGATGTTGAGCTGCTTTATGAGTTCTCCAAGGCTATGTCAACTCGGACATGATTTAGGGATCTCCAAACAAGTGTATCCAAGCTAATGAGTAAGTTAGGTAAGTTGTTAGCAAAGCAGTTCTTAGGTTAACACTTGGTCATTAACAAATAGAAAGGGGCTTAGCTTAGTATCTTAAGTAGATCGAGAGCAAAAAGAAACTCAAATTCTTCAAGTGTAAGTTGGGATGAAAGAATGAGCCTTACCATGCTCTCAAGTCCTCATGCTAGACCTTGAGTTAGAGGTTTAGTAGCTCGATTCCTATTAGCAACCTTCAAACAATTGCTACCATTACTTTAATTAATTTTCAATATATTAATTTTTTTTATCTATAATCATTTATTTGAACTAATGAAATGAAATAATATTGGATTCTACTATACTCTTCATTCATTTTCTTTTTCTTTTCCTTCTTTTTAACTTTTTTTTTATCGCAATATTATTTATACTATAGGATTGAAGATATCCTAGTTGTAGTGCATCGAAGTGATCCAATAGTAAGCTAAATAGCCGTAACACCTTAATGCATTGAAGCAACCTTAACTATTAGTGATTGGAGAAATCTCATCACAATAGTTGTTGTTAGTTGATAGTAGTCTTACTTACAAGTACGCGACAGACGTAATGTCCTCCTGCATTATTTAAATGTTGAGATTGAAGCGTTCTTAAGATGTAATGGGTCATAGTGACCCTATGGCAAGCTTGGTAGCAAAACGCCTTTGGTATAATCCAAGTTCAAAGCAACCTTATCCATAGATGATCAAAGTGATCTTGACATGGTAGTTGTAAATTGTTCCTAAATAGGCAATGGGTATATTACCTTTCTATAACTTTTCTATTAAAAAAAATTATAGCAATTATAGTTGTGTCAAGTTGGAGCAACTCTACAGTAGGCTTAATAGCAATAACACCATATATATTTTAAAATTCAAATTAAAAATAATTCGAGACACTACAATCTTATGACAATGGCAACAATAAACAATAATGATTCAAAAACAAATTTAATTATTCTATATTAATAATGAAAAAAAAAGTTCATGCATATTGAGGTACTACATCTTACTCCAGCTTAGAATCAGGTTTAATATCATTAAGGAGTTCATCAATCTTTGCCTTGTGGGCTTTCTTCTTCCATTGAAGAGCCTTGCTCTTTGTTGATTTGCTTAAGAGTTTTGATTATCTCCTTGTATTCTAATAGTTTATGAGCTTTAGCGACAATTACCTTTAAGTTATTAATATGGAAATCTAGTCTTTGAGCCACCTCAGAAGCTTTTATAATGGAGCATGCTTTCTTTTTACATATTCACTTCTAAGAGCTATTCATAAGCAACTTTTTACATATTCACTTCTAAGAGCTATTCATAAGCAACATTTCTTCCTTTAGCATGATCATAACACTAATGCATACTAAAGTATAAACAAAGGTAAACTCTACCTAAAACTCCCCATCTAAATCATAGAGACATTCAAGTGATGCTATAAGATGTGGTGGCACATTGAATGCACAAAACCCTATTGTCTCCTTTGAGTCAATATGAGTTGTTGGAGTTGCTTCAATGTCCTGATCAAATACATTAGCAAATGGGGGAGAAGATTGAGCCATAGATGAAATAATAGGGGGCACATAAGGAGGATCACTCAGTTGAACTAAAGTAGTTGTGTCATAAGTACCCTCACGAAGCAAAGCTTTTGCAGGAGTCTAAACAATAGTGTTTGTATAAGTACTTGAGTTTCATCAACAGTTGTTACGTCTAACACATCTTCATTATCGGATTCAACAATTTCAACATGGTCAGGTGAATTATGTGAATCATTGTCACCATCAACTTACTCATATTTTTTAAGAGAATTCCCATAATCTACTAACTCTCAATTGTTGTCCAATTTTATAAGGTTTTAGGGGGGTTAGTAGTCGATCTTCAAGATGGGAGCTATATTGAACCAAACCCTGTAAAGATAGATCTAAGTATAACAAACGAAAGCAGTATCAAAGATGTAAATTCTAATAGTATGATCCTTACCTCCTAAATGCTAAGTCATTTAGTGGTATTTTGCTCATCACTTGAGGGAGGATGAGAACATTTAGATGAGCCAATACCTAATTCTGCTACTTTAGAAGTCTTCGCTTCTTCATTAGGGTAATTAGTGTTGTCATCACCTTGCTTCTTTTTGTTTAGCCTCAAAAGTTGAAGGTAAAATTCATCTTGTTAGATAATTGCCTCACTCAAAGGGTTTAATTTGATGCAAATGCAAAAGCCTAAAACCTTCTCAAACGCATAACTCGGTAAGATGACCAACCGGGAGAGATCACTCCATAGTGGTTCAAAGAAGGAAAACAGATTTGCTAGACATTGGAATCAATCATTTTAATGTCTTTGGGTGAAATAAGCTTATAGTAAGTTTCAAGATCTACAGTAGGAACTACTATTTAGGGGATACCTTGATCAAATCCAAATTGTTTTCAACTCTATATAGATAATATATTATAACCATAAGCTTCAAGATATTACCATTTGAAACCATGCTATGTAGTAGCGAAGGGAGGCTACCTAAAATACACCATTAGAGGAAGCTAGCTGTAGTGTATCATAGGTCTCTATGATCTTCTAAAGAAGTAAAATCCTATGAGCTAGTCAGGTAATATTTGCTACAGTTTGATATTCAAGGATCTTTTCCACATATGGGCAGAAAGTAAACACTGCAACCGTATCAAAGAGTTTAAGTAGAGGGTGCTTGTGATGTCTTTCCACCCATGCCCATGATCGAACAAATTTGAGCTAGGATTTGTGTTTATGTTATGAGAAGCAAAGTGCCGCCTTTATTCAATGCTTACTTGCTTTTATGGCCAAGACCCCTTGCTATGTGACCATTCTTCGCAATCATGCCATAAAAGTATTCAATCCATATAGAAAATGTGGATCTCTTTAACAAAGTCTTGCTTTGTTCGACGGTAGCTTGTAGAATATTGAGTATGGTTTCATCTTTTGGTGAGCTCAATGCTATTGTGATGTTTGTTTCCCTAAATTTATGAATCTCGAGAAGGATAAATACATCCTTTAGAGCAGGTATGAGTTCACTCAAAGAAGCTATGAAGGTGAGTGATAGGAATCAATTATCTAGACTAATTACGTGAAGCTAAGCTAAAGGATTGCTAGAACTTACCCAATGTATTCTAGCTTGAGAACCCTTCAAGGATGAAGATTCCTTCATCAACCTCGAAGTCCTACATTTCCATTGACCTAAGTGCCGAGCTCTAGTTGAGATTAACCCAGCTTCTAAGCTATTAAGCACTAGGCATTTGTTCGAGCTAAGCTGCTGAGCTACTTAGGTTGAAGAGGATCTAGATATCTTTAAGTGTTTGAGCTTTAACCTTACTCAGATTAGGTTGACCTTAATTTTTTACTTCTCCTTAGCCTCTTCCAACCTAAATTCTGCTAATGCCAAGCTACCCCATGGTTTACTTCGATAGGACCAACAGCATTGTAGACCACCAGTCATTACCCGATACATATCTCATACAACAATCTAAAAAGACTCCTTTTCCTTTTCATACAAAATATCATTTGTCACTTTTACCATTTTTAGTATGTTTGAGGAATCTTTTTGTACATTATCCATTTTGAATTTTCTTTACTTATTATAACCTTAGTTAAGGTCATAAAAATACATCACTTTCTTTATATATAGACAACATACTTCATTATTAAATATAGATCTTACCTCATTGAGAACACTTAGCCATGTCTTCTCTTTGTTCCCTTAACTCTTATTTAGCTCCTTTAGCAAGAGTTAGCAGTGAGTAACCTTAATCTTTACTTGTGTGTCATATCAAGTGAAGATAGGGTAAGATTAGTTGGTGGGTCATATCTAACTAATAGTTATTTAGATTTGCTAAACCTTTTTGTTTTTCCTTTCATTCTTATTCACTATAGTGTAGCCTTTAAATATACGACTCTAAAGATACATCAGCTTCGTTGGTGTCAAAGCATGTATTTGAGAGGGAGTATGTGAAGAGCAATGGAGTTTGTTCATGTTTTTTGTTAGTGGCTATTGTGCTCTTCTATAACTACTGCGGTATGTTGGTATACATTGAGTTGAAATTTTGTTTGAAACTATTAAAGTGGGTTTTGGAGAAAGTGAGCTATTGAGTAGCAATTGTGCAAAGTAAGTATAGTTATTATTACTACTCTATTCTACTCTGTTTCTCTACTTTGAGATAGAGCAAGTTTCATTTTTGTGATATATTACATGTGATGGGTGTTAGAGTAGTTAATGAAAGGGTTTTGCTATGTATTTTGCCATCAAACTATAGATAGCCGAAGTTTAATTTCCAAATCAGCTGACAACCATATGCTAGAGACATCCTCAATTTCATGTATGCCGAAGTCCAATTCCTGGGCTAAAGACAATACGAGATAACTCCACACTCAATTTATGACAACGAAAGTCCACTACTCCTCACGCAATCTATAGTCCCTATCACATCCTACACCGAAGCCGCACATACATTCTCTTAGCCATGCCACAATTCATATACCGATTCCATACATGATTGCATTCACAACACGATCAACATATGGATCAGCGTAATGATAACACAACATTGATCCGAACTGTACAGCACACCCGATCAAGTTTATAACTACACGTGCATGAGTCACTTCACGATCACACATGACTCGATTCGGTAAAAATTATTTATCTTATTTTATTAGTTAGTTTGAATATTTTTACTAATTTATTTTTGTGTTAAGTGCAGGTTTTTTTATTATTTTCATATTGTATGATTTGTTTAGATAATTCCAATTTTTAATAAAATTTAGTTAAATTGCATTTTTGGTAAAATTATGTCTTTTTGAAAATATAAACATACTTAGAACTTATCGAGACACGTATCTTACGGTTAAGATTTAAAAAAAAAGATACATATCTAGATTGCATCTTCAACGTATCTTGCGATTAAGATTTAAAGGAGAAATGTAACTAGATTGTACTTAGTAGATCTTACAGTTAGGATTTAGAAAAGATATTTTTTGATACATAATGTTTTTAAAAAAATAAAAATCTTAATTGGTGTTTTCAAAAAGATAAAGTTAGTTAGGATTTCTTTTAATTCGAGTAAATTAGATTTTTAAGGATTTTTTTAAATAATAAATTGATAAATAAATGTAAACTTAGCTTGACTTAAAAGAGAACTACAACTGATTTGATCCCAACTAGTGGGTACATAAACACTTTCGAGGCAACTACATAAAAAATAAAAAAACATTTTTTCTCTTTTTTTGTAGAAATTCGTAATAAAAAAATAAAAAATCACTTGAGTTATCTTTTGCTTATTTAGGTATATTTTTAGTATTTTTAGAAAATTAAAAAAAAAATCATCAATTTTTCTTTAGTTTTTATATGGTGACTTAGTCTTAATAAGTTAGCCCCTAAACCTAATTTTTCTAGTTTAATTTTCTAAAAATAATTTTCTTAGAAAATCCATAGGACAGTGGTTAAATTAAGGTTTTCCCACATGAAAATCCTGATTTTTTATTAGTTGAACTTATTGCCGACTCCAATTTTTAAATTTTTTAAGAAAAATATTTCCTTAGTTTATTTTCGAATAATTAGTATTAATCAGGCTGGGCTTAATATAGGTTAAATTAAGAAAATAGAAATAGGGCTCGATAGAATTGGCGACTCCACTAGAGAAGCCTAGTAGGCTAGCCATGGAAAAATTAAAAATTAATTGATGAGCTTTTGAATTTTTTTATATTATAGTTGTACTAATTGTTTTTTAGTGATGCAGGCCCTAAGAAAAAAAAAAAAAGCTCGACCCAATGGGCTTTCTTAAGGAATTGGGGGGGCTTCTTTTTATTTTCACTAATCATTTACGTATATTTAGATGTGGTCGAACCTGAGTCACCTTAGAAACTTAGGACGATCCGCTATTGTATAACTTTCAGATCGATGGGGTCTTTACCAAAGCCTAGCGGTGATAAGTGAGCCCACTCAAGCTTCGATATATCCCATTAAGTCTCTCTTCGAAAAGCCTTAGAGCTATAGAGCCTAAGACCTGTAGATCTTACTTTCCTGCATCATGCTTTTTCAAGAAATGGGTAGTTATTTTTAAATTATAGGGAAAGCTTGATTTAATTCGCAGTCGGTTTGGCTTTTGTTCTTAAAAAAAAGGGAAATTAAAAAATAAAAACTAGTAACCCTTACATATAAATATTCACAAACTTCATTTTTCAAAAATCCTATTTCGAATCTACTTATATATAGGGGTGTTTCCTGACCGCAGATTTATCATACTCCCTATAGTTTATCAATAACCAATCCCATTTCATTGCATACATATGTAACATATTTCATCATAATTATTTTGCATATTTGTTTGTATAGGCTATATATGTAGGTCTTATAGATTTTGTTTTATTTTATCAGTGATAAGTTGTGTAACCTAACATTTAACATAAAATGCTCAAAATCATTAATATTCTCCCTATATCATAATGCAACAATGTTAAAAAAAAAAAACTTCTATATCAACTCATAAATTTTTTAAGACATGTAATTATAGAAATTAATTATGATGAAGGTTACTATCAAACTACCATTTTTTAAAGACTTTCCAACAAATTTCTTTTTTAATTTCAAAAGATATTTTATGATAAAAAATTTGTTTCATGATAATTATTTACTTAGTCAATTTTTATTGTAATGCCCCACAGGTACCATACTGTTAGGAATAAATAAAATACAAAAAAAATCAAAAAAATATTTAATCATTAGATTTCCATTGTGAATTATTTTCCATTTTAAGGTTATCTAAGTTTTCATTCTTTGTGTTTAACCCTTAAGTTGTTCTTGATAGAGTTTTCTCCATGAGCCGTCACACTTGTGTCATTTATTCAATAAGTTTCTCATTGTAAAGTAATTTCTACTTCTTCAAATCATCCTTGTAATATTATCATCATCCTATATCCTTGGTCATCAGTCTCAATGTTTTCTTGGTTTATATTCATTGATGTCAATATTAGATTTCTATGACATAAAATAAACATTGATTTTCTAATAAAAGTTTCCAAAAAAAAAAAAGAATGGTTTTCAAAACTAAAAACTTAATGCAATGTTGCTAACAAGAAAGGATTCTTACAAGCTTTCAAAGGTTTCTTTTTAAGTGATCTAACCCAACTTGAAGCCCATAATCACTCGTTGTCAAAACCAAGACGTCTGAAGCTCTTCAACATAGAATAACCACAGTCGAAGGGGTTTTGGGAAAGCATGCAAAGTAAGTCGAGACCATGACCCATACCTAAGCATAGGGGCCTATTGACATACCATTTGAGACAAAAAATCCTGAAGAGTTGCCAGTTCATAAACCCAACAATAACAGCAAAGGCTTGGGGAAGAAATTGGTGTAGAAATTGATGAAGATGGAAGAAGAAATCTTCTAGAAAATTGAAGAGAAAATGGGAGTTCTCGAGGATCATGATGTATAAAGTAATCTAGGCTTAAGCTGTGTTTGCGCTTTTGAAGACGAGGAGTTACCCAAGAAGTTTAAGGTACCAAATTTCAAAAAGTATGATGGAACAGGTTGTTGTAAACTTCACTTTAGGCTTTATGTTCACAAGATGGCCCAATTCTCTAAACATGAGTAGTTGATTATTTAAACTTTCTAAGATAGCCTAACTGAGTCGGCGTTGATTTGATATGCCCAACAAGACTTAGCTAAGCTTGATACTTGGGATAAGCTAGCTCGAGCCTTTAATCAACAATATAAGTTCAATGAAAAAGTGGCTCCATCTTTGATAGATTTGAATAAGATGAAAATGAATCCGACCAAGACTTTTAAGGAGTATACCTAAAGATGGAGAGTTACAGCCACTCAAACTACAGTACAATTGTTAGAAAATGAATTGATCAACATATTCATCCACATATTAGGTGAACCTTATTATAATCACCACTTAGGCCATATTGCTTCTATGTTTGCAAATGTAGTTGTAGTTAGTAGTCACAGCTAGTAGTCACAGCTAGTAGTCACATTGAAGATGCTATTAGAGTGGGGAGATTGATAAGGAAGGAATCAGCCTCATTGGATTCAGAGGCCGCTGTGAACACTACGATGTCCTATCTAATGATACACGGGCCTAGTGCCCTAGGCATTGGTCCAAGCTTTAAGGAAAATAAGTTAAGCTAGAAATCACCTAGAAGGAAGTTCACTCCTATCTCAATTCTTATGTCTCAAGTCTATTGCTGCCTAAAAGAAGAGGGTTTAGTGCATCCTTACGATCCCAATGCATAATGCAAGTACCATATGGGTCAACAGGGGCATGCTATTGACCATTGATGGGAGTTGAAGAACAAAGTCCAAGATTTGATTGATAAAAATTGGTCCAGTTGGAAGAACTAAATTCTACATGGAGCCCACTATTAACATGATATAAGGATTGGAAAAGTTGCCAAAAATATATTTGAATGGTTAAGACCATAGGGCATATTATTGCCAAGGTTTAGAAGAAGTGGTTGCTGCCTTAGAAGAAAAGTTTGTGATATTAGAAGAAAGGCTCACTAGCATAGAAATGGTAGTGGGTTATGTACTTAAGCAACTTGATAACCTATATCTTAATATGAATAGGACATTACAGCCCAAGCATGAAGATGATCAATGAAAGAGAAGTCAGGAGTAGATGTATCGATTGGGAAAGCCCAGAATCAAGACAAGCCTGTCTACAATAAGAGGAGGTGATTTACGCAATTCAAGATTCCAATGGCCCAAGTTTTCAAGCAATTGAGAGATATAGGATTATTGGTATGTGAAAACCCAACAAATAAAATAAAATCCAAGGGATTATGACCCCAACAAATGGTTTGATTATCATGTAGGTAAAGTGGGGCATACCACTGAAGATTGTTGGAGATCGAAGCATAAGGTGTAGGATTTGATTGACGCCAAGATTATCCAACTAAATTTTCTAGAGACTAATGGGTTGATTAGCAATGTTATTCCTTCTCCAAGTTTTGAAGAAGCACCAAACGACCAACCTCCAACATAGGGCATTGAAGATTTACTACTATCATCTAATAAGGTGTCTCACCATTTCAATTAGTTAAGGATATCTCCAAGAGATCAATTCAGTTGAATGAGCTAAGTTTGAAGAAGTGATAAAAATAGGGGCAAAAAACAAGAAGGAATTTTAATTCCTACATTTTCTTTCATTTTGGAGCTTGTAATAGAAACGAGTTATTGAATAAAGTAGTTTTCTTGTGTATTCTGGTCTTTGTATGCTATGAAGCTAGCTCAATTCAAATAGGGGCATTTCGAATAAGTGAAAATGGATAAGGAAAATGCGAACTTGAAACTTAAAACTTTCCACCTAAGGAAATGATAACACATTACTTGAAAGGTTTAGGATGAGAAGATGCAACCCATGTCCCAAACACTAACTCTAGACCCACATGAGAGAAGAGTGCCATTAAGGTGAATAATTGGACTCATTCCTTAAAGGAGGTTTGTCTTGAACTTGGTACACATGTTAAAATGATATTAGGCATTCGTTTCAGCATCCCTAAATATAGTTATCCCTTACAAACCCATTTAAACCTTTAGGAGATTTTTCTTAAAATTATCCTTACCAAGAACCACCTCAAATTGGAGCAATAAGGAGGTTAAGGTCATTAATTTGAAGAAAAGGAATAGACTAACTTATGTGTGCCTTAGTTATGCCAATTCATGAGCAAATATTGTCATAGATAATTTAATTTCTTTGGAATGAAAAAGAGCTTATTGTAGACATCTCATTTTTGCCAGTTTTTGTCAATTGAGCTAGGTTAATGAATAAAAAGAAAAATAAAATAAATAAATAAATAAAATGAAAAAATAGAAAAAAAAAGGAAAGTTAAGTTAGGTTACAGGAAACTAATTCAAGAGTCAAGTCGTGTTAAGTTGTTGGATTAGTTATTAAGATGGGTTGAATCAAGTAATTTTAGGCCAAACCAATTTAAGGACTCAAAATTAAGATTTATTAAATTAATTGGGATAAATTAGATCAGGCTAGGCCTTAAAAGAAAAGATCGAATTAGCTAGGGTTTCTAGAAGCTAAGGTGAATCTAGGTTAAATCGCAAAAAAATCTTTGTATCTTTGATACGAAAGATTTGATTTTAGACCTTATAAATAGCACATTGGTCAGTAATTTAAGGAAGGATTTTCTTTTTAATCATACACACCCAACAAAAACACTTCATACCCCCTCACTCACCTTTACACTCCCTCACACGCCACCACCAGCACCTTACGTGCTACCACCAGCACCACACGTGCCACCACCCTCATGTGCTACCACCAATACCCCAATGCCAACATACCTACATACATGCTACAGTACCATCGTACACCATTATTGCATGCCATCGCCCATTGACCATGCCACTGTCGCCCTAACGCATGCCCAACACACCGCCCGTGATTGCCCTTCGCTTGCTTGGCATACGCTCACATCGTCTAAATCATCGCCTAAGTACACGGCCTTCGCTCCAGCGTACACCTTCACTGCCCAGACGTACGCTTACGTCGTTCCTTGCTCGCCTATACTACCTAATCGCTCTCCCACAGTTGCTTATAGATGCCTAGCACCACCTATCATCACCCAACATTGATACGACCCCACCTAAGTGAATTTTTAATAAGTTATTTTTTATTATTTCATTATTATTTTAATTAGTAACATTTTTTATTGTCATTATTTTTTCTTATTAATTTGTTTTTGTCTTTAAGTGCAAGTTTTTTTAAAATTATTTTCTTGTAAAATTAGGGTGTATCCTGAAAAATCATTTTTTAATAAAAAATACATTTTTTATACTTGAAATTTTTTTTAGAAAAATAAAAATGTAAAAGAAAAATCTAAATTAATTTTTTTTTAAAGATAGTTAGTTAAAGTTTTTATTTATTTAATTTACAAAAATTATACTTTTTAAGTCTTTTTTTTCACAAAATAATAATAAATTGATAAAAAAAATGTAAACCTAGCTTAGTTTTCAATATAAAATTAAACTACATACTAAAAATTTTATAAAAAGAATTACGGTCAGTTTGATCCCGATTAGCAGGTTCGTAGGCATCTTTAGGGCAATCATTAAAAAATAAAAAAAAATTTCCTTTTCTTCAGAAATTCCTAATAAAAAATCATTTTCAGTTATTTTTAATTATTTAGATCTATTTTTAGTATTTTTGGAAAATATTAAGAAAAAAAGGCCATTATTTTTTTTTAAAAATTTTTGCTTGGTGACTTAGTCCTAATAAGTTAATCCTCGAACTTAGTTTGTTTTTTCTTTCTTTTTTTTCTGATCCAATTTTTCTAAAAATCAATTTTTTAAAATATCTATAGATTAGTGGTCAAATTAAGATTTTCCCACCTGAAAACCTTAATTTCTTTTCTTACTAATTGAATCGATTGGTGACTTTAATTCTTTTTAATTTTGATTTTCAGAAAAGTATTTCCTTAAGTTTAATGTCGAGTAATTTATATTAAGCAAGTTGTGCTTCATACAAGTTAAATGAAGGAAATTAAAATAGGGTTCAATAGAATTGGTGACTCTACTAGGGACTACTTATGAGCTAACCATGTAAAAATTAAAAACTTAATTGATGGGCTATTTTTATTATTTTTTATTGTATTATAGTACTAATTTTTTTTTTTAGTAATGCAAGCTTAAGAACAAAGCTTGGCCTAATGGGCCTTTTAGGGGGATTAG
This sequence comes from Lumnitzera racemosa, assembly GCA_024138005.1. Taxonomy (NCBI): domain Eukaryota; kingdom Viridiplantae; phylum Streptophyta; class Magnoliopsida; order Myrtales; family Combretaceae; genus Lumnitzera; species Lumnitzera racemosa. The sequence continues at coordinate 17,926,307 of JAMXBC010000005.1, read as the reverse complement.
GAGGAATTTTTTTTTAATCATTTGTGTGTTTAGATATGGTTGGACTTAGGCCTCCTTAAGAACCTAAGATAAGTTACCATTGTGTAACCCTCAGGTCGTTGGGGTCATTGCCCTCGCTTAGCGGTGATAGGCAAGCCCACTCAAGCTTTGATGTAGCCTACCAGGTTTTTCTTCAGAAAACCTTAAAGTTGCAAAGCTTGGGACCTGTAGACCCTACCCCCTTGCATCATTTTTTTGAAATAAGGGTAGTTTTTTCTAAATTATAGAAAATTTTGATTTAATCTACAGTCTGTTTATCATTCATTTTCAATTAATTTTTTTTTAACTCTTATATATAAGTATACACGAGCTTCATTTTTATTAAATCATATTTTGAATATACTTACATATTGGGGCACTTTTTAACCATGGATTTATCATAATTCCTTAATTTATTAAATTATCGACTCCTGTGGCATTGCATACAAGTGCAACATATTGCATTTCTATATATTTGATTACTTCATTTTTCTATGAATATTTTATTTCTAATGTTATATGTGTCTCATTTTTTTATTGCCCCTTAGTCAATGAAAGGATGCGCAATTACTATGGAAATCATTGAAAAAATTTGTGAAATTATTAACATTGGGTCCAACTTTATTTTGAATTTAGTGTCTTCGTTGTAAATAGTTATCGAATTTTTATTTCATTTATATCTTTTTGTAATATAGATATGGAGAGTCAAGGTAGTATCAATTTGGAGCCCGTCAGCCCATCTATGAAGTCTAGTTAGATAAGTACTCCTTCCCCAAAGCCATCTTGAAAAATTGGTTGAACCAGCTTTCACCCGCTAAGCAAAATCATGTCTAAAAGAAGATTAGGCCAGTCATTTCCCTCATACGAGTCCAACTTCATTAACCTCTATCTAAGCCCTTATCCATTATTAAGATCCAGAATCTACAGCTTTCAACTTTAGCTTACATGTATTAATACCCACCATAGAAGAATACTCCCAACTACTTAGTACCCCACCGCTCGAAGCCAGCATAGCTATCCCTGATCTCAGAGTCCAGCCTAAGAGAATCTTCATGATGCTATTGGGGGTCAAGAAGTCAACCTTGGTCCCATTCTTATCTTCAGAAGGCCAAAAATGTCTCGGTATCCTAAGATTAGTAGAGTGGTTCTCTAGCCCAAATGCTTACTAGAAATATTACTAGATCTTCTACGGAGGATATGAATTGTGGGCCAAAAAGAGGGTCAATGCCTTTATTGTATCAATGTTTGGAATAGTGCTGTTTCCTTTTAGATATGGTCAAGTCCACTATAGGGTTGCCAAGCTAATGACTTAATTCCTAGCTGGTAAATCTTATATACTAGCGTTATTGGTAGAACAGTTTAGGACGCTTACCCACCTAAAGAAGCAAAGGTACAGTTATTTCATGGCTAACCCTACAATCCTTGCCGTATGGTTTCTTAGTCACATATAAGGGTATGGAGGGAATCTTCTTAAAGAGTCCTTGATAGAGAATATGGACCTAATTGATGAATTTGCCTACCACCTCAAGGTACTGGATGAAGCTTAATTTAAGGGATAGGTGTTCATTATTAGCAAAATGTAGCTAGGAGACTTTATGTGGATAGTTAGATGGAGCTACTACACTTAAGCCATCTTGGGGTGCACCGATTATGCAGGAGTTCCCCTTATTAGTATTATGGGTTATACTGGATATTTCCTGGCTTGTGTCACCAGACAGCTGAGCCTACTGCAAGAGATAACTTATAGAGACTCCTTGGATGTCATCACCATGAATTATCAAGATCCTTGTCTATCCGTGGCTACTCTAATGCAACAACTAGCAGAACTTGTAAAGCTATAGGAATGAAGAGAAGTCAAGAAGATAGTTAATATGGGAACTTTAAGTAGCAAAGTCAAAGATTACTAGGCCACCAAGCAGTTCATTTATGATCAATTGGAGAAGATTGGAAAGATATGGTATGAAGCTCCAGATGTATTTAGATACGAGCTAGATCCAGTATGTTTTTCATGTGCTTAGCGAGCTTACCGAGACACCATACAGGCCAAAGTTGAAGCCTAGTTCCAAGAAAGTAATAGGATCGTTGAAGAGTTAAGGTTGGAAAATGAGAGATTGCTAGAGGAAAATTAATTCTTAAGGAACAAGATTTGAGAAAGGGTTGTTACGGTAGGAAGACTTATGAGGGAAGTTGATGAAGCTCGTCCCAGCCAGATTTATCGGCACTTGTAGATGTAAGATTTAAGTTTTTTATTTTTAAGATTAGTTAGGAGTTTTCTTTTCCTTTCGCTTAGTTCGTCGTATAAGTTGGATCTTATAATTAATAAATTTTACAGCCTTAGTAAATAATATTTTCATTAATTGCATAGTCTCTTGCTCATCATTATTATTATTTGACTTTAAAAAAAAAAGAAAACAAAAACACAAAAAGAGGCAAATAGTAGAATAACAAACGTCACAAAAATAGAAAAAAAAAATCTTTAATTCACCAAAAAGTCTAAAACATGGGTTTTCGAGCAGGATTTTGAAGATAGCGTCCAAGCGAGCAAACTCAACTAAAAGCCCGATATTCACTCGTTTTAAGGCAAGGATGTTGACTCAGGGTACTTGAAATGTTAGTCAAACCAAGCCTGACCGAAGAGTAGCAACTTCGAAAGAAAACATAAACAAGATGACCGAACAGATTCAGGCTCTAACTTAAGCTATTGGGATCCTTAACGATAAACAAAGATCTCAAGTTAACTTGAGCCAAGATATAGAAATGACTCCTCCCTTTAAACTAGAAGACGAAGAATCAGCCCCTAATGTTGAGGTATGGAGGAAAGAGATCAAAGAGAAATACCACGAAATGGAAAGAAAGGTCATGTAGAAGTTAACTGAGAAGATAAAAACCTTAGAAATTATGAATGGGTTTGAGCAAATGGGAATGATCATTTTATCGACCTATGAAGACAATGACTTCTCGGAAAGATTTAAGATGTCGAAATTTGAGAAATACAATGGGATTGGCTACCTGAAACCCTATACTAGGTTGTACATCAGGAAAGTGGGAAAATACACGAAGTATGATTAGGTGATGGTCCAGACTTTTCAAGACAGCTTAACTAGGCCCACTTTAACCTGGTATGCCTAATTAGACCTGAATGAAATTGATACTTGGGATAAGTTAGCATAGGCTTTCTACAATCAGTATAAATTCAACATTGAAGTGGCATCATCCATGTCGAATCTGAATAATCTACAAAAGAAGTCCAATGAGAATTTTAAATAACATGCCTAATGATGGAGGAGCATGGCCACTAGGGTAACTCCACCCTTAACTGAAAAGGATCTGACTTTCGATTTCATTAACACTCGTGGAAGCCTATATTACTAATACTTGGTTGGGTACCCTACCTCTAATTTTGCAAAAAGTGTAGCCTTAGGAAGCCAAATTGAGGAAGACATTGCTATTAGGAGGCTCCCTAATCCTAAAATAATTGAAAAGAAGACACCTCCCTTAAGCTTTTCCAACAAAGCTGAGGAAACCACTATCAGTATTGTTGATACTGGCAACCTTGTTAAACCCATAGCCCCAATAGCTATGATTACAGGATTTAATCCCTTATCGAGTCCAAATCAGAACAACCGCCCATAGAGGAGACTGTTCATACATATTCCCATTCCTCTAAGTCAAGTTCTCATACGATTAAGGAAGGGGAATCTCTTGACATTTGAAATACTGAGAGAAGGGCAAAAATCAAGGGATTATAACTCAGAGCTTCAATGTAATTATCATTTGGGGCAAGTGGGTCATTCTACAAACCAATGTTGGAGACTCAAACATAAAATCTAGGATCTTATTAATGCCAAATTGGTTTAATTAGATTTTATCCAAACTCTACTCTCAACATGGCTAACAACCTTCTACTAAATCATGGACATTCGATCAATATGATCGTTACAAAGCTTTTAAACTAGAAATCGACCTAGATAGTCTCCCCATTACTATTGAAAAGATAGTATAGAATCTGAGGATGACTAGGTACTTGTAAGATATGAATCTCTGGTATAGGACCTGAACCAAACTAGCGATATATTGACTACTTAAGGAAGGAAAGATAAAGAAAGTCGATATCATGGCTATGACAATTCCAAAATTGTAAAAGTGAAGTACTTAGAGGGAGCTTGAAAAGAGATATGAAGTCGAAGATCCGAAGATTGACACCTTAGGAGAACTGAGAGGGAAGTTTGAGTATTTGGTGAACTACGCCGGCTCACCCCCTATATATGCTGATGCTTCACCCATTGGATAGGGCCTAGAATTTGAGGAAGAAGACAGGCTCATTGCAGAAGCCAAGAAGGCAGCTAGGATGGTTGGAATGATTGGAGATGGGCCTAAGCCATTGATATTTTAATATGATGGAAAGACTAAGAAAGTTGAGGAATCAGGAAAGCCTTAGAAGATCACTTTCAATGTCCCGATAGCCTTAGAGAATTATAAAGCAGCACCTTTTGATTACTAAACGGTGAATCAAACAACTAGGGCCTCATTACTCATGGTTGGTAGGCTTACCCACTCAGGATAAGTTTATGATTAGCATGAAGAAGCCAAGAGGAAACTGCAGAAGAGGCTTCTCGAAAAATCTTTAAAGATATGGATGGTAAAGATCAAAATGTTGACAAGAAGATAATAAAGGCTAGTGAATACAAGATAATGGATCAGTTAGCCAAAAACTAGCCCAAATCTCTTTAATGGGCTTGCTGTTGTCATTAGATACTCATCGAGAGGCACTGATTAAAATTCTAAAGGAGGCGAAGGTAGTTGAAGGGATTTTTAAGGGAAAACTGGGGTTAGTGGTAACTCGATATTTGAAGTAGATCAGATCTTATTTTCGCCAGACGAGTTAGGTAAAGAAGGAGACCAGCACACAAAGCCCCTCTTCATAGTGGTTAAGTGTGCAAGGAAAGTAGTTGTCCGAGTTTTGATAGATAATGGGTCATCATTAAATATGTGCCCATTGACAACGTTAAATTTACTTAATGTGGAGGCAATTGAAATAAAGCCCAACTTGATTTCAGTAAGGGCTTTTGACGGATCAAAATGGGAGATAATTGGCGAAATCGGGTTAAATGTCAAAATCGGCCTACAGGTGCTTACTATCCCCTTCTAAGTTCTTGACATCCTGTAAACTTTCAATCTTCTACTAGGAAGATCGTGGATTCATTCAGCAAAGGCAATTCCATCCATCTTACATCAGAAAAGTGAAGTTCATAGCCGATGCATAGTTAGTTACTATTCTTAGGGAACAGGATTATGAGATTTACAGAAAAACGACTATTCCCTATATTAAGGATGAAGAATTAGAAGAGCCAGGGTTATGGATTTTCAACGAAGTTAGTATGATCGAAGAAGTAAGACAGGGGGTACGGAGTCATTTGAAATAGCCTAAGCAGCAGATTAGAACTTTCGGGCTTGGGTATCAGCCCACTAAAGGAGAGATTCAAGAAATAAAGGCTAAAACTAGTAGCAAAAGAGGGGATCAGCTGTACCATCTTCACATAGATTTTTCGAACATCCTTTTGACATTCCCAGCACCAGCTGATGCTCAAGAACCTGAAGTAGCCAGTTTATCTAAGGTCTTAACTCAGCAATGCAACATTGGTTCGAATGAGAGAGAAGATGTTGACATAGCAGTTTCTTTATGCAACTGGTTTTTCGTTCCCATGAATAGGTTTCTCTAGAAATGCAAAATTAGATTAATTAGGAACATTTAATTTCAATAATTAGTCTGATTAGTTAGGTCTTTTCTATCAAATAATTTGAATTAATTCATCCAATAAAATTTGTTTCTTTCTTTATATAAATTCTTTCTTATTATTTATCCATTATCCTTTTCTTTTACTCCTCAGATCTAAGAAAAATGATGAACATAATAGATATCTCGCTCATGTAAATGCTGAAAGTACCAATATCACCTTCGACCTTGCTGGGTTAGACATTGAAGATGATTGAAACTCCAAATGAAATTCAAGAGAATTAGCATCGACAAGAATAGGGTAAAGTGATTATTGATGAACCAATAGATGTGATTAATTTGAAAACAGAGGAAAATGTACGAAATTTGAAAATTGGTAGTGATTTAACGAACGACCAGAAGCAGAAATTGTCACGATTGTTATTTGAATACTTGGACATATTCGCTTAGTCTTATGAAGATATGCTCGGTTTAGACTCGTCTATTGTGGTCCACAAGTTGCTAACCAGGGAAGAAATTAAACCAAAAAGACAAAAGCTTAGACGATTTAGGCCGGGCATACTCCTTAAGATAAAAGAAGAAGTGAAGAAGTTGTATTCATAGAAGTATCGAATTACCTCGAATGGGTAGTTAATGTGGTACTAATATTGAAGAAAAATGGGAAAGTTAGGGTCTACATAGATTTCTGTGATTTAAACTAGGCGACACCAAAGGATAATTTTCCTTTACCGCATATTAACATATTAGAGGATAACACAGCCGGGAATTATCTTTTCTCATTTATAGATGGTTTCCTGGGATATAATCAAATTAAAATGGTAGAAGAAGATAAAATTAAATTAACGTTTGTTACCACTTAAGGAATGTTTCATTATCACCTAATGTCGTTTGGGTTGAAAAACGCTGGGGTAACTTATTAGTGTGCTATGGTTGCCTTATTCTATGACATGATGCATCAAGAAATCGAAGTTTTGCACAAACTACTTGAGCGACTGAGGAAGTTTCAATTGAAGTTGAATATGAAAAATGCACTTTTGGAGTGACTTTAAGCAAATTGTTGGGTTTGTTTATTTGATTTATTTATTTAATTTATTATTTTTCTTATTTCTTTTAATTTTCTTGGTTTTAGTGGTTTTCCAATAAATTATTAATTGCCTGAATTAACTTATTTCCTTTTTTGTGCAGGTACTTGGTTTTAGTTTTAGCTTTTTATTATTATCAATTCTTCATTTATTTGTTAGTTTTTCCCTTCATTTTTTTATTAATGTTATATCTATCTTTCTATGAAATTATCTAGTAAAATTTTTATGCAGAGCATTATTAACTTAGGTCTTTTTGTAGGTACTGTGTCAATTTCAATAGGTAGGGTTTTATTTATTTATTTTTCATGGAATTGGGTCTTACGTTCTTTTGGTAAACTAATTTTCTTAGAGTATGTTAGTTCTTATTAGTATCTTAGATTTAGTCTTCCATTAGATTTGCATTTTTTTTATATAAAAATTTTGCATCTTTTAATATAAAATTGCATTCTTTTTATTGAAACTTGCATATGATAAAATTGTATTTTTAGAAAGATTGAATTTTTAGAAAATTATATCTTGTGATACAGTTTCATCCAAATGTATATTTACTTGATAAGATTTGCATCTTTCACATGAATGTTGCATCTTAGGAGTTTGTGGTAAAAATTGCATTTTTTGTTAAATTTGCATTTTTAAACTTAGGCATTTTAGGACTTTTCTAGAAAATTGTTTCTATTACATAGCTATTTTCATAAAATAAAAATCTCAATCCAAATTTTTTTCAAAATTAGGGTTCTTTAGAGTTTTCTAAGGGATTTTTCTTAGTAAGAATAAAATGGTCAAAAGTGCGAACCTAGCTTGTCTTCATAAATAAAGTTTATCAACCTACTAAATTTTTCTTAAAAAATGAGAACTGCAATTGGTTTAATCTCAATTATTGGATACATAGGCACCTTTAGGGTAGTCCTAAAATTTGTAAAATATTTTTGTTTTAGGGAAATTTCGTAATAAAAAATAATTAAAAATTCATTTTTATGCATTTTCGCATCCTTTGATGTTTTCTTACTTTTTTGAAAAATTATTAAAATAAAGGCCTATTAGTCATTTTTTGAATTTTTACATAGTAACTTAGTCTTCATAAGTTAGCTCTCGAATTTAAATATTTTGGTTAAATTTTTTTAAAAATTATTCTTTTTAGAAAATTCGTATACAAGTTACTAAATTAAGGTTTTCCCACTCGAAAAACCCTAATTTGATTTTTTTACCAATTTTACTAGTTAGCAACTTTGACTTATTTTTTTTTAACTTTTTTCAAAGAAAATTATTTTTCTATAATTTAATGTTGAGTAATTTATATTGAGTAGAGTAAACTTAATGTAGGTCAAATAAAATAAAATCGAAATAAGGCTTGACACAATTAGTGAATTCATTAGGGACCTAGTAAGCTACCCATGTAAAAATTAAAAAAATAATTAATGGGCTTTTATTTTATTTCTTTTCATTTTCCTTTAGTTAGGGTGTGTATATATATATATATATATATATATATTGTAATGTAGCTATACTAATTGGGTTTTAGTGTTGCAAGCTTACTAAGAAATGCTTGCTCCAATTAGCCTTTTATTTGAGGATTTAGGGAAGCTTAAATTTCTTTAAAGCTTCATGTACGTGCTTAGATGTGGTCAAACCTAAGCAACCTTAAAAACCTAAGACAGGCCATCATTATGTAACCCTCAAGTTGTTAGAGTCTTTACCCTTACTTGGCGATGATAAGTAAGTTCACTTATACTTCAATGTAGTCCGCTAGGAATTTCTCTAAGAATACTTAAGGCTATAGAGAATGGGACCTATAGATACCATCTTTCTACATCATTTTAAATAAACAGGGGTTAGTAATTTTTAAATTATAGGAACGAAAAAAAAATTTACAACTCGTATCCAATTAGCTTCTATTTTAAAAAATAAATAAATTAACATACTTATATATATAAGTGTCCAAAAGCTTCATTTTCAAGAATTTTATTTTAGAAATTCACAAACTTATATATATATATATGTGTGTGTGTGTGTGTATATGTGCGCGCGCGCGCACGTGCATATTTATGCGTGCGTGCGTATGGTGTGTGAGTGCGCGCGCGCGCGTGTATGTATATGTGTGTGTATGCGCATGTGTGTGCGTATGTGTGCGTGTGCGTGCGTGTACGTGTGCGTGTGTGTGTGCGTGTGTGTGCGTGTGTGTGTGTCGTTGCGTGTGTGTGTGGGTATGTGTGTGTGTGGGTGTGTGTGTGTGTGTGTGTGCATGTGTGCGTGCGTGCGTGCGTGCATACGTGCGCGCGAGTGTCACGGGCGGATTCCGTCGCTCGACCCCGTGCAGCACTTAGCGCTCCTGACCTCACTAAGGAAGGCTAAGTCAGCCTGTAATACACTCACAAGATTAGAGAGAGAAAGTAGAGAGAGAAACTCTGCTAGTATACTGTATTCACTCAAATAACTTGTGTGTTACATCTGAGGGGAATACCCCTATATATACAGAAAGCCTTTACAATCTAATGGTCCAGATCGATTCGATCTATTGGTTACAATTGATTCCCAACTACTACATTTACCTACCTTCACCAACTACTATACAATCTTCTGGACTTCTCTAGAACCTTCTAGAACTTTTCATCATCTAGAAGCTTTTGGTGGGCTTGGGCTTTTGTCTTTGGGCTTTAGGAACCTCTTAAGAATGGGCCACTTCGAGAGGTCCGTAACATTCTCCCCCGTTCAATCCGGTGACGCCCTCGTCGCTCCTTCCTCGTGGAATTGTCGAATCTTGTCTTTAAATTGCCACAGTGCTTCGGCTGGTTCCCAACTGGCCTCACTCTCTGGTCTTCCCTTCCACATTACCATATACTCATGTCTGGGAGTTTGTCCTCGTCTCTTCACATGTCTATCAGCTATGATCCCTTCGACTTCCTTATCAAATGAATCCCGTACTCCTATTGGGGCCCTTTGTGATATAGTTCTTATAGGGTCTTCCTCATCTTTGTAGAATGGTTTTAGCATGCTCACATGGAAAACCGGGTGGAATTTCAGTTTAGGAGGAAGTTCCAATTTATAAGATACTTGCCCTACTCATTTCACAATTGGGAATGGACCCTCGTATCGCCTCATTAGACCTTTATGTAGTTGGCCCTTCGTACGTTGTATCAAATGTAACTTAACAAGCACTTGGTCACCTACCTGGTATTCCATCGGCCTCTGCTTCTTGTCTGCAATCTTCTTCATTCTCTTGATAGCTCGGCTTAAGTAGGTCCGGGCTAAGTCATGATTTTCCTGCCATTCCCTTGCGAATTTATATGCGGAGGGGCTGGACCCTGTATATCCTATTGCCACTGTATGAGGAGTTAAGGGTTGCCTTCCCAGGACAATCTTGAAAGGACTCTGTCCGATGGACTCATTCTTCTGTAGATTAAACGAAAATTGTGCCACGTCTAACAACTTGGTCCAATTATGTTGGTTAGGCCCTACAAAATGCCTTAAGTATAACTCCACTAAGGCATTCACTCGCTCCGTCTGACCATCCGTCTGGGGATGCAGACTAGTTGAAAAGTTCAACTCAGATCCCAGAAGTTTGAACAGCTCTGTCCAAAATCTCCCTGTAAATCGCCCATCTCGATCACTCACAATGTTTCTGGGTAGGCCCCAATACTTTACTATATGTTTCAAGAACAACCGGGCCGCTTCATCTGCTGGGCACTCCTTTGTTGCTGGAACAAAAGTCGCGTATTTTGAGAACCTGTCTACCACCACCATAATTGTACTGTACCCTTCCGATCGGGGTAAACTCACAATGAAGTCCATGGAAACACTTTCCCAGGGCCGTTCAGGAATGGGAAGAGGCTCTAGTAGTCCTGGAGTTGCCTTGTGTTCAACTTTGTCTTGTTGGCACACGAGACAAGTTCGGACATAGCTTTCAATATCTTCCCTCATGTGTGGCCAAAAATACCTTTCTTCCACTAATGCTTGGGTACGGTGCATTCCTGGATGACCTGCCCATTTAGAATCATGACACTCCTTAAGTATCTCCCTTCTCAGATTCAAGGAATGGGGCACATAAATTCGTTGCCCTTTTGTATATATTAGTCCATTCTCTTGCCAAAATCTCCTTGTCTTCCCTTCTTGACATTGAATCCATAGAGCTTTAGCTTGCTTATCACTCTCCATCCCCTCTTGAATTCTATCAATGAGGTTGCTTTCAGGTTTGCTGATGGCTGCCAACTCGACCCTCCGACTCAAAGCATCCGCCACCACATTAGTCTTACCTGACTTATGTTCAAGGTCGAAATCAAATTCTGCCAGAAAAACCTGCCATCGGGCTTGCTTGGGCGAGAGCTTTTTTTGAGTCTGAAAATAGCTGGTGGCCATATTATCAGTCTTGACCACAAACTTTCTCCCTAATAAGTAGTGCCTCCATACCCGAAGACAGTGTACTATCGCCGTCATCTCCTTTTCATGCACTGGATATCGTTTCTCTGTATCATTCAACTTTCGGCTCTCAAATGCTACGGGGTGTCCTTCCTGCATTAAAACCCCTCCAATAGCAAAATCACTAGCATCAGTACATACCTCAAAGGGTTTGCTAAAGTTGGGAAGGAGAAGGACCGGCTCTTTCGTGACTGCCATTTTCAAGGTCTCTAGGGCCCGCCTTCTTTCTGTACTCCAAACCCAAGGGGTATCCTTTTTTAGTAAGTCTGTCAAAGGACTAGCTATCTTTGAATAGCCCTTAATGAATCTTCTGTAGTAATTTACTAAGCCAAGGAAGGATCTCAGCTCAGTAGGCTTGGTGGGTTCCTTCCAGTCCCAGATGGCCCGTACCTTTCCTTCATCCATTCTAATCTTTCCTCTCCCCACTATGTGACCAAGGAATGTCACCTCTTCTTGCGCAAAGGCACATTTCTCTATTTTCACATACAGATCATTCCTCCTCAAAGCTAAGAATACTGAACGAAGGTGATCTATATGTTCCTCCAACGTCTTACTATAAATCATGATATCATCCAAGTATACTACTACAAATTGATCAAGAAAAGGCGTTAGAACACGATTCATAAGTGTGCAAAAAGTAGCCGGGGCATTAGTAAGGCCAAACGGCATGACTAGGAATTCAAAAGCACCATACCTTGTAACACAAGTAGTCTTGGATTCATCTCCTTCTGCAATCCTCACTTGGTGATATCCCGAGCGTAAATCCAATTTGGAGAAGTATCTAGCTTCTCCCAACCTGTCGAATAGATCCGATACCAATGGAATGGGATACTTATTCTTTATCGTGACCTTATTTAAGGCTCGATAATCAATACACATCCGGAGTGATCCATCTTGTTTCTTCTGAAAAAGTACGGGAGCTCCAAAAGGTGCCTTTGAAGGCCTAATGAAACCTGCTTCTAGTAATTCCTTCAATTGTCGCCTCAATTCTTCTAATTCTGGAGGTGACATCCTATATGGGACGGCGGCGGGCGGCCTGGATCCGGGTTCCAATTCTATCACATGGTCTACCTCCCTTCTTGGTGGTAACTTCCTAGGCAGCATTGGTGGCATTATATCCTTAAATTCTCCCAATATTTCCCCCACTTGAGGTGGAACACTTCCTTGACCACTAGTCTCTTCCCTAACTTTTAAGGCAGCCAAGTAAGTGACTTCATTCTTCTTGAGTCCCTTTTTCAATTGCATCGCTGATAAGAATTTAGTGGCTTGGCCTACCTTTCTTACTACAGGAACCACGCATTGCGAATTGTGATCAAGTACACAAATGCAGTTAGCTCGTGGTACGATAAGCGCATCAATGCGATCTAAGAAATCCATCCCAATCACGAACTCAAAATCATCCATTGGCACTACTTCAACTGTCTCCTTTCCCTGCCAACCCCCAATACGGAGCTCTATCCCCCTGGCTACTCCAATAGTAGGAACTTCTTTTGAGTTAACTGTTTTGAGCCATGTTTTGGTCTCCTCCACTTTTAGCCCCAACTCCTTGGCTGCCATATCAGAAATAAAGAGATGAGATGCTCCTGTATCTATGAGGGCATTGAGTTTCTTACCTGCTACCGATACTTCGGTATACATCAATCCTTTTCTTTCATTGACTTGAGACTTCATCGCACTGAGTAGACGAACTGACCCTAACTGGGCCTCATCCCCATCATCTGAGCTTTCACCTGCTACCAATGCCGCCAATCTCTCTTTCTTCGGACACTCCCTGGCATAATGGGGTCCATTACAGAAATAACATTTCAACTCACGGGGTTTCCATCTTTCCCCATCTCTCCCTTCACGAGTTCTTCGTCGATCGTTATCTCTTTCTTCGGCTTTGTTTTTTCCTTTAGAAGAACTCCCACTCTTTTCCCTTTCAACTCCCCCTTTCCATCTTCCTCCTGTGGTCTTAGGATCAGTCTTCCGAAATTCCATTAGGCCTTCAGCAATTGCTATAGCCTTGGAAATGTCTTCCACTCCCCTTCGCTCCAGTTCTAATTTAGCCCAAGGCTTTAAGCCATCCACAAACATCACCAAAGCATCTTCTTGGTTGAGGTCTGGGATCTCCAACATCAACTCCGAAAATTCCTTTACATATTGCTTTATGTCACCCTTATGGGTTAGGTGACGCAATTTCACCTTTGCTTCCTTAGCAGCATTTTGGGGGGAGAATTGACCCTTCAACTCTTGTACAAAGCTATCCCAGGTGTTGATATCAGCCGCCCTCCTGCGCCACCATACCATGGCTGAGTCTTTCAGATACATGGCAGCAGTACGTACCTTTCCAGCATCATCTAAGATTCCCACAGCATTAAAGTATTGTTCCACTCCCCATAAGAAGTTATCTACTTCTCGAGCAGACCGCATCCCGCCAAAGTGCTCTGGTCTTGGAATATCGACCCTATGGCCGGTCTGGAGAGTCATTCCATTTGCAATAGCGATTCGGCAGGCCGCCAATTGCGTCTTGAGATCTTCAATCTCTTGATGCATGGCCACTACCACTGCATCAGTCTTAGCTTCATAAGCTTCTTCCTTAGTTTCTAAGGTCGTAACTCGGGCTTGGAGAGCATCACCCTTCTCTCCAATAACATTTCCATGCTGCCTAAGCTCTTCTACAGCTCGATTCAGTGCTCCCTGCAATTCGCCTTGGAGTTCTTCCTCCATTTCCACAAAACTGCCTTGAGACTCATCAAATTGTTCCTTAGCCTCAGCAATGCTCAACTCTGCCTTATCCATCCTATTAAGGAGAGAGTTCAGAAGGTCCCGAGACCTAGCCCTTTGCCTGGTAACACGGCGATCGTCATGGTCAGCCAACTCCTCGACCATTGAAGCGTTGTTGTCTCCTCCAGATGACATCTTCTCCACAAGCAATTCCTTTTTCAGGCTCTGATACCACTTGTCACGGGCGGATTCCGTCGCTCGACCCTGTGCGGCACTTAGCGCTCCTGACCTCACTAAGGAAGGCTAAGTCAGCCTGTAATACACTCACAAGATTAGAGAGAGAAAGTAGAGAGAGAAACTCTGCTAGTATACTGTATTCACTCAAATAACTTGTGTGTTACATTTGAGGGGAATACCCCTATATATACAGAAAGCCTTTACAATCTAATGGTCCAGATCGATTCGATCTATTGGTTACAATTGATTCCCAACTACTACATTTACCTACCTTCACCAACTACTATACAATCTTTTGGACTTCTCTAGAACCTTCTAGAACTTTTCATCATCTAGAAGCTTTTGGTGGGCTTGGGCTTTTGTCTTTGGGCTTTAGGAACCTCTTAAGAATGGCCCACTTCGAGAGGTCCGTAACACGAGCGCGCGCGCGCTCGCGCGCGCGCGCGTGTGTGTGTATGCGTGTGCGTGTGCATGTGTGTGTGTGTATATGTATGTGTGCGTGTGCGTGTGCGTGTGTGTGTGTATATGTATGTGCGTGTGCTTGTGTGTGTGTGTGTGTGTATGTATGTGTGTGTGTGTGTGTGTGTATGTATGTGTGTGTGTGTGTGTGTGCGTGTGTGCATGCCTGCGTGTGCGCGCACGTAAATGTATGTGTGTGTGTGTGTGCGTACGTGCCTATGTGCGTGTACATGTGTGTGTGTATATGTATGTGCGTGCGCTTGTGTGTGTGTGTATGTGTGTGTGTGTGTGTGCGCGCGCGCGTGCGTGTGTCGTTGCGTGTACGTGTGCGTGTGCGTGTATGTGTCGTTGCGTATGTGTGTGTGTGTGTGTGCGTGTATGTGTGTGTGTGTATATGTGCGCGTGTGCGGGTGTGTGCGTGTGTGTGTGTACGTGCGCGCGCGTGCGTGTATGCGTGCGTACGTGTGTATGTGTTAGGAATATCAACCACGGGTTTATAATAATTTCATTCCTATAAGTTATTAATTATCAACCCCATTGCATTGCACACATGTATAGTATATGACATCATATTTGCTTTATATTAATTTGCATGTATTCTCTAATATTTATTATATTATTTATATTTGTCTGTATATGTTATTTTTTGTAATATATGTGAGTGTTGCATAAGATTTAATATAGAAGGTACAAAATCATTAATATTTATCCTGTACCATGATATACTAATGTAAAAAATAAAAATAAAAGAAAAAACCTTAGTATTAACTTGTAAATTTTCTTTTAGAGCATATGGTTATGGAAATTAGTTATAGTAAAGATTATTTTGGAACAATCACTTTCTTAAAGTTTTCTAAGAAGTTTAAAAATAAAAAAAAAAAAAAACAGAAGAGGATTTCAAAGAGATATTTTATGATAAAAAAGGCAGTTTCATGATAATCTTTACTTGGTTGGTTTCTATTACGATACCTTATATGTACCATATTGTTAAGAACTAACTGTATAAAATAAAAAAGATTTAGCTGTCAGATTTTCATTGTAAATTATTTTCCACCTTAAGGTCATCACATCTTCTAAATATCTAAGTTTTCGTTATTTATGTTTACCTGTTAGGTTGTTATGGTTTTGATAGAGTTTTCTCCATGAGTCGTCACTCTCGTGTCATCTTTTAATAAGTTTCGCATTATAAAAGAATTTCCACTTCTCTATATTATCCTTATAATATAATCATCACCTTGTATCCTCAATTGTCAATCCTAGTGTTCCTAATTTATTTTTATAAGTTTAAATTCGTCAGTATCAGTATTAGGTTTCTATAATATAAATTCTACATTAATTTTACAATAAAAGTTCCAAAAAAGAAAGGTTTTTTAAATTAAAAACTTGACTTTTGGAAAAAGAGAGGGGATGTAGTGTTGATAATAAGAAAGATTCTTATAGGATTTAAATAATCACCTTTTAAGTGGTTTAGCCCAACTTAAAGCCTATAATCACTTATTTTCAAAAATAAGACTTCTAAAGCTCTTAAAAAAAAAATCCATAATAGAAGGCGTTTTAAGCAAACATGCAAAGCAAGTCAAGACCATAGACCATACCTAAGCCTAGGTGCTTATTGATATATCATCTTAAGTAGACCATTCTAAAGAGTTGTAGGTATATGAGCCCAATAAGAACAAAGGCCTAGGGAAGGAATTTTAGTAGAAATTGATGAAGATAGAAGAAGAAATCTTTCACAAAATTGAAGAGAAAATGGGAGTTCTAATAAGTTAAGTGAGTGGGGCTAGAATAATCTATATACTTTTGAAGATCAAGAGTTACTCGAGAAGTTTAATGTGCTAAATTTCGAAAAGTATAATAGAACAGGCTACCCCAAGCTCCACCTTAGGCTTTATGTCTACAAGATGGCCCAATTCACCAAACATAGTAGTTGTTACTTTAGACTTTCTAAGTAGCTTAATTGGGCCAACATTAGCATGGTATGCTCGACTAGACTTAGCTGAGCTTAATAATTGGGATAAGCTATCTTAAGCCTTTAATCAGCAGTATAAGTTCAATGAAGAAGTAACTCCTTCCTTGATGGATCTTAGTAACATGAAAATGAAGCCCATTGAGTCCTTTAAGAAGTTTTCCTAAAGATGGAGATCTATAGCTGCTCGAGTCATAGTTCATTTGCCAAAAAATGAACATGTCAACGTGTTCATCCATACATTTGACGAACCTTACTATAATCACCTTTTAGGATATACTACCTCCACATTTGTGGATATAGTCACAACTGGTAGTCATATTGAGGATGCCATTAGAGTCAGAAGATTGAGAAAAAGGAAGTCAGCCCTATTGGATTCAAAAGTCACTATAAACACTACAATACCTCATTTGATGTTATGTAAACCTAATGGCCTAAACATTAGCCTAGAGTACAAGAAAAATAAGCAAGACTTGAAACTAATTAGAAGGAGGTTCACTCAATCCCAATTCCTATGTCTCAAGTCTTTTGCTTCCTAAAAGAAGAAGGTTTGTTGCATCTTAGGAATCCAATTATAAGGTACAAACCTTGAAAATATGACCTTGATGCATAATGTAAGCACTACATAGGTCAATAAGGGCATGCTACTAATCATTGCTTGGAGTTAAAGAATAAAGTTTAAGATTTAATTAATGAAAAATCGATATAATTATACTTCATCAAGGATCTAAGGCCTAAATTCTATATAGAGCCCATTATCAACATGATACAAGGTTTGAAAAGATTGCTAAGGATAAATTTGAATGGTCGAACCCAAAGGGCATGACATTGTTAGGGTTTAGAAAGAAAGGTTGCAACCCTATAGGAAAAACTAACAATGTTAAAAGAAAGACTCATAGGCATAGAAATGGCAATAGTTTATGTACTTAAGCAGCTCAAATACTTAGCTTTGAGTATGAGTAAGATGTCATAACCTAAGCATGAGGATGATTCAGGGAAACACAATTTAGGAATGAATGTGACAATTAGGAAAGCCTAGAGTCAAGATAAGCCCATCTATAGTAAGAGGAGGCAACTTATATAGTTCAAGATTCCAATGGTCCCAGTATTCAAGCAATTGAGAGAAAAAGGGTTGTTAACATGTGAAATCACGGCAAAGAAGTACAAGTCAAAGGACCATGAACCAAAAAAATAGTATAAATATCATATGGGCTAAGTGGGGCATACCATCAAGAATTACTAGAAATTGAAGCATAAAGTGCAAGATTTAATTAATGTAGAAATTATCCACCCAAGCTTTCTAAAGGCTAATGGGTCAATTGGCAATGGTATTCCTTCTCCAAGTTTTAAAGAAGCACCGAACAGATAGATCTAGCATTAGATATTGAAGGCCTACTACTATCATCTAACGAGGTGGCTCACCATTTGAAGTAATTGGGTATACCTTTAGGAGATCAATTTAATTGAATGGGCCAATTAGAAGGAGTAACAAAAATAGGGGCAAGAAGTGGAAATGAGTTTTAGTTCCTACATTTATTTCTTTTAAAATAACCTTTCATTTTGAAACTTGTGATGGACATGAGCTATATGAACAAAGTGATTTTCATGTGTACTTTTTTCTTTGTACGCCATAAGTTAGCTCAACTCAATAGGGGTGTATGTTTGGCCCTTCACTAAATGAAGTACTATATGCAGATGTGGAGCAAGTGAAAATGGATAAAGTGAATATTAAACTCAAAATTTAAAGTTTTTTTTCCTAAGGGAATGGTAGCATATTATTTGCAAAGCTTAGGATGAAGAGAGACAAACTTATGTCTTAAACACTAACTGTAAACATATGAGAGTTGAGCAATACAATGTAAGTACCCAGACTCATCCCTTTAAGGAGGTCTATCTTGAACTTGGTACACATGTCAAAATAATATTAGGCACTCGTTTTACTACCCTAAACAAAGTTGTCCCTTGCAAACCCATTTGAGCCTTTTAAGGATTTTTCTTAAAATTAACCTTATCAGGAACCATCCCATACTAGGGCAATTATGAGATTAGGGTCATTAATTTAGAGAAAGGAGTAAACTAACGTATGTTGGCCTTAGTTGTGCCAATTCATGAGCAAATATTGTAATAGATAATTAAATTTATTTAGGATGAAGAAGAGCTTCAAATTGTATATACTTCACTCAAACTCAGACTCAGACTCATACATTCATGCAAACACATCAAGTCGATAGATTTTTCCTAAATACTCTAAAGCCATATATACTTCTCCAAAGCTTAAACTCTTTAAATCCCATCAAGTGAAAACTCAACAATTGAAAGTGATCACCTTAGCAAAAGAAAAAAGAAGAAAAAGGGAAAAAAAGAAAAGAAAAGAAAAAGAAAGAAGAAAAAAAAAAGAGAGAAAAGGTTAAAAAGAGAAAAGATTAAAAATGAGCAAGGTGATTATCTTCAAGGATAAGCCAAATTGCCAATGAGCTTAAGGTTCGAACCTGTGAAGGATATATGAAGGCTAAACACTTTAAATCCTCAAGCTTAAAGCAAAGCTCTAATTTTATGGTCTTACCCCGCTATGCCACCTTTGATGAAACTCTTTTGACTAAAGAAATGGAGTTATCTCAAACAATAATTGCTCATGAAACTGAGGCAAGTCTATGATTAGTTTTTCCTAAGGCTCTTGATTTGTAAGCCCAGAATAGGAAGAATGAAGATATTCTTTCAAAATTAACTGCTGCATTAATATTCCTTTGTTAAAGCCATTGACCAAAAGCCCTAAATTGAAAGCCTCGAATAGACCTAATTGATTGATTAGAGTGTAACATTTATAAGTTGGACTATAATTTTCAAAATTAATATTAAGAGTGAAAACAAACCTATGAGGGTGTAAGGAAGTCGTCTTTGACTAAGTATTTCAAGTAATGATATCTATTCCCTTAGTAGAAAATTAAAAAACTGCTGAGTGCTTTCTTAAGAACATGAATGGTTATTAACCTTAAGTTTGAAATTAGTCTTTCCAATAGGTTTAGAAATCATGGAATGTGCTCCAAGAATGAATGGTTATTGGAAAGTAGGGCAAGCCTACTACTGATATATGATCTTCGAAGCTTATGAGGTTCTCCTATTTGTTAGCAATGCAATTTTTCACCAAAAAGTGCATTTTCTTTAAAAATTTTGAAACAATCTTCAAAAGAGAAATGAAGAGTTTTCAAAAGATGTTAAAAAGAGTTTTCTTAAAAAAGTTAAAATTTTAAAAGAATCATTAAAATCCCTCAAACTCAAGTTTTAGATCAATTTGTTAAGACTCATCAAAATCCTTGAAATTCTTGAATCACTTACTCACTAGAGTGCTATCTAATCATTTTTAGGATTGCTTACTCAAAGGAGTACCATCCTATCCTTAGTTGGATCGCCTGCTCTTTGGAGCACCATCTAATCCTTTCTAGAATTACTTGCTCAAAAAAGTGTCATTCTATCCTTAGTTAGATCACCTACTTGTTAGAGTGTCATATGGTCCTTTCTAAGATTGCTTGCTCAAACGAATGCCATCCTATCCTTAATTGGATTGCCTGCTTCTTAGAGCGCTATCCAATCCTTTCTAAGATCACTTGCTTGAAAAAGTGCCATCCTATCCTTAGTTAGATTACCTGTTCGTTAAAGTACTATCAAATCCCTTTTAGGATCAATTGCTAAAAGGAGTACCATCCTATCATTAGTTAGATTGCCTATTTAGTAAAGCACCATCCAGTCCTTTTTCGGATCACTTGCTCAAACGAGCACAATTCTATCTAATCCATTCCAAGATTACTTGCTTAGTAGAGAGCTATCATATCTTATCCTTTGCTAGATTGCTTGCTCATCAAATTACCATCCAGTCCTTTTTAGGATCGCTTGCTTAAAGTAGTGCTATCTTATTCCTTCTTAGATTGCGTGCTCATTAGAGCGCCATCTAATCCTTTAAAGGATCATTTCTTCACAAAAGTGACATCCTACCTATGTTAGATCATCTACTCATAAGAGTGTTATCATGTCCCTTATCGAATCACATGCTCATAAGAGTGCTATCCTATTTTGTCTTTAATAAAGAGTCATCTTATCTTATTTTCAAAAGATCCATCCTTTTAAGCAACTAATTTTTGAAGAGATTTGTCATCTTAAGGACACGCTACCAATTCAAGACAAGAATTGACAAAAATGGATTTGTCTTTTTGTCTTTACAGCAAAGTTTTCATCAAACTTCATTATAAAGTAGGGTAGCTGTATACACCCTATTTTTTCTCCATTTATTTTTACTTTGTAATTTTATAGGCAAATATGAAATAAAATTAAAGGATTGAAAACAAAACAAAACTAAAAGATGGAAAAATCCAAAACAAGTTTAAAAAATGAAAAAAAAAATTGAAAAATTAAAAAATACAAGGAGTCAAAAGTGTTAGAGTTAAGTTAGTCGTTCATTTAGGGTTGGATGGGCTATTATTAGAAATATAAATGTGATTTAATATATTCTAAGTCTTTAAGAAATTAGGTTTTATTTGAAGATATTGTTAAAAAGTCTAATAAAATATTTGAGTTCATAAAATGGGCTTTTCTTCAATTTGAAATTTCAAATTTCAATATTTTAATTGGACTAATTTAACATAGGTTCAAAATTTATTAAAGTTAAAAAGTGGTTTAAAAAAGTCCTTAACATGTATAACAAGCTAAGGTCATTTTGAAACAAGTTGAATTGAATTTGGCTTAGGATTGAAAGTTTAAATTAAAGGTGGGCCTATTAGAAAGAGTTTAAGTAAAATTGAGTTGCAATTGTTCTCTAGGAAAAGACTAGCATAATTGGTTAAGTAATACATGAGAAAGTTATAGGTCTACGGTTTAAATCCCAAAGAGTTACCAGCACACCTATAATGTGCTGGTCACGTGACCCTCATCTCCTCATTATTATTTTATTTTTTTCCTTTCTTTCTGCAATAGGGAAAGGGAAGAAAAATTTAAGTAACTTGATCCAACAACACGTCTTGTTAAATTTTCATCGTTTTTATGAGGATTTGGTTGAAATCTTATTAAAAGATTATCAAAACTACTAAATCTATGAAGGATTTTAACTAATATCTATTGAATGAAGATTTGACAAAAATTAATCATCCTTTTGATATAACCATGGATGATATGGGTTAATCCAAGCTTTAAAAAAAGATTAAATTCAAAGACTTATAAAAAGAAGCTTGATTGAATCGGATCTCTAGACTCTACCTTCATCTCCATTCAATCACATCCCAGACCCCATCTTTCTTCATTCCCATCCGATCCCTCTGTCACGTCGCATGCCCAACACCGAGCCCCAACGTGCAAAAAACCAACACCATTCCCCAACCTTGATCCCAACTTGATGTCGTGAACAACATCCACACCTCACGACGCAGCAGCCCAAACAACAGAACCCCTTCTCTTTTGACGCAGCACCACAGTCCCAAACCCCGACAGCCTCTTAGACCTGTTCACCCACTCGACCAGTAACACAAGCCATCCCCATCCTCCTTCATCTTCGTTTGATCCCCATAGTACCAATACATCCTCAACCATAGCCAACACCCACTGCAGCTGTTCCAACCATGGCCTGTAACCGGCAAACCACGACAGCCCATGACCATCACATACGGTCGCGCCCACAACTACAACATCCCCTACGTAAGCTACAACCCCAACCACTGATTGAACCCGATGCCTAACCCAACCGAATTTGATGCCTAAGCCGACCAAAACCCATGAATGCACAGCAGTCATACACACACTACACCTACTCACACGACCTCAGCCATGGCAGCCATGAATGCCGCTGTGCTCCACGCTTGACCTAATCCAAACACCCATGCCGACCACAGCCAACAAGCACTGAAAATTCACCACGAAACTGTAAGGCGCAATGTTTTACCAATCACTTTGTCATGAAAATCCATTTAACCCTTTGATTTGGTGATCCGATCAATCGGAAAGAAGTCATTGTTGCTGCTCTTGTTGAAGATCCGACCTGAACCGATTCATTGAGTTTGACCTATGAGCTTCTTTGAATGTAACCCGTGACTTCCAAGGAGAATGGGGGGATATGTTTATTTGATTTATTTATTTTATTATTTTTCTTCTTTCTTGTAATTTTCTTAGTTTTGGTGGTTTTCCAATAAATTATTAATTGCCTGAATTAACTTATTTCCTCTTTTGTGTAGGTACGTGGTTTTAGTTTTAGCTTTTGACTATTGACACTTATTCATTTATTTGTTAGTTTTTTTTTCTTATGTTATATTAATCTTTCTATTAAATTGTTTGATAAAATTTTTATGTAGAGACTTACTAGCCTAGGTCTTTTTGTAGGTTTTGACATTGTAGGTTTTGTGTCAACATTAATTGGTAGTTTTTTTTTTTTTAATGGAATTTCTTGGTAACATGAGGTTTTGTTGGTTCTTTCACTAAAATAATGTTCTTAGAGTATGTCAGTTCTTATTAATGTCCTAGTTTTAGTCTTTCCTTAGATTTGCATTTTTTTTATATATAAATTTTGCGTTTTTTATATAAAATTGCATTCTTTTTTTTTTAAATTGTATCTAGTAAAATTGCATTTTAAAAAAATGATATCTTATCACATAATTGCATCCAAATTCATATTTATATGACAAGATTTGCATCTTTCACCTAAATGTTACATTCTTAGGAGTTTGTGGTCAAAATTGCATTTTTGTTAAATTTCATTTTTAAACAAGTTAGGCATTTTAGGGTTTTTCTAAAGAAATTGTTTTTGTTACTTAGTTATTTTCTTAAAATAAAAATCTTACTCTGGGTTTTTTCAAAATTATGGTTCTTTAGTGTTTTCTAAATTAGGAATAAAAATTAGATTTTTCTATGGGATTTTTCTTAATAAGAATAAAATGGTTAAAAATGTAAACTTGGCCTATCTTCACAAATAGAATTTATCAACCCGTTAAATTTTTGCAAAAAAATGAGAACTATAATTAGTTTGATCCTAATTATTAAGTACGTAGATATTTACAAGGTAACTGTAAAATTTGTAAAATATTCTTGTTTTTGTTTTTTTAGGAAATTTCGCGATATAAAATAATTAAAAGAAATTCATTTTTATGCCTTTTCACATCCTTTGCATGTTTTCTCATTTTTTATTCTTGAAAATTTGTAAAAATAAAATCCCATTATTTTTTTTGAATTTTTAAATGATGACTTAGTCTTATTAGGTTAGCTTGAATTTAGATTTTCTAGTTAAATTTTATAAAAAGTTAATTTTATAGAAAATCCGTAGTTTAGTTGCTAAATTAAGATTTTCCCACTTGAAAACCTTAATTTGACTTTTTTACTAGTTTTACCAGTTGGCAATTCTAAATTATTTTTTAAAATATCTTTTTATTTAAAATGGTTTTCCTTAAAATGTTAAGTAATTTATATTAAGTGGATTGTACTTAATATTGGTTAAATTAAGAAAAATCAAAATAGAGCTCGACATGGAGTTGCTAGATAAGTATTGCATTATGTTGGATTCTAGTAGTCACGGAACTATTGGTGAACAAAATAGTAGCACTCGTGTTGGCCGTGCCCAACAGGATAGTAATACTCTAAGATCAGTTAATGATAAACTTAATAGACTCACCAATCTTATTAAGAGTCTTGTCAAAGCTATGCAAGGTAATAGGCAACAACTGTAAGGATACCTTAATTGTGACTTAGTAAAGGACGTGCAAGAACAAAGACATAGCCATATTGGTTGATTTAATCACCTAGCTCGACCTCATCAAGCTAAAGAGTACCAGATTGACCTGCTCGACAAAGACTTGATTTGGAGGAAGTTAGGGAGGTAGATGTAAAGGTTAATAAGGAGGAAGAAGAAGAAGAAGAAAGGGAATACTATAGGGTAGAAAGGTGAAGGCACTAAACTCCTCAAGGACTTCACAATGTTAAGGTTCATATCACAACCTTTACTAATAGTAGAGATGCAGCTGAATACCTAGATTGGGAAGAGAAGGTTGAGAAAATATTTAATTGTTATGGGCATATTGAGTTAGTGAGGGTCCAATTTGCTAAACTTGATAGTATTTGACCAACCAAATGTTGACTGAGTTGGCTAAAATAGCCAAACTAAAGATTAGATAACCTCGAGGACAAACGAGAAAGGATGGACCTCAAGATGGAAGACAAGAGTGGTGAAGTGCTTTGAGTGCTTGGGTTATGGACATATGGCTATTAAGTATCTTAATCAACATTTTATAGTGTTCCGAGGTGATGTAATGGATAGCACCAATGAGAGTGAACTTGAGGAGGAAGAGAGAAATGTTAGGCAAATTGAAGCCAAAGATGAGGAAGAGACCTATGTTTATGTCGACTAGAGAGAAGTGATGATATTAGTATTGAGACATGTATTGAGCTCCTTGCCGAGCTCCAGGAAAGATTAAAGAGGGAATCTATTTCACACTAAGTGTACCATCAAAAGACAAATGTGCACCATCATAGTGGATGGAGGGAATTATACCAATGATGTCGCTGAGACCCTTGTATAGAGGTTAGGTTTGTCGACCTCTAAGTAGCCCCAGTTACATAAGTTACAATGGCTACATGACAAGGGTGCTTTACATGTTACAAAGCAACTAGTTGTGCTGTTTTGTGTTAGGAACATATTTAGGGACAAAGTAGTATATGATATTGTCCCCATGAGAGATTCACTTTTGTTGTTAGAGAAACCTTAGTTGTTCAATCGATGTGTTATTTATGATGGATATAAGTGCACTTATGCCTTTACAAAGAATGGAAAGAAGATTGAGTTGTAACCTATGACACTAAGCCAGGTCAATGAAACACATAATCATCTCACCTAAGTTAACAAGAAGAAGGCATTGCTGATGAGCCAGAGAGAGCTTTGAGCTGCTAAAAAGGTCGATGAGCTTATGTTTTTATTAATTAAGAGAATGTTGGAATTAAGGAATTTTGAAGATGTACCAAAAGAGGTTCAAAAGATGATAAAAGAGTTTTCTAACTTATTTCTAGAAGAGCTACCTAAGGGCCTGTCTCCCAGTTCGAGGCATTGAACATTGCATTGATTTATAGTTAGGCGTAACCCTATTAAATAAACTCACATATAGAATGAATTCTAAGTAGGCTACTGAACTAAAGAGATAGGTAGAAAAGCTACTAGATTTGCCTCAATTCCTAACTTCTTCCTAATCTCTTCTAAGCTAAATTCTACAAATGCTGAGTTACCCTAAGACTTCCTTCTACATGATCAACCGTGTTACAAACCACCGATCACTACCTAACACGTGTCTTTTGCACAACATTCTAGATGGATTCCTTTTCCTTTCCATACAGATTATAATTTTTCATTTTTACCCTTTTTAGTATGTCTTAGAAATTTTTTTACACATTATCTATTTTTTCTTTTCTTCACTTATTGTAACCTTAGTAGAGGTCATATAAATACTTTACTTTCTTTATACATAGATAACATACTTCATTATTGAATACATATCTTACCTCTTTGAGAACAATTAGCCATGTCTTCTCTTTATTCCCTTAGCTCTTATCTAGATTATTTAGCAAGAGTTAGTGGCGAGCGATCTTAATCCTTACTTGTGTATCATATTAAGTAAAGATTAAGCTAGGTAGGACTAGTTGGTATGCCATATCTAACTAGTAGCCATTTGAACTTCCTAATCCCTTTTGTTGTCATTGTAGTGCAACCTCCTTGTATACAACCCTAAAGACACATCACTATGAGTTTAAGTACTCCACCTAGACATAAGAGCTTGCCAAGAATTCATATCTTCCATCTTATAGAAGTTAAATCATGAAGTCATGTATATAGCATTGAGGATCTTAACTTATTTCAATATTGAAATGTAATTTGTATGTTTTGTGATATACATCACCCATGATTCCAATTGAGGACTATATGCTTTGGAATGGTAAATTGGTAAGAGACATATGAACCTCCTTCCTTTAGTTTCTAAAGCGAAGAATTGATTCTGCATTTACCAATATTTTGGGCCTAGAGATGGTCTTTAGGATGATGAACTTATGAGTCATTATAAACATTGATGTACATAGCAATTGAATTTTAGCATTTATCCAAAAGGAATCTTCCTTAAAGACTGTATTGGTCCATTCATCACACGGAAATAGAACTGTAGGTACTTTTCCACCATTGTAAGCTAGCACACTTTGTCCACCATTGTGAGCTAGCACACTCTGCTATTGACTAGCTTCAATGATTTGTACTAAATTACTTTTGGCCATTATCAACAACTAATGAAGGAGTTGAATGAAAGCTACTTGAGTGTTGTAACTCGAAGTTAACGGTCTAAGTAAGTCAATTACAGGAACCTAGAAAATCTAAGGTTGACCACAAAATTGCTTAAGCTATGGCAGTGACTTGAAGAGAGATAAATCTAAATGGACTTGTAGAAAAAAAAAAAAAGGTAGAGGAGGAGGGGGGTATGGAGGGAATTATTTATCTTCTTTAAAGAAAAAAAAAAAAGAAAAAAGAAGGAAAAACACTTACTAATTACTTTTATTTAAAAAGAAAAAAGAAATTATACATCAAGACTATGGCTACTAGGATTACTAGAATATGAAGTGACTCATTCATGCATAAGAAGCCGCTATCCAAATCCGTTCCTATATCAAATTGAAGTCACCAGTGAGTAGAATATGCAAGAGAAGTCTACATTCAAAGAGCTATTCCTAGCAACCATCAGCCATCGTCCATAATTAATATATATATATATATATATATATATATATATTCTCCTGATAAATTGCCTTCTCTTCATTGAATTCATTTTATCAATCACCTTGATTGGTGGTTGACTTCTCTTCCCCAAATAAATATAAAAAATGAATGAAAAGAAGGCAATTCATCAGGAGAAAATACGGCCTACTTAACAATTCAGGTTTCCATATTCCAGTATAAGTTGACGTGAAGCATAAGTCAAGAAAAGTGGCAACCCTATGTCGGTCTAAGTAACGTCCAGAGAACAACAATATACAAAGCATGGAGAAATTGGTAGATATATATATATATATATATATATACAAAATTTTTTTATTCTCAACTGATATATTTAAGCTCAAGGGGCAATCCACGTATGTAGCAAGGTTGCTAACTACATGCCAATAAGCTATAGGTTAGCCCATATTTAAAAGAAAATAAAAAAAAGGGAAGAAAGCTGACTTGTCGAGAATTTGCCCGAAGTCCAACACTACATCAACAATTTAGTCATTTGGCCAATACAAAATAAATACATTTATATCTTGCAAGAAGAGTACGAGAAAATCCGATTAGCTTTAATGTCTATCTTTGGATACGAATTTTTTTTTTTTCTTTTCAGCAAAATATTGTTAATTGCTTTAATAGTTCGATTCCTTATCAAAGATGCTGAAAGTCCAATATTCCGAGTGTGCTACAGCAAATTTGGATCAAGTACAATAATTCATATCAATTCACAATCCAGGAAGAAGATCAATCTATGCCATGCCAGAAGACTTGGACAGCGGGATATGATTCACATGGGGATACACGTCAATCTATCATTGCGATTTAAAGTCAAATAATTGTTCCATTATGTGGCCTATTGAGAAGAATTGGCATACAAAGTCCGGGGACATCCAAAATCAAACCTTATTATCAACATAAGGGCTACAAGTGTGGAATAACAAAGAGACCAGAAAAAATGATTATTTTTTATCGTCTAAAGAATGGAGCTTCAGGGAAAATAATTTCTATATATATGTATGTATGTATGTATGTATGTATGTATTTATTGTGGAAAAGCTTACAATATGGTACAAAGTAATGTAAAGAACCCAAAAGAAAGGGGAAAAACTTGGGGTAATTTAGAAAGTATGGAGGGACACAAATTTTGTATGCTCCAAGTAATACAAGGGTACTGCGATAATTTAATATCCAGGAAGTAGTAAAAGGATATGCCATCGAAACAAGTAAATTGGCCTACTAGGAAATTATCAACTTTTAGCGAGTGGATCGAACCAAAGCAGGATGTCCATGATTTGTGAAGGTTACACACTTCTACATTACATTCCGAAGCAGACTATCCATGCCTTCAAATATTATGGCCTCGGAAGCGTTACGATAGGTAACATACACAAACCAGAATGACAAGGCTTTGAACAAGCTCTACAGGAGATATGACGAAATCAATGCGAAGATCAACATTAATATCAGATAATAGAACAACATGAAAGCATAGCCATGGGATCCAAATCCGAAGCTAAAATTGAAGAGAGCTTAAAAAAATAAAAAGCAAATCATGCTAGGAATTGAAGTGAACCACACAATAAAGCTTTTTAGCAACTATCAGCAAATATTTGTTCCCAACAAAAGTGCATCACGTCATGCATTCGGTGAAGCCTCCGACCAAGATCGTATACGCAAGTTCTCGTTCGAGTCGAGAAGAAGAAAGCTTTGGACCAAAAAGAACAGGGAATATATATACTTTTCCGC
The DNA here is from genome assembly GCA_024138005.1 of Lumnitzera racemosa. NCBI lineage: Eukaryota > Viridiplantae > Streptophyta > Magnoliopsida > Myrtales > Combretaceae > Lumnitzera > Lumnitzera racemosa. The sequence goes on along the minus strand of JAMXBC010000005.1, from coordinate 17,897,196 downwards.
AGTCACTGTTAGTAAAATTTCAGAAAAGAAAAAAAAGATATATATCTTGCAAAGAGCAATGAAATCCGCAACAGGAAATTCACGTACTGTTAAGAGATATTCAACTGGGACACTTATTCGAAGACAGTCCACTTGACACCATAAGACCTGTCAAATTCACAGATTTAGAGATACCGATTTGAGGATCCTATGACTACACGGTTGCGTGGCTCTTGTAGTGACAACCTAGATTTGTTCTGGAAGAAGGTTTTAATGGGTCAGTAGTCGTTAAAGTAGAGTAATGAGTATGCATTGAAGGAGATTTCGACTATTACATGAATTCTTGAATGCTGGAGAATTTCCTTTTACTGCTGAAATAATGGACCTTCAATGCGCCGTGACCACTATAAATGAAAAGGATTAAAGCACGAAGGAAGTGATATCGATTGTGATTTAGGGGGGGGGGGGGGGGGGGGAAATTGCTGTCTTGATGGAACTACGTAAATTTGCAATGATTATAGATGATTAAGATGATGTGTGACTTGGATTGGGTGCTAATTATATACCAATATGAAGATATAGAGATCTGGGCGATGAAGAAGATGTCACCAGTTTTTAGATGTTGAAGGAGAAATTAACCAGTCAAAGTTCATGAAGAAATATTAATGAGCGTGTATGGGATATTTAGATTTCTTGTCCGAATTGTTACGAAGAATTAGAATGATTGTTAATATTAAAAAAGAAAATTTCCTTTTGGAGTCAAGTTGATAGGAGTATGGCCTGTCATTGATGAAGCTTTAAGAATGAAGGAAAAAAAAAAAAAAAAGGCTAATGAAGAGTTCTTTGACCAGTGTAGTGGACCTTCAACACGTTGGGCGATTAATCCGATTAAATTTGCTGAAGAAAATTAAAAAGAAAGAAAGAAGTTGCTGGAGAACTTTTTTTTTTATATATATATATAAACAAAAAGTGAAGAAACAAAAATATTGCGGAAGTGTCAAGTAAGATTCCAACTTGTGACGGATGAATTATAATAATGCACCTCAACCACTTGATCAATTCAAATTTTTTTTTCTCTTTTTCCATAAATAAATTTATTTCAAGACAATATGCTAATAATGATCATGGAAATCTAGCAATCTGCCGTCCAATCGTTGACCAAGAAATGAAGTCACGGGCCACAAAAAAAATACTCGGGCAATTTTATCTTAAAAAATATCCATCAGAAGAGAAATTACTGGAAAGATAAAATATAAAAATAAATAAATCAATGTCATGCCATATAAATTTGACCATCGTAAAAGGGGCAATGAGACGACTATTACAAGAAAATAATTTTGCAAAGGAGCAAAAGCATCACCACCAATACAATGTCCAAACTATGCCATTGTATCTTATCAACAAGCAGAAGGCAGCAATTTCATATGACAAGTTAATGGGCAAAAGTAAAGACTTAGCATTTCACACATGCTATACAATGAACCGGAGGAATCAACAAAATGAAATGCCTAAAACCCTCTAAACTTCATCAAAGGAGTCTTTGGTAAGGAGGCAAAATGTAGGTTATTTCAATAATGGGGCTTTTAGACCAATTTAATGCAATGTCTAGGAAATCAAGCCTTATAAGGAATATTTTAAGGAGATTTGGCTTGGTAGGATTGAAACATGGATCATCGAATTGATTATCTCTGCTCTTAGCCTTACTTGATTGTTTCATGTATGAAAATTAAATTCGAAAGAAGTCATTCAGAGCTTGTTTGGGCTTTATTTAGCCTTCATAGGCCTAGAAAAGGGCTAAAAATAAGCATTACTTGAAGGATGGGCCTTTTAATAAGAGTTAGGCTTTCTTTAATTTTTTTTATAAGCATTTCCAAAGCCCAAATCTACAAGAAAAGAAGAAATTAATATGAGCTATCCGATCATTAAAAGCAATCCAATAACTACCAACAACAATATATCTCAATCATTTATCTTAAAATAATTTTATGGTTGAGATTAGCCTCTAAAATCTCTCAATAGGAGGGTAATCCTCCTATTTTGCACACATTCTACTCTTTACAAGGTTTAAGGCGAATGTGAAAGCTCTGTTGAAATCCCTCCAAAGAAAATCAAATAGCAAATTAGTTAAGAATGGATCAAGAAATTACTAGATCTACTCATTACAATCTCCTGTTAGGTGTGCATCATGAGATATCGAGTATGCCTATTCCTTCTCCTATAAATCTCTCTATTGCATCTACAAATGTGTCATTGAATCAAGTGATCTCTAAGATCGACCTACACACACATTGTATGTGATCAATCAGCCATAGCAAACCTTCGATACAAAATTATTAGTTGGTTTTCCTTTGAGGATTAGACTGGTTTCAAAACTGATTCAATCAAATCAACCAATTCTCCTTAAGTCGCTTCACTTAAATCAGTTTTTAACATAGTTGGACTAATTAAATAATAGGACATTGTTATTGAAAAGAGTTAGCCCTTCTGATTAAACTGAATCCAAAACAACCCTAAGTTGATTTGATTGGTTCTTAATCTGTTCACTACTAATTGGATTGACTCAATTAATTTAGTTGAGACATTAGTTGGTTAGATATAAGAATGGTAATTAAACTATATAAAAGATATAATAATGATTAAGATAATAAACTTGGTTAAAATAATGAGCCAGTTTTAATATATACTAAATAGACCTACTAGCTCGATAGGTTTTGCTTAATAATTAAACTAAGAAAAAGCACATTTACCTAAATTATGGACTTAACAAATGATCAATGATTTAATAAATGTACTTAAATTTTTAAATTCATAATAAATCATATCCTTTCTTTGGTATATTGTCTCTTCGTATTGGAATTTTGGTTTCAGAATGCTTCACTTCGGTTACAAGTGTCATAACCCTAAGGGGAGTCTAATAGGATTGTTTAAAATTTTCATATCATGTATACATTCATGGTACGAAAACTACTTTATAAGTTAGATATTGCAAAACTCTAAATAATTAATCACTAGGGTTTTCGATTTTTAATTTATTAAATCATTGTAATGTATAGATTACTATAGATATATAATATTTCGCAGTTCCTCAAAACCCTAAAAAATCTACATTCTCTACTAAATACTAAGATTAGGTAGTAAAGTTCTAAAATCTAAATTAACTAAAGTTACAAACTTTCAGTAAAAGAATGGTGATTACATTTAATAGTCTAAACTGACTATACAATCTATCTTTAGCTTTTACCTTCTAATGTATCTTAATACCGTACTTAACACTCGACTATAAACCAATGCCTAGCTATCAATCAACTTGCAAGAGAAAACCGTTAGGGAATAAGCTCTATGAGCTTAGTAACACGTCTCTCTTACTATACCTGCGAGTAAGTTACCAAACAATTTATTAATAAACATATGAATGCATAAATAAGTAATATGCCAAATAATATATGTAGTTAATTGGTGTTGCATACAACATCAGATTTAACGCCCTCTAAAGTAAGGGTTAAAAATTCATCGACATCAATCACAACCAATTCTAGCACTTAGGTTTTTAATTGTAAATTTAAATTTCGTATTTCACAAAATATATTTTCATTTCAAATAATTCTAATGATACACAAAATCTTAAGTCCAGCGATGAGGTGACCTCAATAATCCACACTCATGCCCTATAATGATAGTCTTTAGACTTAACCTCTAGCCACCCATGATTAGCGTATTTGGTCCCAAGTAATCCCACAAGCAATTGGTAAGGTCTTGTTATAATGATGCTCTTGTATTGTATTAATCAAATCATGTGAGAATCTTATTCCTAAAAGGCCCTTCATTACCATCCGTGTAAAGTGACGGTCGAAATATTATTTGTAATGTTCGTGCCTATGCATGATTCATTTAATTTAAATCAAATATGATTAATTCAATTTATTAAGTAATTAACTAATATCAACAAACCATCCAAATCATGAAAAGATCAATCATACAATCAATTCTTTAATTACTATATTTATCCACATTTTACACAACAAGCAAATAGTATTCAACTACATGCATATTCTATAACCCCAAGCATCGATTTATTAATTTAAAAAAATTAGGTATACTAACTATAAGCATAAACAAATATAGAGTCATAACGAATACTCATTTAGTCATGGTGAACCTCAAGGATCATAACAATCCATAAGAAGATCCGAACCCTCGTTAAGATCATTTGATTATTATGAAATAGAAAAGATAATAAGTAACTATGTAGATGAACTAATCTAAGTAGTTATTTACCTAAATGTACTTAAGTTTCTTGCCATTTTTTTTAATTCAAGCTTTTTCATCAGTTGCGTATAACTTTTTTTGTTCTAACTCTAATATTTATGAATTTATAGTCAATTTTTATCGTTTTTGGACGTATGTTCACATAATGGTATCCATTTTGAATGTTGAAATCCGTATTTTTCATTATGGGTCTAAAATGTTATGAATTTTATTATTTTGACCCAAATAATTTTAATAGTTTTATTTTTAAATTTTGAGCTTTTCTTTATTATTTTATGATTTAATTAATTTCTAAATTTTATATTTTTATAATATTTTATTTTGGAGTTTAATTTACGTAAATTTCAATATTTCTTCATATTTAAGCTTAATTTACTATTTATTTCATTTTATTATGATTGTAATTTTTACTAATTAATTGATTATTATGATTTTCTTATTGTTTTTTAATTTTTTTAATTACATAATATATGTATATTACTGATGTGTTGTCTACGTGGCAATTTTGGTTTTTTTTTTCTTTTATATCTATATTCCTTAAATTTCATATTATTATTATTTATACTTATATATTATTATAATTAATTATTTATTATGTATGTGGCCTTGTTCTTGCTTTATAGGTTTCGACCCACTATATATAATTACATATATATATATTTTATTATGTTATATTAATTTAGTATATTATAATTATGTATGTACTTATATTTATTTATAAATACATATGTATACTTAGTAATTAGTATGCATACTTATACATAGAATTGTATATATATACTTATACTATACTATTATTATACGTATACCTAAACATATATATATGTATACATATACACACATATTTATACTTGTAGTATACTATGATTATACGTATTTATATACACATATATTTCTATTTTCTTAGTATATTTTTAGGGAGTTTCAATATATTACATATATACATACTTTAGGTTTTTCACATATATGTATAAATACCTATTATATCTTATATGTAAGTTTATGTACATATTATAATATATGGTTATACGGCATATATGTATATGTATATTATGTACTCGTATATATATGTACATAAAAAATACATATACTTGTATATATGTACATATGTCTACTAATTTTATAATATATTCATATATATATAAGTATATATCTACATGTATAATAGCATATATACACTTATAAACATGATTTCTAAAAGAAATAGATTATACACTCAAAATTTAATGCATATACATAGAGTTTCTAATACAATACCTTAAAATACATACTTAATACATATCAAAACATAGTAATACATTAAATGTAAGATTACACAAAATACACAAAGAAATACATGACACATAATTTACATAAAAGAATCAATATTAATGATGAATAAAAAGAATATATCTTTACTTGTTTTGATGTATATATTTAGTGGAAAATCCTTTTCTTCCTGTCTAAATATTGGTAAGAAAGTGAGATGTGTAATGTAACTGAAAATAGAATGGTAGGTAAGTGAAATGGAAGAAAATGAAAGGAAGAAGATGATGGAAAGGTGCTGCACATGTGTTGATCCAAATGAGAAGACTAAAGGCTCCAATTTGTAGTTATTAATTAGTAGAAATATGGAGAAGAATGTAGAAAATCTTAGGGACACTTAGCTTATGGCATGGAGGGAAAAAGAAAGAAAAAGAAAAAGAAAAAAAAAAGAAAAAGAAAAGAAAAGGAAGAGATAAAAAATGCATTAAATGCACAAAAAAGACATCTTTGACTTTTGATCAAAATTATAATATCAATATATTAATTATATTGTGTATAGGTAATAAATATAATTTAGAAAAGGGAAAAAGATAAAAAGGAAAATTAAAGAAGAAAGGAAAAATAAGGGAATAAATAAATAAAATGAAAGTTTGAATTTTCTCTAAAAATTTCTAATATTATTAATAATATTAATAACAATATGTATTATGATTATAAAGAAAATTATAAGATATAAAAAAAAACATTGACCACATGACACATAAATAGCCATTAAATAATAATATTAGACTCTAATAATGAAATTCATATAATATTAATTTATTTATATAATTATTAATAATTATGAGATAATATTATCAATTTTATACATAAATATAATGCTTTTACATTTATTAATATTTAGAAATTATCTTTTGAAATACCCTAGTTAGTCTAGTAATTTAATCAAATCACAAAATCCCTTAAGATAGTATCTTTAGAAATCAAAATTAAGATCTCGATTTGATTATTTTAAAATCCTTATTTTACGTATACATTAAGTATAATAAATTTTATTTTATGTATAGAGTATAATAATTTTATTAGTACTTTACATGATGATATTCTTATATCTGAGTTGTTATCCTAGAAAATTCTAGAAGGTCCTAAAACATTCTACCCTAAACCCTACTTCTTATTTTTTTTCCTAGTCGTAATTGTCCTTCTCTCTCTTGACTCTTACCCTCTCTCTCACTTCATCATTGTGTTTTCTCTCTCTTGGAATTTCATTTTTTTTTTCCAAACCTACCCCCTACTCTCTTCTCTCCCTCATCTCTTCTCCTAATAGAGCAATCGCTGATCATATATGAGGATTCCCTAGTTAACTCATATATGGAATGATGTAGCTAGAATATTAGGTTTTTGGTCTCTAGACTCTGGGCATAAAAGACTTAAAGGAAAACATATATTTATATCCACCTATATATATCGATAAATACTAAGTGTGGCGGGGTTATGAATACCCCTCTATTGTTTTGTTGGCCTAATGTAAGATAATTAAATTGTTGTTTATATTATTTATTATATTTACATTTCTACATATGAACAATTAAGCTTGGCATGCATATATGTTTATGCACCGGTACTAGACTTCATCTCATTCTTTTCTTTTTCAAGTACTGAATCTAAGGACTACCATATTTATGAGGAGACGTATGTCAATGACATTTAGGAAGAGGATAGAGTCGAGTACCTTTATTACTATGATGACTAAGATAAGGTTGTTTTCTGTTTTATTAGAGTTAATGTTATGTTGAGGATTATATTCTTTGAGGAGATGGACTCCTTTCTTGATATCCGAGGATTTAGTTACTTGACTTGTTTATTGGTCTTGGTTATGACTCGATATGCTTCCAAACTTTATTGGATATTGTAACTTTTATGAGGTTATAAGTGGATACAGTATTTAAGACTAGTTGGAATACAATAATGTATTATTGTGGTATGATTCTCTTATGTTTTTTATTTGTGGACTTAGAAGCCTTACGTATTTAAGACTAGTTGGAATATGTGGCGGGGTGTTGCACCTATTTAGGGTGATGGGGCATTATAGTTTTAAGTGGTATTAAAGCATCAGGTTCAGGGAATCTTAGAAGAGTAAGAATGAACTTAAGTTCTAGATAAGTATGAATTATGAATTGTAGTAGACTAAGGATTGATTTATTAAGTTAAAGCTATTGAATTTTGTGCTAAAGTTGGTTTGTGATTATTATAGGTTCTTGTACTGTTAGCAATGTCGTTCTAGTTGTCTTTTGCTAGGATTCTAAGTAGCTTACCCTCGTTCTACTAACTTCCTTATGTTATCTCTTGTTTCCTATTTACGTCTTATAATATACCTCTTAGACAAGCTACAGGATTGGGTTGTTCTTCCTCTAGGGGACTGGATACCCCCCATGATGCGTTTCCTCTTAGACTGTCATGCCCAAGAGGTGTTGGAGTTCAGATTGGCTCAGGTTCTTAGAGAGATACTGGAAATCAGAGGGATCAGCCTAAGTAGACTCAGGCCCCTAACATTACTGTTATGTTACTTGAGACCATGAATTATCTTATTGAGGTATTGGCTTAGTAGACTACTCCTAGAGGGAGAGTCATCAGCTTAGACAAATTTACTCAATAGGTTAGTGATTTGAACTTATGGGGTAAGGAATTTCTTGCTACTAATAGATGGATGGATGATTTGGAGAGTGCCTTTGCTGCCTTCCATGTACCTAATGATAGGAAGGTGAATTATGTTTCTTTTAAGCTTAAGGGCACTACTGTTACTTGGTGGGCTAGTGAGCCCAAGAGGACTGAGGGGTTACTTACTTGGCCAGAGTTTAAGAATATGTTTTATACAAAGATTTTCCTTACTAGTGTAAGCGACAGGTTTTAGGATGCTTATTTTAGCTACCAGTAGGGCTATAGATTAGTTGAGGAGTATGAAGCTGAAATGAGCTATTTGTTTAGATTTTTACCACCATCTATGAGAGTAGATGATGAGGCTAGAGCACATAGATTCTTAGTTGGGTTGGAGCTAAAGTTACATAATGCAGTTGATGCCTTTCAATTGGGTACCTATGTAAAGAATGTGATGGTTAAGCATATGGACATAAGACTAGCATTGAGCATGAGGTCTTGGGTATGAAACTTGGCAAAGGCAGCGAAGCCTTTTTCTTATTTTTTCAATCATATCAGGGACTACCATGTATTAGCATTTGATCAAGCCATGTGTCCTGACTAGTGGCATCCTTATATTTGACGACCCTAATAACGTGGCACCATGTAGCATACCACGTCAGCTGCCACGTATCATGAATGATACACGGCATACCAGGGTTAGATGACATAGTTGACATGGCACCACGTCAACGCCACGTTAGCTCACTTTCCCCTCCCCTTCTTTCCTTTTCCCTTTGTTTTCCTCTCTTTCCTTCTAAGCTTTTTCCTAATCTTTTCTAGAACGAAGTTTAATCCTCACTTCTAAATGCTCTACCTTGCTTAACTAGAATCCCCAAATATTTTCCAATATCTGCATTTGGTCATATTCCAAAGATGTCATAGATTTTTTTACTTAACTCCTGATTCATGCTTCTTAAAAAGACTATACAAGATGATCCATAGTTTATGTTTTGACCCAAGAAGCTATAGAAACACTCTATAGCTTCCTTTATCCTATGCGCATTGGTCTTAGAAGTTTCGCCCATGAGAAAAATATCATTAGCAAAGAAAATATAGGACAGCATTAGATTAGTTCCCTAAAGTTTTAATGGCTTCCAACTCTCCTCCTTAACCATAACATGGATTAAGCGACTCAACATCTTTGGCACTAGAATAAATAGATAGTGGTCCCTATTACCATATGCTTCTACTAAAGGAAAACTATTCAAGCGTAGCACCAATAAAGACTGTGCAATACTTTATGGAAGCTAAGCAAGATCAAATAAGATTAATCTAGTAGCTTTGGAAGTTTAAACTATTAGGAGTGGCTTGTAGAAAATCCCATTCCAATCGATTATAAGCTTTTTCTAAGTTTAACTTAACCACTATCCATGTCTTCATTCCCTTTTGATTGTCTGGGGCGTAAAGTATCTCTTGGAAAACAATGATATTATCCCTTTATGCTCACCAAGGATAAAACTTGCTTGCTCTAAGCTTATTAAATCATTTAAGAGAGGATGAATTCTATTAACCAAGAGCTTCACTTAAAATTTTATACACAATGGTACAGAGACTAATTAGTTTAAAATCCTTGACTTTCTTAGCTTTAGTCACTTTAGGAACCAAAGCAATCAACATTTTGTTAACGTTTTCAATCCTAAGACTAGACATAAGGATACTACAAATTGTCACACAAATAACCTTCCCTACAATTCCCTAACATCTCTTGACCAACTTACTATGGTATCCATATATTCTTAGGGCTTTATTATTCTCAATACTCCAAAGGGCCTTTTTAATCTCTTTGTTTGTCTACAATCTATGTAAAGTACATTTTTCTTCATCAAAATGATTTGCTAGCAACCTGACTAAGCATGGAGGATTAAATGAGAAAAGGATTTCTTAGTTGAAAATAGGTTTGTAAAGAAATTTTGAAAGATATTCTTCATAGCTTCTACACTTGTATGTTAATTCCCTATAGATTCAAAAAGGCCTACAACTCTAGATTTGGATCTTCTAGCCATCATATTAGCATGAAAAAACCATGCATTCTAGCTTCAAATTTGAGTGGTCTTTAATAGCCCATAACTTCTCTTCTTACTTCAACACCTATTTTAGCTCCTTTTAGAGAGAAAGTCCTTTGTCAAGTAGGATCTCTGTGGGATAAGAAAAAATTTCTACTCTAATTTTCTCATTATTCTCCATTATTTTTGTTTTTTAATCTTATAATACCAACAACCTCCTTATTCTAAGATTTTAACAAATTAGTGAAGCTATCAATATCTTTAAGGAATCTAAAGCTTGACCAACAACGATTTTTCACAACAAAACCTACGAATTTTAAATGGTTCAATCACATGGGATGGAATCTAAAGGCCTAAGATCTTTTAGTCCACCTCTAGTTTAGGAAAGAGTATTAAGGAATAGTTAGAATGAGACAAGATAAAATGTAAAAGTTTTGCTTTTGGAAATGGCCTTCGCCATTCATAATTGCTGTAAATTTTATCCAATCTAGTTTAGATGAGGTGACATAACCTTTCAAATTTTTGGACCACATAAATTTTGGCCCAACAAAGCTTAGATCCATCATATCACACTCATTCATGCATAATTAGTAGGTATTAGCTCGAGATTAACAAACATCAATGCCTACCCAACCCCCCCTACCCCCATCCCCTACTCTTCCCTAAAAAACAAAAGAAAAAAAATTCCTTAGTACATAAAACTTCATTAAAGTCTCTAATCATTACTCAATGGCCATTTATATGTTTTGCCTAACTTTTCAAATCCTCTTAAAGTAACATGTGCTCTCCCAATCTAAGTTAGCATAAATCGTTGATAAAAAACTAGGATAAGTTAGGATTTTGTACTTAGACATCCAGTAAAATTTGTTGGTGAGAGATCTCTCATTTATGAATACTCTCATCCTCATCATTCCAAACTAGTATGATAGCACCACTAATGTCATCAACTTCTAAATATATCATGTGATTGAAATGTAGAAACCCTTGAAGAGTTTTAGGAGCAACTTGACCCATTTTTTGTCTCAATAAGAATAAGAATTTGAGGTTGATATTTCCAAACACCAAGTCTCTTATCGCTTTCCTCCTCCCCTTCGATAGGGATACAATTGGGTAGGTCATAATAGGGTTCTCGACCTACCTGATTTTTTCGATAGGGTTTTGGGATGAATTTTGAGAAATACTTTAAAACCCTATAGGATTTTAGGATGGGTTTTGGGTTTTTAAAAAAATCCATTGGGAAACCCACTATCTAATAAGAAATAACTCAAATAATATATATTATAAGAAATAAAAACTGCAAGTTAGAAAAAAAATTAAATAGATACATTTAATTTATGTAATTTCTAGTTCAACATTCCATTGCTGATTTGTAGTATTATTTTGTATATACAAATTTTTAGTACTTTGCTTTTTCTAATCTTTAAATTCCATACCTATTTAATTTGTGTAATTAATTTATATAACTTACTGTTAAGGAGAAGGAAAAAAAAAAAGAAAGAAAGAGGAAAACGGGTTCCAAGTTCGAGAGTTGGGTTCCCTAATAGGCTTAGTGAGTAAGTTTTGGGGAACATGCTCAAAACCCTATAGGGTTTTGGGACACCCTATATGATAGGATTCGGGGTATTAAACTAACCCGATTATCAAAGTTAAGCTCATTTACTTGCTGACTCATTCTGTCTACTGATCTAAATAACACTATTTCTCGTAGAACGAGTGTTGAGAAGTAAAAGGCTTAATCCTCACCCATGCTTGACTAATTATTTACTTGGCTTCATGTTTTCCAATATGCCATGATATCATGTTTCCAAGAGTTGGATCCACTCAGCAAGATACGAAGAGACTAATGCCGACTAACTTTAGAATTTGACAATTATGGGCTGTCCTCTCTAGTGTCTCGGCCAAACAATGTGAGGTTACTTCTAGGACATACCGAATGATTGCATGCTGACTTCCCTGTAAAATGCATAGTTTTGTACTTTTGTACATGCTTGTATTTATTTTAATTCATAAGCCCAATTCTTTAAGGTTTAAAGCTTTGTATATTATTTATAGTTTTGCTACTAGGGTTTAAGACATACTATAAATAGCAATATTTGTAATAATAAAGATATAAAAAATTAATGAAAAACCCCTTTATGTCTTTTCTTTTGGAAAGTTCTCTCCTATTAGGTCTTATCAATCCCTTTAGTAAGGATTGTAGCAAGCAACCTTATTATTCAGACTAGTACGTCACATTTGGTGAGTCTTAGACGTATAGAATCTAACTGGTGCATCATATTTGGTTAAGTAGCTCATGGATTCGCTAAAACCCTTACTAAACTCACTCTATTTTTGTTCATTCGGTAAGATTGGACCCATCCTGATGACTAGCCTTGTCTATCCTTAGTGTGGTTCGTATCATCTTGGTATTGGAGTACGGTTTTGAAAAGGGACCGTATGAAGTTGCTGTGATGATTTGTTCATGTATGTTGATTAATAGTTGTTTTGTTCCTATTCATAGATACTAGAGTTGGTTTAATTAGAGTAAGCTTTGAAAATATTAACCTATAAATTAATAAGTTTGGTTCCTGTTGTGCTCTATTGTACTTTCTTCTCCATTCTAAAAACAAAGGAAGTTCATTTCTATGTACGTTCATACGTTTAGGTATATTGGTTATTGGAGTTAGGTCGGAAGTGTGTTTAAGTACTCTTAAGTATTTTCTAATTGGTTTTCTTAGGGTAGGATTAGTGAAAATTTAGATTACAATTTATTTACATCGTAAATCCCATATTAAATATATATATTAAAGAAAAGGTTAGGAACTCCAATTTGGGTTGTATGCTGAGAAATGATTTTTTGGAGTTGTTCAAGGTGTTATCCTGTTTTAGTATTATGATAGTGGCCAAGAAAGTACTGTCATGTTTGCTAAATTGAAAAGTCCAAGTGTCTAGTTAAGATTATATATGTTTGAGCTGATCTAACAAGAATAGTTACTGTACTGAATTTGAACTTTGCCTTAGCTTCTGAGCTGAATTGCAGATCTGAGTTGTTGAATTGAAGTTGTACCGCATTACTTATTATGCTAAATCGAGTAATTCTAATAGCTGGATTGATTTCCAAACTAGATTGTCTTGTTCAAACACTTACCGAGCTGTACTCAAGTTGTTAAGCTCTTATGACATGCCGAGCTTAATTGAGTGAAGGAGTCTGAGCTACCAAATTGAAGTATAAACTAAGCTAATTATTGCCGAGTTGTTAATACTTGCAATTTGAGTACTAGTACCTGTTTGGTTATACTACTATCTATTAGCTGTCGAGAAACTCTTTCTCTCATATAAGCTTTAGTATCATGTTATTGAATTGAATATCCTTAACATGGCATATGAAACTGGGTACGATTACGAATATTATAATGAAGACGTGATATCACGAATTTTAGAATTTGATGGATCTGGCACTTCAGATGAATACATGAATTGGGAATTTCAAGTCGATAAGGTTTTTGAAGATTATTCTTATCCCGAGCATAAGATAGCCTATACTATAAAGAACTCGATGATCACCCTTATAGCTACTTGGTGGAAGAGAATGATAAATTAAAGAATTGATAGGGAAAACACTGAGATCATTACATGGGAAAGATAAGGCATTTGATGCAAAGAAGATTTGTACCCTAAGGTCATTAAGACAAATTGTATGAGAGAAGACCTACCTATGAAGCTAACCTCTCTAAAGCACGAGATCAACTGAAGGAGATTGAAAGACGACTTGAAGTGTTCAAGGATGAAATAAGACAATAGAAAAATGCTGAGTTAAAGAGTATTGGAGGAGGAGTTAAAGGTTGCTGGGGAAGCGAGTAGTAAAAGGGAATAGGACTAAGTTGAATTAAAGTTAAACCCCTATATTCTTGATGCACTCCCATTATCGGCCATCCAAACTGATGAGCATGACCCCAAATGAGAGAAGAAAGAATTAAATTATGACGGAGTGGAAGGGGAAAAGGCTACCGAGCATGAACTTGTGAGACTAACATTAAAACTACGTAAATCGTTAATGATTCTTGAGTCAAAAGAGAAATGTAAGATTTTACATGTTCAAACTCCCCAAGTTCATCAAATTATTTTTGATATAAAAATTGTATTAATCTCTTTGATTGATAGTTGCTGAGGCTACTTGGATAGAGTTGATCAAATATACAATGAACGAAAGGAAAGATCCTTAAATAGGAAGGATCCTTAAAGAGGAGCTTAGTTGATTGAGCTCATGATGAGTGGAAGGAGCTGAGGATGATGCCATCACTAATCATGGACCTGAACTATCTTTAAATCACTTTCTCTAGTTTTTACAAGTTGGTATTTGATCCTGGTGAGATTTGAAGTGGCCAATTACTAAGTTTCGAGTCGAAACTTCTCTAAGGAAGAGGTAATGATAAGTTCGGGGTACCAACCCAACCTGACTACCAAAGTCGAGCTGATCAACTTGCCAACTCATTTCATCTATCAAGCTGAATAATACCATTTCTCGTAGAATGAATGTCAAGAAGCAAAAGGCCCGATCCTTACCCATGCTTGACCAATTACATATTCAGCTTCACGTCTGCTAATATGTTGAGATATTACGTTTTCAAGAGTTGGATCCACTGGGTAAGACACGAAAAGACTAATGCCGACTAATTTTAGAACTCGATAATTATGGGTTGTCCTCTTTAGTGTCTTAACTAAGTAATGCGAGGCTATTTCTAGGACATACCGAATGACCACATATTGACTTCCCAGTAAAATGCACAGTTTTATATTTTTGTACATGCTTGCCTTTATTTTAATTCATAGGCCCAATTATTTAGGGTTTAAGGCCTTGTATATTATTTATAATTTTGCTACTAGGGTTTAAGACGTACTATAAATAGTAATATTTGTAATAATAAAGATAAAGAAAATTAATGAAAAGCCCCTTTGAGTATTTTCTTTTGGAAATATTTTTCCTACTACCTCTTATCAATCCCTTTAACAAGAATTATCGTTAGCAACTCTATCACTCGGACCAATGCATTACATCCAGTGAGTTTTAAGACGTATAGAATTTAGCTGGTGCGTCATATCCGATTAAGTGGCTCATGGATTCGCTAAAACCCTTACTAAATCCACTTTGTTTTCATTCCTTTAATAGGATCGGACCCACCTCAATAGCTGGCCTTATTTGTCCTTGGTGGTATAAGTACTAGGACTAATAGTAGGATTGCCAAAATAGTTTCAAACTTGCCTTAGTTGTATCCCTACCCTTCGAGTTGACTTCTTGAACATTCTACACTAAGACCTTAAATATGAATTTAGTGGTTAAATTTGAATATGGTGATTCCATTAGCTTTTTAATATACTTATTAATATGTTACACATAAATATCTTCTAATTAAATTGATATGCAAAGAAAGTCAACTTTTAACATTTGCAATGAAAAAAGAAGAGGTAAAGCTTACCTATTCTCTATGGTTTTTAAATGCTTTGCAAAAATGTATATTTTATATAGTAATGAGATTTAAAACATTTAAATTGACTAACAAAAAATCTTGTTTCATTTTCTTACATTTTTATTTGTTTTTGAGATGTCTAATAATATTATATATATATGTTCGCATTTTAGCGAAAAATTAATAATGTATATCTTACATTTTGGCATTGTTGCAATCAACTAACATGTGATATTCTTTTAACAAACTAATATCTTTTGTTTCATCATTAAATATGATCTCAGTCACTAATCAATCTATAAAATTAATTAAATAGACTAATATTATTAAAACATAGGCAATAAAAGAAAGAAAAAAAAATCCTAAGGATCTTAAATGACAAGATTAAGGGGCAGTTTACCACCCTTAAGCAAGAGGCCAAAAGTCCCATAGGTCATACTACCCACGACGCTCAAAATTAACCTAGTAAGAGATATCAACCTACATCCTACTTGACTAGGTAGTTTCCTACTAAGTATTATAGCTCACATAGTAGATTCTAGGTAACAATTTTTGAAAACCTTCTTACCTTGGGTAGGGTATGAGAAATGTCTTTATAATACCTAATACTCACCTTAAAACTTGTACTTTAAGGTCATAGGGTATAGGTTCTAAAGTATCATGTATCCATCTTATTTAAGATTATCATTTATATATTATCTAAGTTAGAAAATTTTATTTTAGAAGAACTTGTACTATTTTACTTTCCTAGATGATTGTTCTATGGTGTAGTTTAGTTTCATGTACTTTATCTTTGATGTTATATAGAAGTTGTTCATTATCTTCTAAGGCTAGTGAATATAGAAGTGTCTCAAAAGTAATATTATAATTATAGACAAATAAGTCTCCAATTTATATGTGATATTTTAACTTTTGTTAATATTAATTTTCATTTCATGCTACAGGTTCAACATGTTTTCCTTATGTACATGAAATAATGAAGATAGAACAAGTTACTTATTTGGTATCATGAATCTTGCTACAGAGTCCACATAATACCCTATACTTTTTAAATTCTATGGAGTACAATTTCAATATAGTTCTAAGGTGCTTTAGGGAAAGTAATATGCCTAGGGAAACAACCATTAGGGCATCAAATATGGTTAGTGAACTGATTCGCAATACGATCCCCAATTTAGGGAAACTAGGGTATTAGATTGGATGGGAAACAGATTTAGTGAATTTCCAATAGATTTTCTGCACTAGAGAAGAAATCACTCACTTGAATGAATTGTGATATGAATCACATAATTCGAACAAGGGTTTACTTGCCGTGATCGTTAGATTAATGAGTAGATTTAAGGATGAAAACACTCAAAAGAAACATTCTTCAGTTGATAATCTAAATGTATGACAGAAACACATTTTAGATTATCTAGCTAATGACATAAATTATTTAACAAACTATAATAAAAATGAAATGACTAATGGTGAGGAATACCAATGGACTACTTTGAAACAAACTATTAGGATGGTGTGTAATATGGGAGCGCCAATAGGATGGTCTATCTTGAGACTGTTGGATTAGTTCTCTTATCATTAAGCTCATACGTTATGTTTCGACAATCGTCGCAATGATTTGGAAGTGGGTTACCAGGTTGGTTTTAGTTGCCTCTTTGCTTAAATTTTGTTTGTTGAATCAACTTGACAACATAAATAGGACTAGTAAGGCTCTATTCTCGATCTCTTATGGCATCCACTTACAATACAAAGACTATTACAATAGGGACAACGTCACCACATATAATCGAGCTTTGTACTTTTTTTTCAATTATACCCCCGAACTTTATAGTTGATAAATTGTTCACCTGATTTAATCTTTGCTTGTCTCCTTATACACCTCTGTTATCCTACTTTAATTCCATTAATTGAGTCAACATAAGCATCCAATGGATCATTTACACATGTTTTTTTTTTCTTTTTTACCTTTTCTACTTCCTAGTTAGCATTCAATTTTTCCACATCGGTGGCCATGTAGGAAAGTTTTTCCATGGTTCAAAGAGAAAAAGTTTTCCTATTAAATTAAGTATTCCAAACATGCCATAAGCTTGAGTTTGAAGGATTTACTTACCTCAACATGTTATTAAACTATATTACATTATATGGAAGAAACAAAATTGAAACCTAAGTAATGTAAAACTTGCTGTCAAGGCCCTTAACAATTATATAGTGTAACATTCACACTTGACTTGATTTTTCCTTATTCAATTCTACCTCCAACTTAGGAAAAATAAAAACCATACCCAATCCTTAATATATTATAATATTCTTTCTAATCATGGGAAAATATTTCTAAAAAGTAATTTACATAGTCTAAAAATCAAAACAAAATTGCCCTATCTACTAGGTTTTTATTTTTTCTATGTTGTTAATGCCAATTTTGCTTTGATTTTTAAACGTACATAGATTAGTTTTTAGAAAGATTTTTACATGATTATATAGAACTCTTGAGGTAGATTAAGGATTGCATTTTTTTCCTTAATTTCGAAGTTAAATCAAATAAGGAATGATCGAGTTAAGTTTAGTAGCATTTGTATGCTAAATTGCACAATTGTGGTTCTCAAAGGCCCTTTGATAAAACATGAAAGGAAATATAGTGAGATGATCTTTTCAACTCATACCAAAATGTATATAAGAGGACTAATTTATAGGCACCTCAAACATGGTTAGAGGTAATAGGTAATATTAACCTCATTATTTAATACATTAATTGTTTACTATCGACTACATCTAGAAACCATTTTTCCTAAACATAAATAAAGCTAAAAAAAGGGGAAAATACTGAATAATATTAACTAAAAATCTTACACCCTTGACAAGCAAGTCCTATAATGCTTACATTTCAATTTTGTTTTCCCTATATATGAAATGTGGTTCAATAACTTATTAGGGTAAATACATTCCTTTTTTATTTTTTTGTGGCCATTTAACTTACAAACTTTAAGGTAAGGTGATTCGAACCTTGATCAATCCTAATAAGAGACTAGTGGTAATGCTATTAGACTATAAAAACCTTAGCCAGATAAATACATTCCTTAAACTT
Organism: Lumnitzera racemosa; assembly: GCA_024138005.1. Taxonomy (NCBI): domain Eukaryota; kingdom Viridiplantae; phylum Streptophyta; class Magnoliopsida; order Myrtales; family Combretaceae; genus Lumnitzera; species Lumnitzera racemosa. The sequence goes on along the minus strand of JAMXBC010000005.1, from coordinate 17,878,480 downwards.
AAGCCTATGTCTATATGTAGAATGCCTAAATTAATAGTAATTTTTTTTTTCTCTTTAAGCTATTGTCATGCAAAAACTATCATCCATGGCAGTTGACATGGAAAAGCATAATTCTAAACAAGAAATTGAAAAAAGATAAAAGCATATGTTAAGGATTCATTGGCTACTTAGGTTAACTCAACTAATGGAGTTAGAGTAAGATAATGGAGGTATAAAAGGAGATGAGCAAAGTTCAAATCAAATGTACAATTTAACAGGTTCAAACTTTAGGTTTATAATCAAAGACATTTCCCCACTACAACTATGCAACAAAACTCAATGAATCGGGTTGAATGTTGATGGTCTTCTTCACTAAGCTCAAGGGACCTATAATTCTTGCCTTGATGATAAGATTGATGACTTAACACTCATCGTCACCCCTCTCTTGGAGAAGATTTGAGTCTAGTCTTTAAAAGTTCAATCCTTATTGGTCAAGGACAATCTTGCATGACTCAAACATTGTTAAGTAAACAAGTCTAACTAAGCCAAACTCAAGAATCATTGTCAATACAAACCTTTGAAATCAAATTCTATAAATTCTCTTAGGATTAGAAGTTTCCATAATAACTTAATATTAAGGGCTCGAATCCTCTAACAAGCCTAATTAGTGATGTGTACTCTTAAAATACTATACCGAAGTCATCTTATAACACTTTATAAAACTCCAGCATCTTAAAATGCCCATAAAGTGGTAAACAACTAGTAAGTACTGCTAACTTTTGCATAGTATTCCAAAGAAGAAGTATTATATAATTTAGTCTTCTACTGAAGCAAAAGTTTCCAATAAACCATAAATGTGCCCTTAAAACCACAATAGGACTATGATATCTATTAGTAGCACATATTTCTAATAATGGAACAAAATTAACCAACTTTAAATTTAACACATGATTGGGTAAATACCAGTAGTCACAATATAGTCCTAATGTCCAAATAGCTAGCATCTATACACTTACATCTTCTATCATATCTACCCAACAAAGAGACCTCTAATATTCATCAATATGACACCTTTATATTCAACAATATAACCTTCTTTGATAACTAAACTCCATATAACTACTCCTATTGACTTTACAAGCCCTTCACAAGTCATGTTAGCAACTTCCCACCTTTGCATCACTAACTCAATTCAATATACAATTGCTCCATGAGTTAACATAATACAACACCAAATACAAATATTAATTATCGTATCCCTAATAAGCCCTAACAATTATCTTATAAGATCTCATAGGTACGATACAACTATGATACATATGAACACTAGGAAACCCCATTAATTGGTCAAGATTGGATAGCCTTAAAGATAGAATGGAAGTACTTAGGGTCAATAAGGGCTTTATGGGTTTGGGGTAATGAGACTATTTTAAGAACCTTGGTGTTGATTCATAACTTAACTTAGTCCTAGATTTCATGGGGTATGAATCAACATCGCTATCATCTCCCTCACCACTATCGTTCCCATCATCTACCTTTGCTTCATCAATAAGAGGCTTTTAACTAGTCATAGAAGGTATTTGCCCTTCTTTTTTATTCTCTTCCCTTCAGGGATTTTAATACGTCACTTTGGACATTGAATAATAAAGTGTCAATTGTCTAAACACTTGAAGCACTTCGTTTCAACACAATTGACTTTTACTATAATATTCGATTTTGTAGAAGTAGCCTTGAATGCCTCTAGTTGATTCAAAATATCTACAAGAGATGAGTATATTTCTACATAGGGTAATTGCTTTTGTTGCTATTGTTCCACTTCTTATGCCTTGTTTAACATTTCATATCTTAAGGAACTAACTTCTCTAGCTATTTCATCATTAAATCTCCTAACAAAACTACCTATAGTACACATATGAGGCTTATACTAGTCATTTTACCTTAAGAAAGATTTATGTTCTTCTACATACTCCTTAAAATTCATGTAACCTTGCCTCAACCTAGTTGGCTAATTACTACAACTAAAAGTACTACACTCGACATGTATGGTTTGAGTGTTTAAGACAAATAGGTAAGTGTTTAGGGTAATGTATAGGATGAATGGAAGGTTAGAATACGTTTGGAGTTAGTGTTTATATATGAGGAAAATGTTTAGGGTTTGGGCTTGGGTATGGCTAGGTATATCAAAAGTGTTCAAAATTTTGTTTAAGCTTAAGTTGTTTAGTGGAATTTTATCAAACATTCGATTGGCAATTTGATATCCTCTCTACAATCACTTAAGAAAACTCCACCAACTATAGAAACAATCTCTTCACTCCATTGCATAGCAAACACAACAAGAATAGATTCAAGTACAACACAATCTATGTAGTGCACAACAATCATGTATAACTACATATTCACAAGAGCATTCTCTTTTTGATGCACTTATGCTTTGATACCAAATTAAATGTGATGTGTGTAGGGAGAGATCCATTAGGACATCAAATACAATTAAGTGAGTCAAGTCATAATGAAATCCTTAATTTAGGGAAATTAGGATTTTGTGAATGGGAATGGCTCAAGTGAATTCCCAATAGATATTAAATGCAAAAGGAGAATTCACTCGCTTGAATGAATTGTGATATGACTCACAATTTTAATAAGGGTTTACACATTACAATCATTAGATTGATGAGAGTAAGTTTAAGGAGTAAAATATTCTTAGAGGAAATACTCTTTAACTGATTATCTAAATGTCTAATACAAATACACTTTAAAATATCTAACTAATGGCATAAACGTAATTAACAAATAGTAAAATCAAAATAACACCTAGTAAGGAACATTGATGGATTGGTTCGGAAACAACAAACAAGATGGTTTGCAATATGGGAGCACTAGTAAGATGGTTTATCTTAAGATCATTAGTTTAGTTCTCTTATCTTCAAACTCATGCCTTATATTTCATTAACCGTTACGGCAAGGAAGAGAACAATAGGCCAATTTTAGTTGCTTCTTTGCTTACATTCTATTCATTAAATTGGGTTGATCATATGGAGAGGACCAATCAGATGGTAAGCTCTAGAAATTTGCAGTAGTATCTTGTTTTTCTTGTTTCTCAAAGTTTAAACTTATAATATGACACTTCAACTCCACTCTTGGTCTATTATAGCATCTAAGTATAGTATGAAGACTATTACAAATATGTAATACAAAAGACTCAATGAATTGGGTTAAATATTGAAAGTCATCTTCATTGAGTTCAAGAGGCCTCTAGTTCTTGCCTCGATGGAAGGACCAATGACTTAGCACTCATCAGTAGGTTTCAATTTTAGAATTTTGGAACTAATACCTTATAGGGTAGGGTATTGGCAAGGCTTTATATTGTACACACCTTATACTCACTTACTCTTACAAGGCATGGTTTATAAGGCTTTTTGCTACAAAATCATTTTTCTTTTTCAAATCCTTAGTTTTAGGGATAATGGTAGCTGTGCACCGCCTTAATTGGTTATGTAACTCACTACCTTAGGTAGGTGACATAACTTATTAGAGTTTTTAGACTCTTGCTAACCACTTGAAGGTCTATGGGTAGCTGGCTAAGTGCCTTATAGTTTAAGCTTGATTATTTTGTTTTAGTTTTCTTTCTCTTTGTTTTTAGCAACTTTTTATGATTTTCTACCAAAGAATATAATTAAATATATTTAAGACTATTGATTTTACAAATTAGTTATAATGGACCAATCGAAAGTGACATATGCCCTCACTAATAGTAATATATAGTGAAAAACACATGTCATGAGTTTATTAAGAGAAAAAGAAAAAAACATAAGTCGATTGATTGTAAAAGTACAAAAAAAAAAACATGTCATATTTTTTACTTCTCTCTAGTATTAAGTTTTTAAAATTTACCAAAATTAAAGGAAAAGAAATAGAAAAGCATACATTGTTCAAAACTAAAGTAAGCAATCAAGAAGAGATAAATTTGTTATTTAAAATTTTAAGATGAAAATTTGCCTTTTTACAAAAATTGATTAAAGTTCTAGGGTATGCATAATATAGGAGATAAATATTTTAGAATTGTCATACCTTAAATAGGAAGAGTCATAACATTTCTGCCGTATAAACCATTTTAAGATAAAAATTGACATCACAATTGCTATCATACACATAGTTTAGAAAAGGCATACTTGACTTAACTATTTTGAAGCATCCACTTTGGTACTTCTTTGATATAAAAGTTGTGGTTTAATCATTCAAAAACAGTTTTCAAAAGAGACCTATGGTATATAACTTTAAATCATGTAAGTATTCGCAAAACTACATTTACATGCGAGGTTAACATTTTTAAAGAGAGAACTTACGAAATCCAAACTTCTAGTTACTTAAGGACAAACCAGTAGTAAAAAACTATTAGGCCACTTGCGGAGACCCAATTAGTTTTCCTAAAAGTACAAAGATAGCATCTGATAAGAAAGTCTAGCCATTTTCTTCATTATCCTCACTCTTTGTCCCAGTTTGTCATTAGATTGGAAATTTGGTGAAATTTTACCTTTTATTATGAACTTGCAAAAGAACCTAGAGGGGAATGAGAGAAAACTTACTCAATAAGTGTGATGAAGACAGAAGTATGCATTTAGTCAAAACAACCAGGGTTTTCAACCAAATTAGTTATATGCCAATGCATGAATAAGCAAGTATCATCGCAACGATTTTATTTGGTTCCTCAAGATATTAAAGAGATTAGGCTTACTTTAATTCAAGTTAAGGAGTTTAATGCTACTCACTTACAAATCAAGATTAAACTAGGCCTTATATAACGGAGAACACCCCTTCTTAAGACTACCTTAGAACTACAATCCCAAATCTTGCCATGATCTTATCTCTTGTTTCTTAGTTTGACTAAGGGTAGGAAAAGGGCTATTTTAGCTATCTTTATTGAAAGGTTCGTGTTTGGCTTAAAAATTCTAGCTATTTTCTTAAATAGGTTTGTAATGCTTTAGGCTAAAAATAGTGAATTGCTAAGTCAATAAACGCTAATTGGCCCATTTTATCCACTTGGCCAAAAAGTTTCAAGCTTGTGTTAATAAGGTGTTTAAAACCATAGCCTTATAAACTAGTACCATAACCTTCCATAATACATATGGGACACTTAACCATAGGATATCATAAACCACCCCCTTCTTAAATATACGACATTTTTGTCACAAGACCTTACAATTGGACTCAGATCTTTTTCCCTTTTCAATAGACGATTTAAGCTACCATTACCTATAAGCCATGTTAGAAGCATGTAAGGAGTCATACCCCGATGACTCCTTACCTTCCTCGAACCTCTTCTTTAAACTGGAGCCAGACCCAAATCATCCACCTATTGGTAAATGGTTCACTCTGATACCATTTGTAATGCCCCAAGCCAAAAGCATTGAATATCTGAGCCAATAAATACTAATGGGCCCGTTTTAACCACTTGGCTCAAAAGTTTCAAACTTATATTAACAAGGTGTTTACAACCATAGCTTTATAAATTAGTAACATACCCCATAATTAGAACACTTAACCATGGGATCTCATAGGGTTGCATTACATGTCAAGTTAAAAGTTAAGCCGAGTTTAAGTTAATTTATTTTTAAGGTAATCAATCAATTTCAAATAAGCCAAACAAAACAATATACACAAAACAAACATGACATGGAGCTTAGCTCCCATTATAGCAAATCAATGTCAATCACAAATATTACATAAGCACATTCAACTACTTATAGCCAAAAGCAAAACACACTTAAGTCTCTACGTACTGTGAAATATTACTCCAAAATATTGTAAAGTATTGATCCTAACTTATCTAGACTCATAGATATCTTAAGCCTATACGTCAATACGAGATTCTTCTTCATTTAGGTCACTTAAGAAACAAATATACATTACCAAAGTCACCATAAGTTGGATTCGAACTATTTATGTATATTTACATTCTTAGGGCTTTTTTGGACTTAACTTCTATATTATCCTCTAAATAATATTTTAAGTTAGGTTACTTGTAAATTTCTAAAATAATTATCCTCTTACATACACTTTGAGTTCATACTAGTTAATAGTTTCATCTATTTCTTCTGATGTACTCTCTAAGTCCATTTTTCACAATATTACCTAGCAAATCGTCTAATAAATCCTCTAATTAGCTAAAATACTATATAACCTATAAAACTTCTCCTTCCTTATCTACTTCAAGTTAGGATTGGTAAAAGATATCTTAGTGAAAGGTTATCTACCACTCATCTAACAATAATATCATTATTACAAATTAGGAATTTATCATATAAACTAACATATAGGTAAATAATAAGATATTACATAATAATCTATATAAGCATCTAGTTAATTCCCCCTAAAAAATACTATAAACTCATAAAAAATATATATAGTTTAAGGTCTAGTAATTGCAAAGCCTAAACCTTCCCATTACATTTTTTTAAAATGTCAATTTTAATCCTAATTTTATTTAAAAAATAGCTTAAATCAAGTATATAATTAGATAAAATTACAAGATCTAAACTACGTACTCCTTATATCGTAACTAAACTCCAATAGTTACAACATTCTAATTTCGTAAGAATTTATTGAAAATTTCATTATTTCTCAAATTAGAAAAACAAGGTAGATTTATCAAAATAAATTTAGTAAATACTAAATGTGTAACTTAACAAAATCTCCTTTTATGTAAATTAAATATAATGTGAAGAATCAGCAAACGAAGAATTAGCTCAAAATCACGTTATTTATTATTTTTAAAAATTAATATAAGAGAGAGAAGAAAAGTAAGTCTAGATATATAAAGGTTCCACTTTATGCTTTAGTGCTTTTCACTTGCTCCATGAGCTCAACCTATATGAATCTTATAAGCGGTCTCATCTAAGAATGAGCATAATAAATTTCATGTCTAATACAAGAATTCTACTCTCAAAATCAAAAAAAGAAATGCTCCACTTGTTGCATCCTTTATGCTTCTCATTGTTTATCATCGACTCTACCAATTTGACGTGATAAGCTACTTCTCCCAAACAACCCTACATAGTTTATATAATTGGTAATTAAAGTAATCACTTGTTTATAGAGAAAAACTCACTATAGAGCACACGTTGAATCAGTTTTTCAAACATCTACACTCAATGATTGTTAGCTTTAACTCAACGATCTCGATACCCAACTTTCCTATAATTGAATGGTATTCATCAATCTTCAATTGAAATGCCTATATAAGAGGTTGAGCATGTCATAGTGATGCAAGTAATGCCCTTCATAATCTTGGTTATAACTCTCCTAAGGCTATATATTAAAGAAAAAAAAACTAATTATAATGGTTAAATTCGTGTCTAGGTTTGGATCTACCTTTTAGATCCGAATACAGAACATGAGACACACTAAATATTCATTTATATTTATATTTTATTGCATAAATAATTTATTTCTAAGCTAGAAATCTTAATTAAAGGTATAAGATATTTTAACTATATACTCTTCTTGCTATATGGTAGTTTAAATAGACAAAAAATTATGAACTTATGTATAGATTTTTCAACTGTCTCCCTTTAAAATCCAATAAGTAATGTGATAAAATTCAAAATTGATATTAGCAGTAATACTAATATCCATTTAAGTAATGACTCTACTTAATTTAATAATGTTATGTAACTTAAATTTAGTAATGTTATATACTCTTCTTATTACATTATAGTTTAAATGATGAAAAAATTATGAACTCATATGTAGATTTTTTTATTGTATCCATTGAAATCAGACAAACAATGTGATAAATTTGGACATTATCATTTAATCAATGGTTCTACTTAATTTAGTAATGTCATATAACTTAAATTTTTGGATTTTCTATATATGGTAAGTTTTTCTTTCTTAAAAACTTTTATTTGGATTATAATATTTCATTAAGTATGAAGATTCTATATCATTTGTCTTTATGAAATGTAAACATCATTATTGTTCTTTTCTCTTTGTATCTATAAATATTTTATAAATTTAATTATAACTTTTTAATCAATAAATAATATCAAACATAAGATAAATGAGATATAACATGACAGTAAGAATTATTAGCCTTAATATAAATAGATTAAACTTAGAATGAAATACGCTGGGTCATAGGTTTAGGGTTTCATATATGATTAATAAACAAATCATAACATGAGTTTAGGTATTTTGAATATGAACCCGTTTAGATATAAAACGAGACATGATATGATAAGATGAATTGCCAACATTAATCTAAAGAATAATTCCTTATAAAAAATAGATAAAAATAATCCCTATTATTTTAGAAACAAAGGCATCATGGTAACTTCTTCCTTTCTTATTTATTTTAAACAAAATTGGAATTATAGAATAATAACTTCCATTTCCTTCTAATTTTTCTTAACTTGTCAATTAAAAACTAAAAACTCTCTTTCTATATCTCAATAAGTCCTACAACACTCTCTTTCTCTCTGTCTCCTTCCCTACCTATAGTCATATTATGCAAATTCCAACTACAAAGTAATTAATTGCCTTATTCCCATCTTGATCTTGTCTATTAAGCTAAGAAGTATTAATCTTAGTCAAGAAATTGGTCATTATAATTTTTTGAAGTTTGGTACATAAAAGGAAGACTAGAGTAAATTTTGGTAAGTGTTATTTCAATTTCAAGGTTTTCAATTTAGATGATAAGATTCTAGTCAGTGGCATTATTGCTGAAGGAGGAACACAACTTGGATGTGGGCTTTACTTATCCATTGGTTACGAAAGCATAAGGTACCTTTCTTATTCCTCTTTCTTGTTAATCCTTTTGATAGTAATTGTAGTGTTTAATTATAATTGGAGAATGAAAAAGAACCAAAGTTTTAATTATCATTTGTAAAATATATCATAATTGTGTTTAATAAATAGTTAAGGGCTTTTCAGTAAGTTATGGTTATAAAATTCTAAATAAAATTGTTGTATCTATTGTATTTAGAAGAAGTTAATTAGTTAAATCATTAAATTTGAGGAATTGATTTACTCGAAAAGTGATCAAATTGAGTTCTTTAAGGTAAAATTTCAAAAGAAAAGGCTAAGAATAATGGAAGACGCAAGAAAAATAGTCGACCTAATTAATAATTTGGTTGATTGAATTATTTTAGGTTAACCTAATTTGGCATGGGTACTTGGACTTACTTAAAGTTATTTTGATTGATTGAATTTCAAATTTAGCCATTTGAATTTAGAATGTGGTCAAACATATTTTCCTCTTAGGGTCTTAGTTCAACCATTTTTGAAAGATGGTTGACCTAATTGAGTTTTACTAAAGTTCTAATGATATAATTCAAATACTATCAATTTTTTAACTTAAGAAGTGAGTAGTAACCATAGGAATGTAATCTTTTAGATTGTTAAGATTTTGCTACATTATTGCTCCTATGCAAAGAACACTCAAATTATTAGGTTACTAAAAGTGATTACAATGGATTGTTAGATGTAGCATCCTATGAGGGTAGCAATCTATAGTAATATGATACTTAACTTAGGAGTTGAATTGCCATGTATAGATAAGGGAGTTTTGGGTTAGCTAGTCACTATGATAAAGTCCTTCAGGAAGAGGTATTAACTAGGTTTTAATAGTTGAATGAGATATTACTATAGATGGTTTACATGGACTAGTTATTAGTGGATGATACTAATGATGAATATCTAGAATCAGACAATTGAGAGTTGTGGTTTATGTTATCTATACCTAGATATGGTTGTTAGAGAGTTTGAACTAGATCAAGTCAATAGCAACATCATGCTATCTCCTACACCAAAAAATAATGATAATTAAATTGATGATTACTGTACTAGGAGTCATTAGTTGCTCATTTAGGGCTTTGTGTTTCAAGTATTAGTGCTTTTGTTGATTAAAATCCTTATGATAACTTTGGTATAACTTGTTTTGTAAGAGTAGCTAAGATGATAATGGATCCCAATATGTAAATGCTTAAAATGTGGAATGGCATTTGTTAAAGTTTATGTTTTTTAGGCTTTCTTTTTTATAATTTTTATTGCTATCAAAACTTATGGTGGTTACCTCCATTGTGAGCTTTCATTGTTTTTCCTAAAGCTTATGCTACCGATCTAATTTGTGGATAGCCTATGCATTCCAAGTCTTGTGTACTTATATTGTGGTATGAGCATGCAACAAGGTTATTGTAATGCCCTAAAGGGAGCTCAGTAAGATTATTTAAAATTTTCATATCATGTATGCACTTATGATACAAAAATTACTTCATAAGTTAGAGATTGCAAGACTCTAATTAATTTATCACTAAGGCTTCTAATTTTTAATATATTAACTTGTCATAAAATATAAATAATTATAGATATCCAATATTCTATAGTTTATCAGAAACATAGAGAATCGATATCTCCTATTAAATAATTAGACAGAGTATAGCAATTTTATAAATTACAATAGTTACTAAATATTATAGAGCCCTAACATATAAGTACTTTCTATTTCTACTCTTATATTATTCTACTGGTTGGAATGCTCTGCACTCGAGTCATAACCTAAATCTGAGCTTTTAGTTAACCTACAAAAGGAACTATAAGGAGGTAAGCTACATCTAACTTAATGAGATATTCCTTCTATTACACCTTTCAAGCAAAAGCAAGTTAAATTAGCAACCATATGAGTGTAGACAAATTGTACACAATGTAGCAAAGAAATATATACAACCATCTGAAAACCATATATAGCTTAGATTTTCGCCCTCCATAACTAGGGTTAGAGATGATGGTCTATTAAACTTAAGTTCCATTCACACTAGCATCTATGTCATTAGATAGCCTCATACGACAATCAATATTATCTCTTTTTTTTTTCTTTCTTTCTTTCCTTTTTTTTTTTTTAATTTGTGATTTAGCATACGCTACAAGTATGATGTGAGTAGCATACGCAGTCTACTTACCCCTAAATGGTGAACTCTAAGATATAACCCTTAGCTATGCAGTTAGTGTCTCTAGTGCCTAGTAAGCTTGTAGGTTAAGGTGGGGTTATGTTGCAAATGTGCACCATGCAAAGACTCAAATAATAATAATCACAGCCTTTGTTGGACCCTTCCATCCAATACGCATAGTGTAACAGCAAATAAATTCCTACTGATGCTTGATATGCATAACCATTTAATTTAATAAGTCAAATATAGTTAGGTCTAGTTTATTTAAGAAGCCAAACAATCATTGTAGATAATCATCATATCAAAGGATACTATTAATTTATCACTCAATTTGGTCCATCTATCTTATGATGTTTTGGAAATCAAGATAAATAAGAACCATTCCCATGCATGATTCCTAATTCCTAATTCCTTATATCCAGTTAATAGTAGTCCCACAATTAAGTACGACTAATTTGCAAGCATAATTAAGTATAATAGTTATTAGAATCCTCACTTGACCAAAACCGTTAAGGATTGTAATACTCTACAAGCAGCTCGCCCTCTTGATCTATGTCACTTGATAAAGAAAATAAGAAGAAGAAGCTAATGAGTACTTAACTGTAGTGCTAAACTATATAATTAACTAACTATCCTATTTATATTTCCCGATTTTTATTAAATCTTTAATTGTATATAACTTTTCCATTTTAACTTCAATTTTTTACAATCTTATAGTCAACATTTATTGTTTTCGGATATACTTCACATGGTGAAGTCTATTTTTAAAGTTAGGACTTGTATTTTTAGATATAGGCCTGGACAATGACAAATTATACACATTTAAGGCCAATCATCTTTTCATTTATTTCTTATAGGCTTTTCTTGCTGATTCTCTAAATTGGGCCTCTTATAAATTTGTTATTGGATCTAAAGATTATGTAGGCTTATCGTTTACATATTTTATTCCTATTAGGCTTGGCCATAAATTTTAGGATTTTTATTCCTATTGGGCTTAGCCATAAATTTTAGGATTTCTTAGTGGCCCCTTATCTTGAAATTTTACTAAAGTTGTAGCCAAATTTATCCAAATGATTAGTGAGCTTTCTAAAATTTTTGTTTAGACCTAAATGATTTTAGTAGATTTTATATTCTCTAGTTTCTTATCCTTTTGGGCTGAAATTTTATACTCTAACCCCGAATAAGCCTTTTTTTTTCTAAGTTTTCCAATTCTACACTTTATGGACTTAAATTATTTATACACTTTTGTTCCTAAATAAACTAAATAAAAGTTTTGAACCTCTTTTTCTTTCCAAACCAGATTTCGAGATGGACTTTAGGAGGGATTTTCTATTGGAGCTTTTTATGTTAAAATTTATGCCCAAACCTAAATCGGGCTTTATGTATTGGTTAATGGGCTAACTAAATTTTTATTTAGGCCCAAATAATTTTATTACAACTTGAATTTTCTGTTTCTCCTTCTTGTGGGCATAAAACTTATTTATTTTACCCTAAGTGGGCTTTGTCCTTGATTTTTCCAATTTAATACTTTATGGGCTATATTTATTTGTTCATTTTTGCTTATATTTTAATTAAATTAGATTTTTAATGTATATTTCCCCCTTACTAGACCAGATGATGAGCTCTCTTGTGGGTTTCTTAGTCCATTTTACCCTATTTTCACAAATTAATGCATTTAAGCCCTAATTTGCTAATTGTCCTAATTAATATTATAGTAAATATTCTAAATTAGTTTATAATTATTATTTTCCATAAAGTAAAATGTTAGGTTCGAAATTTTAGTGAGCTGACCATGTTACATTTTTAAGAATTTTTTTTATAATTTTTCAAATCTTATTGATTTTATTATTTTCATTAATTTATAATGTTAAGTTGTTATATTTTATATCATAAAATAATTAAATAAAAGAAATAATCCTAAACCTAGAAAATATATGTTGTTGTAGCTACATATACCCAAATATATGTATTTTGTATTTATTATCACATTTTTAGAAAAACAAAATACCTAAAAGTATATATACATATATATATATATATTCAAATATTACATATATACACATAAATACATTTATTATTATATATTTTATTTTTAATCAAGAAAATAATAATAAAAATACATATTTAACTATGTAGGTGTATACATATATATATGTATGCATATACTATTTGCGAAATATATATGTGTATAATACAAATATTTTTGTATACAGACACTTTAAACCTAGAAAATAAAACAAAAATACATACACAACAAATTTATGTGTATGTATATAATTTTTGTGCTTTTTTTAGCTTTCATATTATGTATATAGGTATATATACTATTTTCAAAAATTTATATATATATATATATATACATATACATAGATTCCATATATGTCTAGAAGATTTAAAATAAAATAAAATAAAAGTATAGAAGCAAAACCTAGCATATATGGCATCTATGTGCATATATACTTATATACTTACATTGATTGACTTTTTTTCTGAAATATATATATACATACATAATATATACACCTTACATTGTCTATTATAACAAGAAATTAACTTACATATACTCACAACTACTAAGGTACTATCTAAATATATAAAGAAAATACACATAAAACTTAAGTACAATAAACTAGCAAAATACAAGAAAAGAAAATTACAAGGATAAAGTGAAAGGAAAAATTTTTTCTAATGTTACTTTATCTTTTTTCCTTGAGATCCTCTTGTGTTTGCTAAATTCTTATTGGAAATATGTATGACGATATATTATATTGTAAGGTGTAATAAGGGTTGAGAGGAAATACAAGTAAACAAAAGGAAAGAAAGAAAAATAAAATAAAGAAGAGAGGAAGTGCTGCTTATGTTGATTTTGAGGGGTTGAGGGAGAAAATTTTTGTATGATGAAAAATTGAAACAAAAAGGGAGGAAAGGGTGCTTATTTTGAGTGCTTGTTGTATCAACGGGAAAAGAAGGATTTAACTTATCTTTTATACTTATTGGATTTGTAAATGTGGCGATATGTTGTCTCCCTTGTGCAACCAAAAGTGATTGAAATGTGCATTTTGTCATGTAAGAAGGATAGGCTTAGGTTTTAGGGTAATGATGAAGTCTTGGGCTGTATGTTTTAAGGTTTTTGATGTGTGAAAAAAGATGAGAAAAAGAATGGAATAGGAATGGGTTTAGGGTTTTCTTATACAATTGAGGTTTTCAAATCGTATATCGGAGCTTTTCATATTTGTTTTAGGTTTCAAATTTTAAAAGTTAATTGATTTTAGATTTATCTAGTTTTGTTCACTTTAGAAAATATCTATAGCACTCAAGTTTGACACTATATTTAAAAGGCTAAATCTACAAGGTTTACAGTTATCATACCATCGGTTTCGAGTTGTAACAACTTTAGGTGGTAAAGTAGCATATGCATCAAGATCTTTAATGAATCTAGGAAGATACGATTTATAAGATGGTACGATGGTCAAGTAGAATATAGGTTAAATGTTTCTTTTGGAAGTGAACTTTTTATATTTTAAGGATTGTTGTATCATATTTCTCAAAATGATATGACATTTGGAGGCATTGGTGCATATGTATATATTATGAATTATATATGCGCATTTAAGAGTTTAACTTATTCTAAGTCTTGAGATGCTAAGATTGCATAAGTTATCGAGCTTAAAAAAGATAACTAAATGAGTGATTATGGAATCAATCCATGGTATGTATTTGATTTCTTAGCATGACATGTATATATGTTTTGCAATAACTACTATTAGACATTATCGATCACCCCATTTGGGAACTTAATGTTTCTAGTACTACTACTTAGTCTTATGAAGATATGCCCGGTTTAAATTCATCTATTGTAGTTCACAAATTGCTAACCAGGGAGGAAATAAAACCCAAAAGACAAAAGCGTAGATGATTTAGGTCGGATATACTCCTCAAAAAAAAAAAAAAAAAGAAGTGAAGAAGTTATTAGAAGTTAGGTCCATAAAAGTATCAGATTACCTCGAATGGGTAGCAAATGTGGTACCAATGTTGAAGAAAAATGGGAAAGTTAGGGTTTGCCTAGATTTTTGTGATTTAAACCAGGCAACACTAAATGATAACTTTCCTTTGCCAATCGTCCCATACTAATCACTCTTATACTAGGATAGCTATTGATTCTCTACTTGACAATCCTTCTTGAGTCGATGGGATGCATGTTGGGGTAGAAAGATGAAACGGGAAGAAAAGAGCATCTTATATACTATTTGAGCAAGAAATTCACAGAAGGCAAGCAAAAATACTCAAAAGTGGATAGAACATGTTGTGCCTTAATATGGGTTATGCATAGGCTCAAGCAGTACACTCTCTATTATTTAATAGAGTTGTTGACAAAACATGACCCTTTGAGGTATTTAGAAGAATAGCTAACGTTGATTGGGAGAATACTAAAGTGGCAAATACTACTCTCTGAATATGATATCAAGTACGTAAGTCAAACTTCAGTCAAGGGGCAAGCGATGGTTGATTAGTTGGCAAAATACCCATTAGAAGATGAGAATGATGGTTCAAAAGCGCAATTTCCTGATGAAAGTGTGGTAATGGCAAATAATTAGGAATGATAATTGAGCTTTATGAAGTTTCTTGAACTAGCAATTCTTTACATTATATGAATTTGTCTCTTCATCAAATTTGAATTCTTTCCTTTGGTTACACAAAAAAAAAAAAAATACTATAGTAAAGCACACAGCCACAATAATGCTACCTTAAGAACTACACATTCACTTCCACAATTTAACCTTCCACAACAGCAGGAAAGGTACTTTCACCTATCTAAAAAGAAATTCGGTATGTATACTTATTTTAATTAGGATGCATTAACCTAGGCTGCTTATGAGGCCAAAGTTAGACGATTAATAAGATTTAGAGGATGGGACCAACTCTTAACCATTAATGAGCCGATATATAACTAATTAAGTCTAAAATTTCTTAGCACCATCATGTTAAGTACTAATAATATCACTCTAGGTAACATAACTCTATTCACTTTAGGTGTTTTTGTCAGGAGATGGGTATGTCTATGGATGATGTAGGCATTCATATGGGGATTTTTCCAAGTAACTACATTAGGACAAGTGAATGTAAGGAATTTCCACATACTTTACCTAAAGGAGTACCACAGTCATTTGTGTGGGGTGATTTGACTACAAATGGAGGAGTTTTTATTCCAATGAGGTCGAAGGCTTTAAAATTGGGTAACCCTACCTTAGGATTAATTCATTATGCTTTGCTTAGAAATATCACAGGTAGAGAGAATAGTTAAGGGGGTATAAATGAAAGGGAAAAATTATATTTACATAGTATTCGCAGCCTATTAATCTGCATATTGGTTCTTTAAAACCTAGGCCACTAATGAGTGTACCAAGACTATTTTTGTAAGTTCTTTCATCACTCACTTAATGATAAGCTTACGTAGTCTTCCTAATGCATTACGCTTGCAACGATTGGATCCTCCTAAACCCCCTTACATGTGATGCTATAAAGCTATGCAACTCCTAAAACCACTTGAGGTCCCACTTGGGCCCACTAGTGAAGCAACCACCTTGTCATCATCCAGGTCACAAGCATCATCTTCTTTAGTTGTTACCACTATTTAGAGATTTATTTAGAGACTCTTCAAGAGTTAAGGGTTTTGCATATGGAAAGGGATAAGAGTGATGCCAAGAGTAAACAAATAGTATCTATATAAGGAAAAAGGTACTCAAAGTATATATTAAGAGTGATCCGATATTATTACAATTACAAGTACAAAGGTATTTATACCCATGAGTTAGGGCAACCTGCCTGAGAGGAAAAGACAAAAGGGTATTTCCTAAGGAAATAATGTATAAGATATAAAGGGTAAAATGAATATACAAGAAAAACAATCATTGGTGCAATGGATCCTGCACATGAAACTGTACATGTGGCGATACTACAGTGGCGAAGTCATTAGAAGATGTCGACAAAAAGTACGGGCAAATAGGCTTGTCTGAGCAAGGATGGCTTAGTTAGTCCGAATTCTCTCTCTTAGCTTCTCGATAAGGAGGATGCTAAGTAATTAGTTGGTTTGACATAGGAAAGTAATCATCAACTTAGCATACTATAAAAAATGGGTGGTCATATGGTATTGCATGAAGAGTAACTCAACAAGGAAGTACTCGGTCTTAGTAAGGGTTGGTTAAAACAGAAGGATTAGTCGTGCCAACCCCTGTAGTCCTCAGATATGGTTGCTTAGAGGTATGGTAGCTTGATTCCATCATTCTTATTGGGTTGTTTTGGATTTGGGATCAAATCTGAATGGTGTTTTCTTAGTTCTCCATTAAGGTGATATGGACTGAGGTTGGCAATGTTAAAGGTATTAGAGACCCCATAGTCCTCGAGAAATTCCAACCTATAGGCATTGTCATTGATTTTCTAGAGGATTCTGAAAGGTCCTTTCACTTTCGTAGATAATTTGTTTCTTCTCTTGTTTGAGAACCGCTCCTTGCTAAGGTACAACTACACTAAGTCTCCTGGTTGAAATCATTTAGCTCTACCTTTGGTCCTTTCTTTCATTCTTCTAGCAGCTTGGTCGATGTGCTGAAGGGATTATGCTTTAGCTGTTGTATCAAGGTCCTCTTGTATGGATATTAGTACAAGGGCATAGTCGAGGGATAACTTAGGATTGAACCCATAGATTACCTTAAAGGGAGTCTGCTCAGTGACGTCAGGTACTATTCAGTTATAGGAAAACTCAACCATTGGCAGGCAAACGTCCTAATTAGCCAAGTTCTTATCTACTACAACTTAAAGCAATGACCCCAAAGTACGATTAACCACCTCTATTTGGCCATTAGTTTGGGGGTGACATGAGGTACTGAAAAGTAATTTAGTTCTTAGTCAACACTACAAGGTTCTCTAGAAATGGCTAAAAAACTTTGGGTTCCTATCGAAGACTACACTTCTTGACACGCTGTATATCTAAATAACCTCATACAAGAAAAGAGAAGCAATGGCTAAAGCACTGTGAGTCTTGGTACAGGGCACAAAGTGCGCCATCTTACTAAACTAATCCACGACGACCATTATAAAATCTTTGCCTTAGGTAGTTCATAGCAGTTCGAGAACAAAGTCCATGCTCAATTCAGTCCACGGCCTCATTAGAATAGGTAGGAGCATCGCTTTCCCTTGCTTAGCTTGGCACTTTGCCTTCTTGCACATAATATAACTTTCGATAACTTGATGTACACCTTTCCTCATTTTCAGCCAAAAGAATTAACCATTTATCAATTTACAAGTCCTACTGTCCCCAAAATGTCCAGTGAGGCCACCACTATGGGCTTCCCTAACTAGCAGCTCTCTTAGTGAACAAGTCAACATGCATAATTTTTCTCATTGAAACAAGTACCCATTCTCCATATGATATTTGTCTACTGTCTTACCATCTATGCATCACAAATCCAAAGTGTGGATCCTTAGAGTACTGTTCTTTGATACTCACAATCCCAAACAGTCTACTCTGTAGTTCTAATAAAAGCATATATCTCCTCAAAA
This sequence comes from Lumnitzera racemosa, assembly GCA_024138005.1. Lineage (NCBI taxonomy): Eukaryota > Viridiplantae > Streptophyta > Magnoliopsida > Myrtales > Combretaceae > Lumnitzera > Lumnitzera racemosa. The sequence continues at coordinate 17,860,004 of JAMXBC010000005.1, read as the reverse complement.
GAGCATCGATAATTATGTTGCTCTTTCCTTGCTTGTACTTAATTACAAAATTTAACCCTTCATGGAATTCAACCCATCTCGCCTACCGCTTTAACAACCAAGTCTGACTCTAGAGGCACCACAACAATTCATGGTCAGTATATGTGACAAATTGTCTCGACGGTAAATAATGCTACCATACATGCATTGCTCGAATTAGTGCCAAAAGTTTCTTATCATACACAGAATAATTTAATTGGAGTCCTCGAAGCTTCTTACTATGGAAGGGAATTGGCCGGCTTTCCTACATCAAGATAGTACCTATTCTAATGTCCAATGCATCGCATTTTAGCTCAAAAACTTTGTCAAAGTCAAGTAGTACTAACACTAGGGCAAAGGTCGACCTTTCTTTTACTTAGGCAAAGCTCCTCTCCTCCCTTTCTCCCCATTAGAAATCAGTGTTTTTTTTTTTGTTAGTTTAGTAAGTGGCGTAGTGAGGGTACTAAAATTCCTAATGAATCGTTTATAAAACAAAGCTAGTCTATGGAAACTTCTCACGTCGACACAATTAGTAGGAGTTGGACAATCAACAATTGCTTGGATCTTCTCATCATCGACTCGTAAGCCTCCTCTAATGATAACATACCCTAAGAATACCATTTCCTCCTAGCAAAAGCAATATTTCTTTAGATTGCCGAATAGTTTTTCGGTACGAAGGATATCTAGGACTGCTTTAAGATGTTCATAGTGACTTAACATGTCAGTATTGTAGATTAAGATGTCATCAAAGTACACCATGACACACTTCCCAATGAAATGTCTCAGTACATGGTTCATTAGTCTCATGAAAGTGCTCAAGGCATTCGATAAGCCAAAGGGCATGACCATCCACTCGTAAAGTCCATGTTGAGTCTTAAACACAATCTTCCATTTGTTGCTTGGTCTCATGCGTATTTAATGGTAACCATTTAAGATCAATCTTGCTAAAAATCTTAGCTCCACTCAGTTCATCCAACATGTCTATAAGCTTTAGGATCAGATACCTGTATTTGATTATGATTTTGTTAATGGCTCAGCAATCTACATACATCCGCTAGGTTCCATCCTTCTTCGGTATTGGAAGTACAAGCATAGCACAAGGGTTGAGACTCTCTCTTACATAGCCTCTCTCCAACAATTCATTGACTTGTCATTGAAGTTTAGAAGCCTACTTGGTATTCATCCAATAAGCTGGCTTATTCGACAGTACGGCGTCGGGTACTAAGTTAATGCAGTGCTCTATTCCTCTAATCGGGGGCAACCCTTCAAGTAACTATTCTACTAAAAATAGGCTGGTATATTCATCTAATAACTCCTTGATCTCCTAGGGTAACTTACCCTACTTCCTCATTTCCAAAAGTCGCCTGACTAACAAGAGGGTCTGCTCATTAGCATTGATAGCCTCTCAGAGCTTGGCTCTACTCATCATCAAAGCCTTATTCGATCTGTGAGCAAGTTTTTTCTGCAACTTATTAACTTCTCTCAACGGCATCAAATTCAGCATGATCTTCTAGTCATCCTTCTTGAACATATACGTATTCCCATTGCAGTCATGCATAACTCTCCTATTAAACAACCATGGCCTACTTAACAATTCATGGGAGGCATACATAGGCAGTATGTCACAATAAATTTTGTCAGAGTAATTCCCAATAGTGATAGGCAATAGTATTTGCTAAGTGACATGTAATGCTCCTTTCTCACTCAACCAGTACAGCTTGTACGACCTCAAATGTAAAATAGTCAACAACTTTAGTTTTGAAATAAGATGAGTTGATGCCACATTAGTGTAGTTTCCACTATCCAAAATGAGGGCATACATTTGATCATTCACCTTACAGGTGGTATGGAATAAATTCTCTCTCCACTTTACCTCTTGTGAGGGTTCTATGTTCATAGTGTATCGGACAACCATGAGTAACTGATCCAAGTCCTCAAAAAATACGTCCTCCTTAATCAGTTCTTTCTTAGTATTTTTTTTTCGAAAAGAACCTCCTCCTCCTCGGGTTCCTCATCCGTACTCTCCACTATTAACTTAGGGATGTCTCCCTTGATAAACATCATCTATCGATTTAGGTACTAAGTAGCCATGTGTCTAAAGCCCTAACACTTGAAGCCCTTGATCTGGCTAGTCTTCCTACCAGACCCTTATCCCTTCTCATATGTTTAGGTTGTTACTATAACGTCAAGTTAGCCTTTTTGCTTGGCTCATACATCAATCTTTTTGCTCGGCTCTATACTCAATTGAGCTCGGTGACTTGCTTATCCAAGTTGGCTAGTCCGCATCCTTGTTGATACTTGGCTCCTTCCTTGCTTCTCTACTAGCTGGGTAACCCTAATAGCTTCCTCTATCATGTTGACTTGTTAGGGCTCCATAATGTCCCGAATGTCTCCTCTCAACCTAGTAATGAACCTTGAGACTGTTTGAGCAGTGGTTCCTTCACATCGCAACGCATCATAAGCATTTGAAACTCTTGAACATACTCATAAACTATTCATCCTCCTTATCTCAACTCCTGAAATTGAATGAATGTATGTTGAAGGTATGTTTCCGACACAAATTTGTTTCTAAGCACCTTCCTCATCTTAGGCCAAGTGTTAATCTCTCAATACCCTTCTCATCTTCTTATGGCTTAAAAATTCTTACACCACATGACAGCATATCCGAAGAACTCAACAATAGTAGTTCTCACTTTCTCACAATCCTTATATTGATAGTAATCAAACACATACTCTACCTTCTCTTCCCAATCCAAATACTCATCAGCATTCCTAAATCCATTGAAGCTCGAAATTCGAAGCTTCACGTGGTTAGATGCTCTAAGGATTCGCACATGCTCCTCTTCAAAATACTCCTATTCCTCTTTGTCAAGCTCTCTCAAGCTATCCTTCACTTTACTTGTTCGCCAACTCCTCCACCTCGAATGAGTCAAGCTAGGTTTTGACCTCTAATAGGTTGAGTAGCTTGTAGGGTGTTTTGTACGGCCTCAATAGGTCGACAAGACAACGCATGAATAGCTTGAGTCAGATCCACTAATAGGTTAGCTACCTCATTAAGCCTCTCATCAATGCTTCTAGGGGTTTCCTGAGATTTTCGTCCATGATGAATAACTCCACTATCATCACCAGTACTAACATTTATACTTGGGTCTGTAATTTTTCTTTATAGATTCAAAGCTCAACAAATACTTTGGAAAGCGACCAACTAACAACAAAATAGTCAAATAAACATAGTAATTTGCTCTGTTTCACATATGCACAACAGAATATAACAGAACTTTAAGAAGAACTACTATAATTCACATAAAACCTCTTCTTTGATACCAAGATGTTGTGAACCATGACTAAGAACAGATAAGGCTAGTTGCTTAATAGGTTTGAAAGCTCAAAAAGAGATCAATGGGGAAAAGTGCGAAAGAGCAAAAATGAAGAATGAAACAGTAAGCAAAACCCATGAACAGCTCCAGAAGATATGATGCACCAATGGAACTTCCAAAGACTCATGACTCAATTCGATATGATACACGAATTGGTCTAGTGAGGTTACTCGCGACCTAACATTGCTTAAGGGAAATGACAAGAGTGATGTTGTGAGTAAACAAATAGTGTTTATACAAGGAAAAAGGTACTTAAAGAGCGTATATTAAGAGTGATATAATATTATCATAGTTATAAGTACAAGGATATTTATACTCATAAGTTAGGATAACTTACCTTTGAGGAAAAGACAAAAAGGGTTTTTCCTAAGCAAGTAATGTATAAGATAAAAAATGGAAAAATGAATAACAAGAAAAATAATCACTAGTGTAATGGATTCAGCACATGATATTGTACATGTAGCGATGCTACATTAGTGAGGTCGTTAGAAGATATGAACAAAAAGTATAGATAAATGGGCTTGTCTAAGCAAGGATGGCTTAGTTAGTCCAAACTCTCTCTCTCAGCTTCTCAACAAGAAGGATGCTGAGTAATTGGTCAATTCGGTGTGGGAGAGTAATCATTAACTCGATATACTACAGAAAAATGGGTGGTCATACAATACAGCATGAAGGATGACTTGACAAGGAAGCACTCGACCTCAACAAGAGTTTGTTAGAATAGAAGGATTCGTCATGCTAGCCCTTCTAGTCGTTGGGCTCGGTTGCGAGTCACAAGGGATAACCTAATTCCCATCACTCGATACTCTTAACACCCATTTCTGAAGAAAATTTATACTTGTATCTATTAGTCAACTGCCAAGAGCATTTCTTTATACTAGTCCAAATTGACAGCAAAGAGCATTGACCCATTTATTACATGAGTCATGTTCTGTAGGGGCCTGAGCTTTGGTACACAAAGATTGAAAATTTTGTATTAGCAATGATTCTCTCAACAAGAAAGTTAAAACTGTATTTTGAAGCTCATAAGATTATTGTCCTTACCGATCAACCATTGCGATAAGCATTACAGTGGCTTGATTCCTCGAGAAGGATGATGAAATATGCCTTAAAGTTCAGTGTCTATGATGTATAATATAAACCTAGAATGCTACTAAAGGCCTAAGTACTGGCTGATTTTTTAGCCTAATTCACTAGAGAGGAAGTTTGTATGGAGATTGCCAAAAAACCTATCTAATTTCTTTATGTCGATGGTTCTTCGACATGAGAAGGAAGCAATGTAGGCCTAGTTCTTCAAGGCCCCTATAATGTCAAAGTTCAATGAGCTCTGAAATTTGGATTCCTAGTCAATAACAACAAAGCAAAGTACGAAGCTCTAATCGCCAGATTAAAACTAGCAAAAGAAATTATTACTAAGAAACTCAAAGTGTTCTTTAATTCCTAGTTAGTGGTACATTAGGTCACCGGAATTTACATGGCAAGAGAAGAAGAGATGAGCAAGTACTTATTGGTGGTACAAATACTCGCAGAAGAATTCCTATCTTTCTCCATTCACAAAATTTCAAGAAGTAAGAATATTGTTGTCGATAAGCTATCGAAGTTGGCCAATAAGACATTCCTTAAGCTGAGTAAGAAAATTTCATTGAGTTTCTGCAGCAGAAAAGCTTATCCAGTCTTTCTTAGAGCTATGAGTTAGCTCCTTGCCCAAGAGAAGAATTGTGGATGGATTCCCTAGTGAATTATCTAAAATATTGTACTCTCCTCGACGACGAAAAAGAGGTGTGAAGATTAGCTTACTAGGATGCGAACTACATGCTGATTGATGGTCAGCTATATAAGTATAGCACATCTCAACCATACCTTCAATGCCTTTCCCCGAGAGATACCTAGAAGGTGTTATCTGAACTACATGGTAGCATATGCAGTAACCATGTAAAGGCGCAAACATTGTACATTCGAGCTCTATGACTCGACTATTATTGGCCAACTACATCTCAACCCTACCTTCAATGCCTTTGCTTAAGAGATACCTAGAAGGTGTTGTCTAAACTACATGGTGGCATATGTAATAACCACATAAAGGCATAGACACTGTACATTTGAGCTCTATGACTCGACTATTATTGACCGACTATGAGAAAAGACACGAAGGACATCGTCCAGCACTATCTTCAATGCCAAAAGCATGACTCGCCAGGTAACTTGTCAGCTACCGAGTTATTTAGTTAGACTAACCCTTGGCCTTTCACTCAATAGGGGCTAGACATCCTCGGATCCTTTCCAAAATCAATAGCCCAATGACAATTCATCATTATCATCGTAGATTATTTTACCAAATGGATTAAAGCTGAGGCAATGGTGAAGATCGCCGAACAGAAGATAGAAGCATTTGTCTCAAGTTCCATCATATCAAGATTTAGGGTTCCCCATATAATAATCAGAAATAACGCCCTGCAGTTTGACAACAATAAGTTCCAAGCATTTTACAAGAAGCATGGCATTTGTCTTAATTATACGTCTGTAGTACACCCTCAAACGAATGGACAAGTCGAAGCCATCAACAAGATCATATTACACGGCTTAAGAAGGAAGGTAGATTAAGTTAAGGGGAGATGGGTAGACAAACTGCCAAACATCATATAGGGATAAAGAACCACTTACAGAAATGCAACGAGAGAGACATCGTTTAAGTTAGCATGTGGTACAGAAGTTATATTGTCAATTGAATTGGACTTATCTAATCTATAGATGCATAATTTTGACGTTATGCTTAATCAAGTTAGATTGACAATGAATCTGGACACTATTGAGGGAATTCGAGATATTGTGAGAGCCAAGGTTACAACATACTAACATAGAGCAGCAAGGTCCTATAATAAAAAAATGAAGCACAAGGTTTTCCAACCTAGAGATCTGGTTTGCCGTAAAATGGAAGTTGCTGGTGTGCAAGCAACTCAAGGAAAGCTTGGCACGAATTGGGAAGATCCTATAAGGATCCAAGAAGTCATTGGCGAGGAGGCCTATCGACTAGAAAGGTTAGATGGATCAATCATCCCTCTAGCATGGAACGCCGGAATCTGAAAATTTATTTCGATTAATCTATTGAATGATTTCTGTCTTCACTTGTTTGGTGATAGCCAACATATTTGTAAAACTGCAGTACTTATTTATGAAAATTATATTCAAAGTCTCATTACGTTTGTTTTCATCATGATTACCAAATTAATGAGTTCTAAGCTACATGGCAAATGAACTGACATAGGTTCTAACCGAACATAGTTAACGAACTATACAAATTAATCTTATGGTTGAGTAATGTGGCTAGTCCATGGTTCAAACAATTAACAAACGGTATAAAATGATGGACATGTGAAATAAAACATGCCAAGAAATAGATGGGCGTGTGAAATAAAACATGCTGAGAGATAGAATAAAACATGCCAAAAGATAGATGAGCATGTGAAATAAAACATGTCAAGAAACAACTAGCATATAAAATAAAAAAAATGCCAAGTAACAACTAACATGTAAAACAAAACATGTTGACCAATAAGAGCATGAAGCAACATATGTATACCATACACAACGTGAAAGTGCAGTACATGAAATTAAATGTATTAGAGATTTGTCAAATATTTTTGCTTAAGTGTCATAATCACTCGGCATTGCCTTAAATATATTTCAATTGATAATTACACGAGAATGCAATGTGCCAATATAATAAGTCCTATGGCCTATCCTCTGATTCAACAAAAGTGATTTTTAAATTAGTGGCTGGGACTTCCTCAGTAACTGGGGTCTCGGAGCAGGCAACTTCCTTAGCATGAGCTTCATTGTCACCTTGATTCATACTCTCGGTACCTGTTTCATCGCCTTCATCTTCATCCATACTACTAACTTTATTGTTGACATCAGTAAAGTTAAGATACAAGAGATCATAATTAAGATGAAGCTTTAAGACCTCTTCTCTTCCTGCTTAAACCCCTTCTTACAAGTTCTTCCGCAAAAGCCTCTCGTATTGCCGATTGAGAGTGACTATATCGAGAGCCTCTTCAATTGATGGTCTCCTCCTCATAGTCTCTTCTAACTCAACCACACAACTCTGTAAGTTCGAGTTGTTGATCACCAACTCCTTTATCTGCATCCTAAGCTTATCTTCATCATCGCTCATTATGCAAATAGTTCGGGCTAAGCCCCAATACTCTTCTTTCTTCTTCTGTATCTCCTCTTTTAGGCCTTCAGACTTTTTGTACTATTCTTCCATTTTAGACTTTAGGTTAGAGATTTTATCAACAGCGAGGTCATGTGCCAATTTCTCAGCAACAAGTTCTTCCTGTAGCTTTCTCACCTCTATCTTAAGCCTAATCCTTGCATTCTCGGCAACAATAGTTTGGGCCTTTGATGCATTGTATGCATCCTCAACTTTCTACAGCAAATTCATTAATATAATCAAGAATGATTGGGTATGACACAAATACAATTGAAGATATTACCTTCTTTGCCTCTTTATCGGCCTCATCTAAAGCCGTTAGAATGTGGCTGCTCATCTAGAAAAGGAAATGTATTAGTTACCTGAATGAATTCGATAATTAAAAGCAATGGTTATAGATACTCACGTCATACAATTTGGTTACAATATGGGCCTTATTGCAACTGCTGACTCTATCGACATCCTTCTTGGCGATAACTGTCTTTTAGAAGAATGATCCCTTATATTAGAGATCAAGATTTCATCCTGTCTTCTAAGGTTGAGTCGATGTCCAAAATTTGGTGGCTCTAGCAAGGGATGAAGTACTTGCTAACCTCTATGTTAGGGACAAATTTGGCGCTACCGATGCCAAGAGCTTTGGAATACATTGCCTCATTCACACTTTCATCCAATCCCCCAGATTTCTTGGTAGGTGGTTAGCTAATAAGTTCCTTCCCTAGTCTTTTATTACCACTTGAAGTCACCACAATAGATAATGATGAGCCTTTTATGGCAATGGCATTTTCATCATCCTCGCCGACATGTGTCTCTCGATGCTCGCTATCCTTTGACTCAATAGAAGTTTGAATAATCTCAATCGGAGGCTCCTCAAAATGAACAACCTCAATTCAATAGTGTTTTCTCATTCTCCTTCAGCCTCTTGGCAAGACGAGAGATCTTTTGTACAATCGCCTGCTTTGCTACAGCCTCCTTTATGGCCTTCTTTACTACAGCAGGCCAAGTGGTATTTGCTGAGATAGTCGCCCTTTTGTTAGCCTTGGATTTCTTGGCTTTAGCTTAAGCGAGTAACTTGGCAAGATTCACCTCACCGAAACCCATATCTAAGATACGAGTAAAGGAATTAATATAAAGATGGGAGAAAGATGAACTTATATTTTCTATGCCAAGCAAGGCTCCAAGGCTACAATTCTCCCCCCAAGTCTCGAGAATGGCTTTCCTCATGGCTATTCTTAGCACGGCGATAACTCATTTTCATACCTTCTTTTTTAGAAAAGATTGAGTCTCCATTTTCATATCGCTGTATAACCCTTTAAGCGTCCTAAAAGAACATTTTGTTCTTCCTCCTCTCTTGAATTTTCCTCGTTGCTACTGCATCAGTCTGCATCAAATCTATATCTTTTGTACAGATCGGCTTAGTCCATTGGGTCCAGAAGTCCAAGTCTTCATCAGACACTATTGATACAAATTTGTCATGCCATTTGTCGATCTTAGATTCTAACCCATCTATAAACTTGTACCCATGCCTTACAGTAGCGAAGTACCACCCATCTAGCTACCTCTAGATAGTGAAGAAAACCTAAACAACTAAACCGTAACCCTGACCTCAAATTTTTCACAAACTATCTCAAAAGCCGCTAGAAGCCAATATGTATTTGGTAAGAACATACTTAGTATGACTCTGAAGTAGTTAAAGAATCTCCAAACAAAAGCCGAAAAAGGGAAGCACATCCCAAAGTCGAGATATTTTAGGTATATGTGGAATTTGCGCTCCCTTGGGAAGCATACTCTCTCCTCATATCTCAACCTCCTCAAGTTCTATGTTCTAGGAAGATCTCGCCAGTACTGGTTGTACTTTGTAGCAAGAACTCTGTTGATGAAACTGGCTGTTCCATCAGGAGAGTCACGAAAGTAAACTATTGTGTTGTACAGATATCTTACTGAAGACCTCCCTTCGTTATCCTCGAGATAATTATCCATAGTAAGCTCATTAATTCGAGTAAGTTTATCCCACCTTACTTTCATATTGTCAGTTGAACCGCCTAAATAACATATTGCCTCACTTCTTATTTGGGGAGGAAAAGTGGCCTCAGTTTCCGTTGCCTCGAAATCAAATAGAACAAGTTAATAAGCAACTTTGTGAACCATACCTGAATGGCTATACAAAATGAAATAACATAAGTCAAAGAATGTGAATTTAAAGATGAGAAAGCAAATGAAAGTTTCAAATGCAACCAAAGAAATGAAATCTGATTATGAACAATACCTTATATATGGACAATCCGTCCTCGTAACTGCAAGTCTACTCTTGACAGTAATGATCATTGATTTGGTAATGGCGCGGATTGTTGACACATGTTTCGTAATAGAAATCTGACTGTTGGAAACTTTTTAATAGTTATTAGGCTTATAGCAAAATGATGCTTAGGCGACAAACGTCATGCCACTAATTTCTTGGTTTCTCGAATGGGCGGGAGTTTAAAAATGGCGACCTTTCAACTAGGACATGATCCGTCCCATATCCTATCTTGCTCGGCATCAATCTAAAGAATCAATCCTCTACTTAGCCTCTAATGAAATATATATATATATATATATATATCACTCCCTTTGTCGACCACTCAAACACAGGAGTTAAGGGCGAATGTTGATAGTCAATTTTCGCTCATCTAGTATACTCGTTCATTTAGCCGTCGATATGCCAAATATATTGAATCTCTTAACATGCCTTTAGAAAAATGATACACAACATTTATGTCGAGTATCTTAAATCTGTTTCTAATTTGAATTCAAGCCCATGGTGCAAATATTTATCATAAACATGGTTATATTACATAACTACCTGATCTCCCTATATATCAAGAAAGATGTCAAATCAAGAAGCTTCCATGTATCTTAATAGTTATTCCAATAATTGCCTTAGACATTACAGCCAGCTATAAATATAGGAAAGAAAACTCTATAAGAGCTCTCTCTCTAACACTTCACTCACATACTTTTTATACAAAGTCACCCTACTAACTTAGGCATCGAAGTGACCATACCGGACTGACCTTGGTACCAAGCATCTCATTCTCTTTTGTAGGATTTTCCTTGATCCTAAAATTCACCAACAATAATTCTAGTTTTCTAACTTTCTCTAGCGGAATTCTAGTATCTCACTTAGGATTCACTTAGGTGAATACCCAGAAGATTGAGTTAGCTCACTTAACTTCCCTGCTTAGCATAATCAATTGTAAGCACAAATCATCACTTAACATAGCCACATAACGGTTTAACCAAGATACAGTTATTTTCATTCAATTCACCTAAGATATATCCATATTTAATCAACATAGAATCAAATAACACACAGTGTTATGAGTTGCAATATATCTATTTTAAGCATGAGTTAGATCCACTTGCTTAGGTTTAGTAATAGTGCAAATTCCTGAACTTCATAACGTGGTTCTTCTTTACTTATTACACCTATGAAAATATAAACATGGTTTCTAAGTCAACTACAAGTTAAACCCAAATTCTCATAAACTTTCCTTACTATACCTTTAAATTTCATTTGATTGTGCCTTACTCATTTCCTATTCAATTTCAATAAAATTTATATTGTCATGATTATTATTTCGAGTACTATTAATATATCTTAAGAAATAAGATTGATCAATAATTTCAAAAACCCAAAAATACCCTTTTCTTATTACAACTCAACTGTACGTTATCCTAACTCAGTAATTGACCCAAGTAAGCTTTACTATTGAACTAAAAACCTTAAAAATAATGCTTTCCAAACTTATCCAACAACCCTTAATATACCCCAAAGTGTTCATTTAACCTAGACTTGGTAAATATTCCAATAGTACTAATTACAACATTACATATTAAGCTGATATATAGGTTTATACTAAGAAAATACACAATAAAGAGTATATAAGCCTAAATAATTTCATGAAAAATCCTATAGACTCACAAAAATATTTAGTTTAGTTATTGATCATCAATTACATTAAATTAGCTATTATCTATTTTTACAAAAATAGCAATTTTAGCTCAAAATTATGAAAAATTAAGGAAAATAAATGAATTTATGTGTGTGATAAAAAGTAAATATTCCAAATATCATCATAAACATCTAGAAGTCTAAACATGTAGGGCACATTCATTAATTTCACCAAAAAATAATTATTTCAATAATTTGGTAAAATTGGCAGTTTATTCAAAATAATTATAAAAAATAGTAAACATGGATATTTTCAAAAATTATTGTTACTAAAATTTAATACATTATATGAGTGTGTTATACAAAAATTTTGAGGGCGTAACGTTATCTAATATTTTGAAAATTTTATTTAAAATTCATTTAAACAAAGCATGTTCTTAAGCAAGTATCTTAAATCAATGTTATTTTAACAAAATAAAATTACCACACGAAATTAAATGAAAAATAACCCTGGGGAAACCAAATTTCATAGTTTTCTAAGCTAATTGGATAGTTTTAGTGAATTAATAAAAATCAAACAGTAAAATTTAACTCACCAATACGTGATGCTCCAACCACCATCATATGTTGGTCCACTTTCACTCTCTATCATGACTTTAAGTCCCAAGTGGCTCCTTGTGAAGTTATTTATAGCCTTAGGAACCGTAATTCATCTTATTTTCCCATTATTTTATTTTATTTTATTTCTAATTTTTTTGAATTTTCTAAAATTATGTTCTTATGTTTTCAGGTTTCTAAAATATTGTAAATGATGTTTAGACCCCTATTTATAGGTTTTAGATTTTTTTGCATGTAAAAAAGTAAAATTACACATGTCAATTTCACATTTTTCTAGGCACCATGTGTCATCCCCTCATTAACCAAGTGTTAACTCATCATTCCCAATTGATACTAGCTTAACACATTATTTGGTGACTCATCCATCCAATTTTTTTATTAATTTTCCATTATTTTACTTAATTTTAATAATTTATTATTATTATAAGTATATATTTAATACGTATAATGTATATCATATGTAATACATGTATATTATGTATAATTCAACTTTATTTATTATTTTTGAAAATTAATTAACTTATCTCTAATATCTCACTACATCTAAAAGCTTGAATTTCTTATTTTCGATAATTATCGGATTTTATCGATAAATTGATGTCTTTCTTAAATTAATATTTTTATATAGCTTATTTTGATAAATTAACTTTACTTAAATGACTTCGTTTAATATTTCTAACTTTATTGTGAAGTTTGAAATAAAATAGATAACTTGGTCTAGTACCTTAAATTTAAAGGCTCGGATCCTAGCGTTATTGAATTAACTCAAAATCTTAAGGTAGTACAGTTGGACATTTGGTTACAACTTATACATACAACCTAATATTTACATCAAAAAATGAGCAATCCTTTTCTTTTGTCATCTTCAAAATAATAAGATTCCTAACTGAGTATAGGTTCCATCTAAGTCAGTGACTCTAACTCATGCTCTTAGTATACATCCTCCCTAGTGTTAGGCTCTTCATAATACTGTTAACCTAAGGATAAAATATTTTATCCCCTTAACTACTAAAATCTAATAAGAGTAGATAAAAAATAATACAATATGGGCATTATCATAACTAAAACATTTCAATCATAATTAGTACTCTACATGTTCATTAGCCCAACCAAGCATTTATTGCTAACAATGTAACATGCAAAGCTCATGCATTTAACATGAGTCAGTACCAATATCCTATGCCATTTAATATCCTCATCTAGTTAGTCGACATAGTTGGGCATAATACAATGTCCATAAACCTAAGGCAATAAGGAGCTACTTAGGAATAAGACCTTTAACTTTGTTTTACAAAATTATACTATACACTATAGTTTACTAAATCAAACTATCAAAATAGTCAAGGTACTTGGGTAATGCAAATCTATATAGTTCCAAAAATTGAGTTCATAAAGCCTTAATTTTTCTTGATCACTTGAAATCCTCATTTTGAAAATTTTAACCTGTAGGTCCCTTTTATGCCATGTGATGCAATAACCACACAAGCATATCATTCCATACAATCAATTTTTAAGTTTTGTTCAACTTAGTCATCTAATTCAAGTTTTCGAACTTCCTTTAGCGGAATTCTAGTATCTCACTTAGGTGAACACCTAAAAGATTAGGTTAGCAATCACTCAACTTTCCTAGTTAGTACAATTATTCGTAAACATTACATCAACACCTAATATAACAACAAAACAGTTTAACCAAGATATAACTACCATCATTCAAAATTACCACATTTGCATCTATTATAATATCGTATTTGTTCGCTTAACATATAGCCGTATCCAATCAGCACAGTATCAAACAGTACGCAGTGTTATAAGTAACAATATATCTACTCAAGTATGGCTTAGATCTACTTGCTTGGCCTTGAGAGTAATGCAAAATCCTAAACCTCACCACATGTTCCTTCCTTACTTATCACACTTAAGAAAATATAAACACTATCTTTAAGTCAACTATAGGTTGAACCTAAATTCTTAAGCTTTCATTACTACGTTTTTAAACATCATTTGACCATATTTTACTCATTCCTTATCTAATTTCAATAAACTTTATATTTCCATGATTATTGTTTTGAGTACTATTAATATAACTTAAGAATCAAGATTGATCAATATGCTTACAAGCTTTAAAATATCCTTTCTCACTACTGACTCGATTGTATATTACTGTAACTTTGTAATTAACCCGAATAAGCTTTAGTTTTAAACTAAAAACCCTAAAAATCATACTTTCCAAACTTATCTAGTAACCATTACTAAACCCCTAAAGCATTCATTTTATATGAATTTGACAAATATTTTACTACTACTAATTACTATATTACATATTAAGCTAATATATAGATTTTCATTTGGAAAATACACAGTAAAGAGTATACGAGCCCGATTAATTTCACAAAAAAAATCATATAAACTCACAAAAATATATAGTTTAATTATTGACCATCAATTGCACTAAATTAGTTCATTACCTATATTTCTAAAAATAGCATTTAGCTCAAAATTATTGAAAATTAAGCAAATAATTTAATCATCGCATAAAAATCAAGTGCTCTAAATATTCTTATAAAGGTCCAAAAGTCAGAGCATGTAAGGCTTATTCATTAATTTAATCAAAAACTAAATATTTCAACAATTTAGTAAAATTGATAGTTTTATCTAAAATAATTATGAAAAATAGTAAACATGCTTAATTTTGAAATTATTATTACCACAATAAAATATATATATTAGGTATATTACATGCAAAAGTTGAGCTTGAAACAACTTCATCTAATATTTACAAAAATTAATTCAATTTTCTTCCAAATTGGGCATTTTCTTAAGGATCATATATTTCCAATAATTATTTAACTAAAATAAAATTACTACATTAATATAAACCTAAAATAAAATCAGGAAACTGAGTTTTGTAATTAATTAACAACATTTAGTATTTTTAGAAAATTAAATAAGATATATGTAGAATTTTGGTTCACCTAAATTGGCTGCTTCTGGCGATTATCAAGCTACCGCACCTTGTTGGAACACCTCTTCTGGTAGTCTTTTCTTTGTCCTTAAAGTGGCTTAATATCAAGTTATGATTTGGTGTACAAACTACCCTAAACCTAATTTACCCTCAATTTTTATTTTATTTTTTTTTTCTAATTTTCCTAAATTATGTTCTTTCATTTTTCAAAGTCCTAAAACATTGTAATTGATGGTTTGAATCCTATTTATAGGTTTTCAAGTTAGTTTAATTTAGTAAAAATTAGACATGAGTTTTCCATATGTCATTTTTTTTTTCATTTCCTATGTATGATTAAGCACTATGTGTCATGCCCTCATTATTCTAGTGATGACTCATGTTTTCTAGTTATTCTCATGTTGTCACATTAGTTGGTAACTTATCTATTCATTTTTTAAATTAATTTTCCATTATTTTATATTATTTAACCTTATTTTGATAATTTATTATTATTATATATAAGTATTTAATACATATAATGCATATCACATATAAATACATGCATATTATATATAATTAACTTCATTTATTATTGTTATAATTTAAATAACTTATCTCGCTATATCTTGAAACTCGAATTTCACATTTTTAATATTTATCGACTTAATCGATAAATTGACTTTTTTATCAAATTAATTTTTTTATATAGTTTATTTTGAGAAATTAACTTTACTATGATACTTTGTTTAGCTTTTCCAGTCTTAATGTGAAGTTTGAATTAAAATAGATAACATTACCCAACGCCTTAAATTTAAAGGTTTGGATCTTAACATAGTTCATCTAATTTTTCTTGGCTTACTATAAAGTTTAGACTAAAATAAATAGCATTTCACAACATCCTAAATTTAAGGGCTCAAATCTTAAGGTTATCACATTAGCCGAAAAACTCGGGGTATCACAATTCTTCAAATTATAGCAAAATGATCACCCCCTACATACTGCCCTACCTTGTGCCACTTTGAAATTCAACACTTTCGAAATGATATCCCATCAGAAAAACATATCCACACAAAATAAAAACCCATAACAAAACATTCTTATACTCGAAAACTCATCCCAACCTTAACTTCAATACACAACCCAAAAAAACAATAAGTACAAAGTATACCAAATTAGAACATACTTGTTGTATTCCATTACTAGCACATTCACCACTACAAACATGATGTAGGACATGCATGGGACAAGCTTATGATCATTTTACTTGTTGCCCTATGTAAAAAAATGAGATTCTTCAAGTGTTTTTCATTAGAAACTTAATAAAACAACACACACACTTTACCTTATAGTAATTCACCTTTAATCACACTTACACCATCAAAGATTCATTATAACACTCCCGTTAAACCCTTTAAATTCGTTTTCCCATATTACCATAGCTAAAAAAATGAATTTACTACTATTCATGGTGCTTAGCAGAAAACAAATTTATTGCTATTATTTGTACTAAGTTTAATCGACAAAAAAGGGGCTTACATGACTTATCTTGATTTTCTTATGATGGGTCTCTATCAAGCGTATTGGAATCTTCTTCGTAGATCAAAGTGTGCATGGAAACCTTCGCACCAAGCTATACACATGAAGAGGGAAGTAGGAAAAAAGGGTTTCCTAAAATCCTAAGCGACCCTCTTATACCTAGGGTTCGTCAAATTTTTCTCATTCTAATAACGCCCTTTATTATAACCGCTAATACTAGACTTGCCCTTAATTATAATACTGTTAATTTGATAAAATTTTCTTATTTTATTTTATCTTTCATTTTCGGGTTTTACAATAATTAAAGTAGTTGAGCTTGCTTAAAGCATAGTTAGGATTTTAAAACAATGCTAGAGCCCTATATCCATATTTTTGTTCTTTATTTCCCTAATGTCCATAAGCATTGATCATAAGAAGTCGAGCATCTAAAACCAACCAATCAAGCTCAAGAGCCAATCCCTTCACCATCCTACTGGAACTTATCCCCATGTGACAAGCCCCTTGCAATCCTACAAATCTTATTTAATCCTACAAAATTTGATCTATATCCTATCAATATCTCAAGTGTACTCCAAATCTACTCAAACCGTAAAAGAACCCACTTCAAATCCAAACACAACCTAATCATATCTTCTAAGTATAACTCAATCAAAGATCAAGTTTTTACTCTTTGCACCATTTCGCTTTCTTCCTTTTCTTAGTTAGATCCTCATCCATACGTTATGTCAAATCAAATCAAGATCTCTAAGTACTCTTAATATTTTACTACAACTTCTAGTTTCTTAGAGCACCAAAGAGAAATAGAATCAATTACAAGACTTTTTAAACAATTATTATTATATCCTAAACCATGTTCTAATATGAAAACCCATGCTTCTACATTTCAAGAATTAATCAAAATAAGCAAAACATAAAAAAACTACAAAAGGAAGAATTAAACTCAAATTGAACAAGTTTGGACACACCCCCAAATGTGGAATTAATATTGCAAGATTCAAGTTTCAAAGGAAAACCTCTCATCTCGAACTAGGCTAACAAACCCCCTATATCATTGGTGACCAGAGCGCTGCCATTTAGCCATCACCCAATTTCACCGCTGCCATTTAGCCATCACCCAATTTCACCAACAGCTTTTCCCAATTTCTCAAAATACTAAAACAACTTGGATAATAACTTGATTCAGGACCAATAAATGGTGCTCCTAATGTTTTTCCTTGTGTAGTAATTAGTGAGATTAGTGATAGTTTTTATGTTAAAATATACATATATTTTAGTTTCTTTTGTTAATCTGATAAAATGTTCCTATACAAATAGATAATTTTTGCTAATATGAAACACATTGTATATTAGGGTTTGTCAATAATATTAGTTCAACTTACTTTTAATTACATATTATCATGATATATGAATGATATTAAATTTTGCACTCTAATTTGTTTTTTTTTTTTAAACTGAATAATATATTTTATTTTTTATTTTTCCTTGTTTTTAGTCCACCTGGCATGCTAGGTAAATGCCACAAGACATGCTCACGATCTAATTAATGTCAAACTGCCATATAAATGGTAAATATTGCAACATGTCATATTCTGATTAGCTAGAAAATCGAAACCATGGAGTTGAGTTGTTAACGTCGGGGCATCCAAATTTGCTACAAAAATTTAACATTTCTGCAGTTTGAACAATCTGCCGGCCAAGGGGAAATGGAAAAAGAAGCAAACATGCCTGAAGTAAGAAAATAGATAAACAGAAACCAATTCGTACATAAGAACCACGAGTGCCAAAGTTGCACTAAAATTCGATTTCATCAAGAATGACACAAATGAAATACAAAAACATCTGTAAAAATCAGACCATAAACAATCCCTCAAATCAACTGCAACATGGTACCTAGAAAAAAAATGTAATAAACTTCGACCTTCTAATCATGAATGATATCTCTTGAGTACTCAATCAATCTGTCTCTTCATAATTAACTTCTAACTCTCCTCAATAGAGCAACATTGAAACCCACAATGCCAGGAAGCTTGGTAGTCCAATCCACATTATTCTGCATGCATCATTTTCTGCACCAACATTTATCCACGTCAATGTTAAATTGCATCTAGTTATAAACTGAAAGGTTATATTGCGTTTTCTATCTTATTGTAAAATGAAATAATAATAATAATAATATAGCATATCAATTAAAGTAACTATCATTATATCTTCTAATGCTAGAAGGGATAGAAGAAAGGGAACCCAACATAATTCATGCATGGAAGAGACCAATGTTTACTCTAAATTTAGGTGAGCCTTGTCAAGTAAGTAATAATTACTAAATTTGGAACAAACAATTGATATTCATTGGTGAATTCGTATATGTTCATAACCAACGATAATTTTAGAATTAAAAAATATATATATTGTTATGATGCTCGAGGAAGTTACTTAAACTCAATTGAATATTTATTCGAGTTTAACCTAAATTTAATTGGTAGTCATTCTTCGACTACTAGATTATGTTGAAAGTTCTTTCAAGCTTAAAGTTAATCTGAGCATAATCTGATTAGTTCATTCGATTTATTCATCACTAGTTTAACTAAAGTTATTGAGGAGATGCACGTACATTCTTGAAACAATGAATCTGGTCTGGAAAAACCTCATAACCTTCCAAATATAACATCATTACCGTGTAAAATATAAAAGAATATATTGACCTATTCAATATTTGCTAAAGCTTCAAGACATGTTTTTTTTGGGGGGAAGCTACGATGAGAATTTGGGATGATGAGAAAATGAAGATATATATTAGAAGTTTAGGAACCCATCAGTGCGTGACTAACAACTTTGGAGATATGGTTACAATTATCACTTCTTCTTTTTTCTTTCTCTCTTTTTCCATCTTAAAACATCATCGGATCACAACAGCTATGGCTTAAGCAAAGAAATGGTTGCAAATATATCTACAAAACTATTAATTATGTGCAAGGGCACCTTTAAATCCTTTAAAACATGCTGTTACAACCTATATTATCAAAAATATGCACTTATATTTT
Organism: Lumnitzera racemosa; assembly: GCA_024138005.1. Classification (NCBI taxonomy): domain Eukaryota; kingdom Viridiplantae; phylum Streptophyta; class Magnoliopsida; order Myrtales; family Combretaceae; genus Lumnitzera; species Lumnitzera racemosa. The sequence continues at coordinate 17,840,335 of JAMXBC010000005.1, read as the reverse complement.
CAACTATTTTCAGAACACTTAAAATCATCCTTTAAAGCCTCATAAATAACAACTTTAAAGCGAAGAAGGATATATTTTTCAAATTTTATGAGCTTATGGAGGCACGGGTAGTTTACGACTCCATTCGCACCAGACCCATAGTTTTTTTCTCATTTTAAGTATATCCACAATTTTTCCTAAAGCACAACGAAATTACATGAAAAGAGATTATTTACTATGGTATTAATGAATCAGTTCCCGCTAAACCCGTAAAGAAAAAGTCTGGAGAGGCAAACATTATTCTTAAGCACAATTTGAAATCACCATTGATTAAGTCCATATTTAGAAGAGGAAACAAGACGAGGAAGAAAGTGGAGTTTTCAACATATTTTTCATTGTTTGCATTGGAACGGGAGTAAGAGGTACGAGATTGTCGACAAAATACACCGCCTTGGACCAGCCTAAGCAGCTGACCCTCTAGGGTGTCGACTTCATCGTGCTTTACAGAGCCGTGCCAAACTGGTCAGTAGGCAGAAATGGACCGGACTCCACTACAGCCCGCAAAAAAGCAAAGGGCTAAAAAAAAACAAAAAGAATAAAAAAAAGGATGCTATTGTTCAATTTTGACCGAGTCCGATGCTATATGATTACAATTTGAAATCGGATTTTATTACCAAAATTATCTCAAGAGCTGCTTTACATCAATGAAGCATCTCTTGTAATGACGTGGAAATCATTTAACTCATTCGATTGAATTTCAAATGAATCAATACAACTTCTACATTCATTATTCACCAAAAACATTGAACCGTACTAATTTTCAATTTTCAACTAATACATATCTATGGATTTAATTGAACTCACATTTTTTAAAAATATCTTGAAATCCTAAAGATTCATTTACCTTCCAATAAATTTTTAAAATATACACTAATCTCCCAACTATCAATATTAGAATTTAAATAACTACAGTTTTGAGTGATAGTTTTTGACACATCGCTGTTGCAAGTTTTAATAATACGAAATATGCTTATAAGTTCAAACAGTCAATTTACGCAATATATATATATATATATATATTTGTATCTATTGTATATGAGTCGCATATATCTGAGCTCATTCACGTCAACATTTTAGACGTTCACATGCTCTTGGAGTTAAAAAAAGGTTCAGATGCCGTACAGGAAGTGGCAACACAGTGGGCTCATAAAATATGCAGAAAAGGAAAGGCCACCTAAAACGCCAATATGCAGAAAAAGAAAGGCCACCTAAAACGCCAATATGCAGAAAAAGAAAGGCCACCTAAAACAGATTGAATCGGAACTTTTAGATGCCAACCGTGAGAACGATAAAGAGAAGGGTTCATTATTGTTTGCTCCATACCTGGCGGTGGTGGCGGTACCGATCCTGGTGATGTCGGCGAAAGAGCACTCGCTGTGACCAAAACCCAGAAAAACCAAAAGTGAGAAAATTGGCACTTAATAGACCAAATACAATTTGATTTGAGGGGAAGAAACACATAATCTTGTCAAAAAAATTCAAAATGTGAATGAACCCTAATATAATCCATGTATAAATAGCAAAAGGAAAATGTTGGATCTAAAATATTTATCTTATGAGGCAGTGCCAACAAACAAAATTAGCAAATTTATGCAAAATTATTCAATAGCCTCTTGAAATATTGAATGGCATACCCATCAATTTAACAAAATCCACAACATCATCATAATTCATAGCATACCGTTACTGCATCGTGAAGTATCGGGATCAACTCCACAAGCTTTGGTGAGGTTGAGGGCCTGAGTGATATTAATCCCCATAGCGGGAAGAAATGTAGGATCATTGTAGAGGTTACACAGACAAACTTTATCATTAGCCACCGCTTGTTTAATGGGGTTGCAACATGAGTCCGGTGGATCAGTTGAGTTCATGTAATTGGCACATGGGACTAGGTTTTGTGCACAAGATGGCGTGGACGATTGAGCTTTTACGACGGTTGTAATCGAAATTACTAAGAGAAACCCCGCCGTGGCTGAGAAGGAAGACATATTGGGACGACAACAGCAAAAACTCCTAGAAATGGTCGTCTTTGTGTGTTCGGGGATTTGTGTTTATGTTATTTTGGGGTGGTTAATGGGTGAGGTTATGATCGTGAGAGTATCGTTTATTTATAGACGTATTCTTATTACGCTCGTTCATTTTATCTTATACGAGATTGATCCCAATTTTATTTTATTATTTGTTTATATTATTTTTAATTTGAATTACTAAACCTAAAATACTTTTAATGATTAAGATTTAAATAAATATAAATTAAAAATAAATTGAAAAACAGTTTCCATCTGATAAAAAATAATAATCGGGCCATAAAAAAAAAAAAAAAAACCGTTTTTGTCCGGTTAATTTATTAGAAAATGTAAGTACGTGCTTGTCTTGGATTTGGGAAGAGAAGACTCAAGTCTAGAAGGCTAAGTAATTGCTTGTGTGTGAACGTGTCCTGCTCCGTCAGGCAACTTTTTGGGCGTGTGAACTTTTGATTTTTGAGACATTTTAGGCAGACAACAGGGTGGTCATGTCTAAGCGTTTACGTCACCCCACCGCTAGGGTTTTGTTTTGCACTGCCCCTGCCGATGCACAACGACAGAGATAGAGTAAAAGTAGAAAACGGTATTTTCCAAAGGTAAGTGGTGGGTGCGATGTTACGCATAAATTACCGAGCGGGTCAATTTTAAGAATGGGGTCCACGTGAAGCTTTGTTGTACAATTGGACATGTCCTATGTACATGGAACGATAAAGTAGAAAGAACCAGTTGGACGAATTTCGGATTTGTTAGATTAGAATTTTCTATTCAATTTTTCTTTCCTTCTCTTTTATTATTATTATTTTTTTTTGTTAACTTCATTCTAGTCGTTAACATTTACAAAGCATTTGCAAACGAGCTTTTCAACTAACACTACTAGTTTTGCTATTAGTATACGACATGGGTAACCTGCCAAAATAATTAATTTAATTAAATAATATAAGTATATAGATTGATTAGGTAATTTAATAAAAAAATTTAAATTGAAAAAACAATGAAAAGATAAAACTACTATTATTTAAGGAAAAAAAAAAAACTCCCCGCTTGACTAGGAAAGATGAAAAGATATATACAATAGTTCTTAAAATTAATGCTTCAAATCCTTAATCTGAACTTAGATAGTATTCTCGTCATATTCTTAGATTGGCTCAAACTTAGGGCTATATGGAGTTGATTGAGGGGGAAAAGACATCTCTAAAGCCATTATAGTAGTTAAAGGATTAGTGGAATTTAAGAGTATGGATATAATGATTTTTTGGTAATAAAGAGAAGGATGAAGAATAGTTTAGGAGCAATAGGTCTCTAAGTCTATCCAAATATAAAAGGGAAGAGGAAGAAACAGAAGTAAAAAAGTCTTTGGAGTTAAAATGTTGTTTAGCAATAGGCCACATTATACTTAAGAGTGCTTAAAGAAAGAATGCTCAAATGCTCAAGTAACAAATAGACAAGGGTAAGAAGACTTGCTCGACACATTGCCTCTTTATTTATTCCATGAAGCAAAGATATTGAGAAGCACAAAGGACCGATATATGTTGAAGTTAAGGTATTTACAGAAGAAAGCTTAATACTATAATAAATATAGTCTTGCATTTGTTTACTTTAGAATAAGTTGTTGATAAATTTAGGGTTAAAGATGGCTAATACTAACCTATGGTCAAAGACAATAAATTTTAAACAAGTTTTAACATTAGGGATTACAATAGATGTAGATTTTAGCGATCTTGGTTACAGGGTAAGGAAATGATTGAGATAGCTCTTGTTAGTGACTTTAAGTTTATCTTACAAAAATAGACTTCCTCAATACAATCATGCAACTTTTTTCATCAATTTGATTGTTTTTTATTTACTAAACAAAATGTTTAAGTGCATAATACTACTGGCTAGTAAAACTAGCAGATTAATAAAGTTTATATCAACTTGTTAATGTTATCTAAAGTAGAGGAAAGAGAATGGGATTAGGAGGAGATCCACCTTTAGTAGGAGAGACTTTAAAGAAAGTCACTAACTAATTTTCATGTCCTAGAACCTAAGAAGTCATAGCCATACCACATGTTAACTCTAGAACCTAACATACTAAGGCATTTAGTAATCTGTTACCTGTTTATAAATCATAAATGAACAACAACCACCTACTCATAATAAATGTTTCATCATCACAAAATAAAGCGTAATGTAATTAACCACTTATCTCAAAATACATGCCACATGTAAATGCCTATATAAGATAAAAACATCTATAACTTATTTTAAATTTTTAAATCTTAGGACTCTAACAAGGAGTCTCTTATTCTATCATACAAAAAATTAGTAAAGAGTCACAAACAACCCGTATAATCTACAAAAATAAAATCCACAATCTAACAACTATTAAAAAAATCCCAATAGTATCCTATAAATCCAATTAATTACTAAGCGAAATTTATCCTACTATCAAAGTAGTAATAGCCTATCTCCTTATTAAAATATTGATAGTCAAAGTCTCCCTCCTCACAAAAATTAATAGCCTTCATAGTAGCTATATCTACAACTAAAACGCTACAAGTCCCCAAAAGATGAGTTACACCTAATATAGAACACTAAAACACATGTACTTATCACACATAGTAAGAATTCATATGCAAACATGCATTATTAATGTAAAAATGACAATTTAATTATCTTGTTTATTAGCCAGTAAACAACATAATTTCAACGTCTTGGAACTTGGAATAACTCATGACTCTTATGTACGAAACATATATATATATATATATATATCAGTATTGGTGTATGTCTTACTCATCATTAAAGTAACCCTTCCTAAAATCTAATGAGGTCATCTAAATACAAAACCCTAAAAAAACTGAGTTACATATGATCATCAGGTGCCTCATCAATCTAATTAGACCTTACCAAAGGGAGGTTGAAGACAAGCTTGAACAATAGTACATTATTAAGTCTTAATTTGTATTAGTACTATTTACATGTTGCAACTACAATCTATGCATACACAATAAGCAAGCAAGTGTTCGTATCTATCTCAAGTGACTTGTTACAAACTAAAACTATATCGCTACAACTTGACAAGTTAATAAGACGAACATTAGTTGAGTCTTTAAATTCATCTTAAAGTGAATTCTCACCTATTTAAACCACTCACTCATCACTTGAACATTTAATACTACAAGAGAAAGAGAAAACTACTAAAGGAAAGGAAGTCGTTTAGATTATGTTATGATATGTAAAGTTGATAGAAAATGTATTAAAGACATTTAGGATTTGAAAATAGGGTAATAAAACTTAAGGGAAACAACTTAGGAACTGGTGTGCCTAGGAGCTTTGTTATCACTAGGACTTACCGTGGCAAATCTGACTGAAATGGGTTCTCTAAAATATCGCAAAAAATTAGAGAGAAATGGTCTATAAACGAATAAGAGTAATTATCGTGAAGTTGCTTGGAGGGTGTAACTCACCAACGAATACAACAAAACTTGACACCTCACTTAATATGATGCGTAAGTTGATATTAAGGTCCACCCACCACTAATCTTGAGCTATTCGATAAGATCATATAAGAATGTATGAAAAATAGAATTGGAGAGGGTTGTCTTGCAATAACAGAACATTCAGTATTAAAATGTAAGTTATCTGAGGCTTACAAGAGAAAATGACTATTCATAGTAAGTTCCTAGAGCAGCATTACAAATAAAAAAATTATAAATAAAGAAATTACAAAAAAATATATACAAAAAGGGGATTCCTAGTATATACGAAAAAGGGTAAAAAGGACAAAAGACCAAAAGACCAAAAATAAAAAAGTAATACAATATTAGATGAGGTAAACATGTGGTAGTGTAGCATTGCTCCCGTACGAATATTCTCTTACCATAGTAGGCAAGAAGGGTCAAAATGTTGTGATAATAAAGGGGCTAAGATGAGAGAGATGGTGGAATGCCGAGAGAAAACTATTCAGCCATTTAAGTAAGTGTCTCGTCACTTGGTAAGAACTTTTCGACAGTATTTGATTGGATTACTTAGCATAAGGAATGGTCGACATCATCACTATTGAGTATACAAATTAACGTATGACAATTTGGGCAGCTTAAAGAGTTCAGCCATATTGCTTCGATGTAAACTTTCTCGTCATCAGTAGGTTGCCGAGAGATAATTCACTAAATAAGGGATTAGAGTCCTTGGAGTCGTGCGTAAGTAATGGGATCGTTGGTCTGTAGTTCATCAGTTTCTCATGGTTGTTGAATATTTTCCCTCAAATCTTGGTCTTCGTCATCTTCGAGTACACATAGAGTTAAGTCTGCAATGTTGAATGTGGTAGATACGCCAAGACCTTCGGGTAGCTTAATCTCGTAGGCATTATCATTAATGCCCCTTAGGAACCTATAGGGTCCATCTGCTTTGGGAGATAGTTTGTTTATCCTCTTATAAGGAAGCATTCCATACTAAGATGGATCTAAACAAAGTCCTTAGGGGAATAAACAATTCGTTCCTTTTGCAGATTCCCATTTCCTTCTATTATGCTACAGTTTTGACCAATTGCTCAACAATCCTTTGATACAACCTGTGAAATTCCTTGGTACTCTACAGACCAAATTAACTCTCCCCTTGTGCAGTTAGATTGTTAACTAAGTTCAAGGGTAGGTTCGGGTTAAGTCCATAAATAACCTCAAATGGTGATGTTTTAGTAGAGCTGTGAGTTGAGCAATTGTAGGCAAATTTAATGATGGGTAAGCATAAATCTCAATTACGAGAGTTCTTTCTAATAGCAGCGTATAGGAGATTACCAACAGTTCTATTAAGTCCTTCGGTTTGGCGGTCTACTTAGGGGTAGCAAGAGGTACTGAACAGGAGTTTAGTGCCAAGTTTCCTCCATAAGGTCTTCCAAAAGAAGCTCATGAATCTGGAATCACGGTCATACATAATACTCTTTAGCACTCTATGCAGTCACACAATTTCTTGCAAAAAGAGGTTAGTGATGAATAAAGTATCATTAGTTCTATAGCAAGGGTTGAAGTGACCCATCTTACTTAATCAATTGACCACCACCATGATCGAATCATATCATTTTGGTGTATAGGAGAAGTCGAGCATGAAATCTATGTGTAGATCGGTTCATAGCCGCTTGGGAATTAGTTGGGGTCTATATTCTCCATAGGGCTCTCTCTTCCCTTTTACATACTTACACACCTTGTATCTATCAAGTATTTAGTGTACATCCCTCATCATCCTAAGCTAGTAAAAGTATTCCTTCAATATCTTAACTATCCTTTTTTCCCCAAAATGGCCAGCCAGACTACCAGCATGAGCTTTTTGAACTAGTAGCTCCCTTGTAGAACCACTTATCATACAAATCTACTTGCCTTTCATTAAGAATCCTTCACTCGAGTAGAATTCATCCATAGCTCCTCTATCACTACACTTGGATACTAAAGGCCCAAAATGTAGGTCATGCTTATATTAATAAAGTAAAGTGCCAAATCCAAGCACTTTAGCTTGCAACGTCATAATGTGGGTATGACGGTGAGAAAGTGCATCAGCTACTGTATTGGTGCTTCCTTTCTTGTACCTGATGACATAACAAAAGGTCTCTGGGAACTCAACCCACTTGGAGTGATGCCGAGAAACCTTCTACTACCCACGAAGATGCTTGACAGATTCATGATCCAAATAGATGATGAATTCTCTTAGCAACAGATATTACTGCCAGTTCTGAAGTATACGAACAAGGGTATAGAACTCCTTGTCGTAAGTTGGGTAATTCAAGGTAGCACTTCGGAGTTTTTCGCTGAAGTAGGCAATGGGTCAGTGCTCCTGCATAAGGATAACACGAATGCTGACATTAGATGCATCACATTTAACCTCAAAAACTTTCTCGAAATTTGATAAGGCAAGTATTGGAGCAGATGTTAACTTACACTTCACATCTTTAGAACTCCTATGAGCCTTTTCTATCCATTTAAACTTAACGTTCTTCTTAACCAATTCAGTCAATGGCACAGTTATGGAGTTGAAGTTCCGAATAAATCTCTAATAGAATGAGGTTATCCATGGAAGCTCTTGACCTTGATAGTACTGATCGGCGTAAGCCACTTATTAATAGCTCTGACCTTTTCCTTATCAACTTAATCTTCACTCCCTAAAACGACATATTCGAGGAATATAACCTCGCTTTGACAGAACGCACATTTCTTCAAGTTGCTGAATAATTTCTTGGCTCAAAGTATGTTAAACACCATTCTCAAATGTTCAACATGAATGAGAAGGTTGACATTATAGACCAGAATATCGTGAAAATGAACCACAATGCATTTGCCTATCAATGTTCTGAGCATATGATTCATAAGCCACATGAATGTACTTAGCGTATTAGTTAAACTAAATAGCACAACCATACACTCAAATAGACTATCCCGAGTCTTAAAGGTTGTTTTCCATTTATCTCCTAGTCTCATTTGTATTTGATGATTCTCTTTAGATTTATCTTTGAAAAGATGCATGTAATCGAGCATGTCATCTAACTATAGGATCGGGTATTGGTACTTAATAGTAATCTTATTGATGGCACGGTTGTCAATGTACATCCTCCAAGATTCATATTTCTTTAGTACTAGTACGATCGGGATGGCATATGGGCTCATGCTCTCATGGATATATTCGCGATCTACCAACTCATCAACTTGCTTTTTTAGCTCAACTGCCTATTTAGGATTGAGTCTATAAGCAGGTCGATTCAATAGGGTTGCTCCAAGTTGAAGATCAATGCAATGCTCAATTCCTCTCAAGGAAGGTAATCCTTTCAGCATCTTGGTAAGGAAAAGGTCAGCAAATTACTAAAGTAGTTGTTGCACTTCGACTGGTAAGTTCTTGGCCTTTCTAATCTCTAAGAGTCTCTTGACCAAGAGGAGTACACAGTCCTCGGCCTTGACGTCTTGTGTAAACTGAGCTTGGAAAATCACCAAGGGCTTTTGTTACAAAGATCTAGCAACCTTTTCTTAGGCTTTTTGCACTTCCTTAAGACTCATCAATATTAATATAACTTGCTTCCCATCCTTTTGAAACATATAGGTCTTTCTATACCCATCATATGATACTCTCAAGTCAAATAGTCACGGTTGACCGAGTAATATGTGAAATGCACACTTGGGAGGGACATCACATAGCATCTCGTCTTTGTACCAATCACTAATAGTAATCGGCACTTTAACTTACTCAAAAACGTATAATCCCCCTTTAATGTACAATCCCCCTTTCTCGTTCAACTAGTGAATCTTGTACGACTTAAGGTATGGGAGAGTTAGCAATTTCATTGCCTTAGCTACCCCTTGCATGATGACGTTGGTATAGCTTGCTCTATTAATGATCACGGCACATAGCTTGCCATTCACCCAGCAATTCGTATGAAAGAGGTTCTCTCTTTGTTCATTTTCATTAGCCATAAAAGTACTGAGAGATTGTTGAACAACAAAGCAATACTCAGCTCCACCCTTAGGGGGTATCTTAGCCTTTTGATCTTCCTTAAATTCTTCCAGCATTCGATCGATTGTCACTTCTTCCTATCCTTCACTCACATTGTTTACTTCAAACTGGGGCTTGTCTCCCTTTATGGTCATAACTCAGTAGTTTAAAAATTGACTAGTTACATGTCCATAGCTAAGGAATTTAAAACATTTAATTTCTTAGGTTTTCCTTCCTGAACTCTAACCTTAGTCTCATTGGATCTCAGGTTCCTCAATCTTACTCTTACTCCAGCCCTCGTCAAGTTAGCTTATCATGTGACCTCAACATTCTACCTCGGAACTATTTGATGCCCTATCGTTCCCTAATCTATTCGATAGGCCATTCCTATTCGACATTAGTGTTTAGTTACTTAACATTTTGCTAACTTGGTTCTGTTGTTGCCTTTCAAGTCTCTAGGCTACATGGATGGTTTCATCTAGAGTTATGTGGCTCTGTAATTCCATGACGTAACCAATCTCAGCTCGGAGTCCTGAGATGAACAGTGCTATAGTTCGGGCTTCAAGCTCATTAACATTACATCATATCATGAGCAATTGAAACTCTTGGATATAGTCGTCTATGGATTTGTTTCCTTGCCTTAAGTCTTAAAGTTGTCAGAAAGTGTCCTATTCGTAATGTTCAGGAATAAACTTACTTCTCAGAACTCTCTTCATCTCGTTCCACGTTTGGACCTCGCATCGAGTCCTCAAGCGAACGTTTTGTAACTTCTTCCACCACATTACCACATATCCAGAAAGTTTTAACACAGCCACTCTAATCCATACAACATCTTCATAATCATAAAAGTCGAATATCTTTTTGATCTTCTCTTCCCAGTCCAAGTAGTTATCATTACTATTAGACCTATTGAAGTTTGGAATTTGTACTTTAAGATGTTCGACACTTCTTGGCTCTTTGAATTTACCCTCATCAATCCCAATATACTGGTCTTCTTCTTCTTCATACTCTTCCACTTTGTCAAACTCTAACCTTCTCCTCGTGACTCTATTAGCATGTCATAGTAGTACGTAGTTTACTAAAAAGGCTTCCGGAGCTCGCTCGTTCATTTGCCTCCTCAGCTTATCTCTAATTTCTCGGCCTTACTTAGCAACTCTCTCACGCAGTCCATTCTCTAAGATCTTGTTTACAAAGACAGTTAAATTGGTCACAATAGTAGCAAAATCTTGTATTTACTCATTAGTAGTACGTGTTGTTTATTGGGTAACTCGACCATGACCAAGAGTATCACTTTTGACATTGTGAATCTCTCCCTATACACTAAGGTTCGACATTCCCAACACAAAATTTCAATAACTACACTTCACACGAATGGCTAAAACATACACAGTATTTCAAACAGCAAATTAACTATTACTACGTAACTCTCGATCTTAATCTCAACTTGAAGCTCTAATACTAGGTATATATGGTATGCCTAAGAGCTCAGCTATCATTAGGACTTACCATGGCAAATCTAATTGAAATGGGTCCTTCGAAATATCGAAGAAAATCAGAGGGCAACGATCCATAAACAAAGAAGAGTAGTTGACGTGAAGTTACTCGGAGGATGTGACTCACTAACGAACACAACACGACTTGACACCTTACTTGATATGATATATAAGTTGATTTTAAGGTCCACCCACCACTAATCCTGAGCTACTTAGGAAGATTAGATAAGAGTGTATGAAAAGTAGACCTGAAGAGAATTGTCTCACAAGAACAAAATATTTAGTATTAAGATGTAAGTTATCTAAGGCTTACAAGAGAAAAAGATTATTTATAGTAAGTCTATAGGGTAGCATTACAAATAAAGAAATTACAAGAAAGCATATATAGAAAGGGAATTCTTAGTACATATGAAAAAGGGTAAAAAGGAAAAAAGACCAAAAATGGAAAAGTAGTACAATGTTAGACGAGGTGGACAAGTGATAGTGCAACATTGGAACTGGACGAATATTCTCTAAGTACAGTAGGTAAGAAGGGTCAAAATATTGTGGTAATAAAGGCCTTAGGACGAGACAGATGGTAGCATGCCGAGAGAAAACTATTTGGCCGTTTAAGTGAATCTCTTGTCACTTAGTAAAAACTTCTTGGAAGCGGTTAGTCGAATTACTTAGCATAGGGAATGGTCGCCATTATCACTACCGAGTGTACAAATCAATGTATGACAATTCGAGGACCTTTAAGGAGTTCAACCACATTCCTTAACTTTCTTGTTATCAATAGGTTGCTAAGAGAGAATTCACTAGGTGAGGGATTGGAGTTCTCGAAGCCATATGCAAGTAATGGGACTGTTGGTTGGCAGTTTATCAGGAACCAAACCACGCTATGTTCAAATGCTAAGGTCAATGGCATCCGAATGCCTTAGAAGAACTCACATAAGGTGAGTACAAGGGGTTAGTGTCTAGAAATTAGCCATATTGGCATCCAGACACTAATTGTAAGTTATAGTTAGTGATCCTCAGCAAATCTCACCCTGATGTCGGTACCCATTGTTAAACACCACTTCTAGACACCTTTCCACCAACAATACTCTATTGGTAACCACCCAATCAAATGCCAAATACCAAACAATCACAATGTTGTAAAACATGAAAGCAATAAATTGTACTCACAAAACTAACAAAAAATCAAGAGATTGAGAATTCTTACTCGTTTTTCCAATAAAACAACACACAAGACTTGAATTACCACTTTCCTAATGTTGTAAAACATGAAAGCAATAAGGTTTTTCACCCCTCTTTGAAGAAAACAAATTTTGCAATATCAACCATGGACAACTTACCTTAAAACCACATTCTCTTAGTGAAACTATCTTCCTCTTGTGATTTTTGGCAACCAAAGCTTAGAGATTTAAATTTTGGACTCCAAGTTAAAAGGCAACGAAAGGGTTTTCTATTAGTTAAGAAAGGGATTAAAGGAGTACTAAGGTCATGAGGGCTTTTAAACTTTTTATTGACTAAAATGGCCTTATTAACATTAGTTAATTACATACCATATTAGCACTACTAATAACTTTATTTATTTCATTTCTCTCTTTTTTTTTTCTAAGCTTTACGCTAAAAGGAGATCCTTGCTACAAATATCTATATCTTAAAAGAGAGGTGAGGATTGGGTTGGATTAGATCGTTGAAAGAAGGGAGAATACCCCACAATAAAGGTCATTGAACAAAGGCACTATATTTGACTAAAAAGAAAAGAAAAACTATTGGAAAATGTCATTTCTTCAAGAGAGAAGAGTATAATAGTTTGATATCTAAAATAATAGATATAACAAAACCAATTGGAAGTTTTAGATTGAACATATGATGAACATGTTATTGGATTTGATGGAGGTAAATGTTTGAGATAAGTTTTCTAATGCTTAACTAAGGCTCTATTTGGGGCTTAGTCAAAATAGTCTTATCATTTGTGGTTTATGACCAAGGTCTAGTGAAAACCCTTAATATTTTTTAAGTTTCTTAAAATTATATATATTGATAAGTAAAATATACAAAGATAGTAGCATATAGCTATGATAGTAGTAGATGAGACTAATTGTTGCTTGTTAGATTGCAATATCTTTATAATTTTTGTTTGAGATGACTATAGAGGAATCCCCTTGACTTATAAAATTATTCAATATCTTAGTAATCATATTCACTAGAGCTTTTGCTATACTTTTTTTTTTTAACTTTAGTTTATTGTGAATTTAGATTGACTTAACATTCTTGACTAATGTTAAGAGTACCTAGGTATAACAATTTAACAAGCTATCACTAAATAAAGGCCATCATGAGGTAAAGAAAGTCTATTCCCATAAAGTGAACATATTTGGTAGTTAAACTTATCCCATTTTCAAGGTATGTCAAATTAAGGTATGGGACATTTTGTCCTCAATGGCTTTGCCATTTAAAAAAAAATGGTCTATTCTTTCTTTCCATTTTCAAGTTCTTTTAGCTCATATAAATCTTTCAATTAATTTTCATATAAGAGACGTTAAAAAATAATAATAATATTTAATAAAACTCTAGGAACATAAAGGACATTTATGAGCTTTAAATTAGGATATAGGCAATACTAAATTAGATTACAGATGCAATGCCTTACCTATTAGGGCCTATTTATTTAACATATTGGATCTAAGAGATGGGTTGCTATACCGTCCTTAAGTTAAGGATAAGGTTAATTAGAAACCCAGCATAGTTTAAAATTTATAAATAACACATAATGATACAAATGTGTGGAAGTATCTTTTAGGATACACAACATAAGGACATTATAGTACCTATGTCCATCAAGATCACACAAATAGAATTATACTAAATAAGGCTGTCAACATTTTTATTCATAGTATAATAATATTTGATCCCCGCTCTCAATGTCCCCATCCAAATCCTAAGCTCTAACATACTTTCCATCTTCTAGTCTTGATGTTACAACAAAACTAACCACTCAACATCAATCCAAGTAAGCAAAGGAATGCAATAAATAATAAACAACAATAAGAGAATATATAATTACAAATTTAGTAACAACATCACAACAATTTTAGAAAATAATAGCATCAATCATAACTAAGCTTAATGTAATTTACTGATCAATAGATGCTTATGCATGCAATATTATGCCATGCTAATGCACATAACATGCATTGGCTAGTATTATAATCGAGTAGATAATGAGCAACACTTGTCTCCTCCTGAACAAAATATTTAAGCAACACTTGATGACTCTCAAGCAAAATATTTAAGTGGCAATTTATGACTCTCGAGCAAAATATTTAAGTGACATTTGATGGCTTAGAATCGAGTGTGCAATTTTATAAGATGAAAAACTAAGCTTTATAAAATACGTAACCCACGGGTTTCTTTATGTGAATTAAGCTTTAAATATGACCCTTAAGTCATTTTTTGAAATTAAGCTTTTAACATGACCCTTAGGACTTTTAGTCAAATCAAACTTTATAAAAATACAGCCCTTAAGCCATTTTTTGTACTTTACTATGAATGCAAATAATGCAATGAATTACATTGAATAATAACTAAGCACATACCTTATGCATGAACTATCTTTTCAATCTATCAGTTCTTATGTTGAACGTATTATTATGTTATAAACTACTATCCACTAGCCATGACTATAATTAAGGGTACGTTTATTGAATCAGTCTATCAATTATGAAATTCATTAAGCATAATTAAACATGGCAATTGAAATTGAGCATATTTTCAGTCAAACTATTGACACAAAACATATACAATCACATACTACTATGATAAGCTATGTTTGTAATTTAAGTAGGCATGGTAGCCAACACTTAAAAATATAACTCTATCATAACTTCACTTCCAACCATAAATTTAAATAATATGCCTCATAATATATTATATAATTATAGGCTCAAGTCTTTTATAGTAGGCATGTACATTATGTACTCATATCAAACACTTCATTTCAAATCATACATAATGCAATCACCATAATATTTATTTATTAAATAATTAACTCCTACAATTCACTTAAGTGAAGTTGGAAGGACATGTTTAGACAATGAGTGGTCTTTTACTTTTTGGCCACATCATATTAAAGCAAGGAAGGGGTACCTACATAATATTCTTAGCATTCTCAATTATCATATTCATCTATGGGAAGATTCACTATACCTCCAAGGATACTTAGAAATATCAATTCCTTAACGATTACATAAGATTTTAACAAGGGAATTATTTTATTTAGTTATGTCCAAAATCAATGTTTAATTATTCTTTAAATGATCTAAATTATCATAAATGCCCTTCATGTAAAGGATCCCTCTCTTGTTTACTCTTAACTTCTTCAATATTTCGTATATTTCTATTTTATTTTACTTTCTAGATTTCTATTTTCTTATCATCCTTACTTATTAGGACCACTATTTCATTAGTATTATTTCATATTTGTAAACTTGTATACGTATTTGCATACTCATGGTAAAAGAACCATTTTTATATTCATTTATAATGATAGAGTAAGGTTCAAGATTTTCAAGAACTCTTCTTATATCTCTTATAAAGAAACATGGTCATAATGTGAAATATTTTTATTTGTTTACATGTAAGTGAAGAAGTTTCAAAAGCGCATTCTTCATTGAAGGGAAAAATTTCTTTTAGATGGAAAATTAATGTGCAAGAGTAGCAAATCTAGATTTGAATTAAATACAATAATTTAAAAGAGATAATATTTTTGGGATATGATGAAAGGAAGCAAGTAAATTACTAATGTAACAAATCACATAAATCTGTATATATGTTTATGGGAGTCCGTACCATCATGAAATAAATTATATAAATTACAAATAGGGTGAATCACATATATTGTCTATATATATATATATACATGTTACATATATTTATTCTTTTATTTTAGGTAATTGTAATTCCCCAAAGAAACCTATTCAAATATTTCCTAATATGTAATTCATAATCAATAATCTTTCCTTTCCATAATCTTTCCAAAATGTACTCTCTCTTTTTTTTTGTCCTTTTTAGTCTTCCCTACGATAATCTTTCCAATAGTTAACGATTAAATAGGATCCTAAAGAGGGTCTAGTAGAATTGTTTAAAATTTTTATATTATGTGTGTACTTATGATGCAAAAACCATCTTAAAAATCAGAGATTGTAAGACTTTAATTAATTAATCACTAAGATTTACAATTTTTAATTTATTAATTTATCATAAAATATAAATAACTATAGATATATAATATTTCATAATCCTTCAAAATTATCAAGAATCGGTATCCCTTACTAAATAATAAGATAGAGTAAGTTAATTTTATAAATTAAAGAAATACTAAATTATACAGAACCCTAACATATAAATACATTTCACATGAGGCACTTTTGTGCTAGTTATATGTTTCCCAACAAAATCTAGTTTTCTCTTACATAATTTGAATTTACACTCTACACTTGAGCTTATCTTAGTCATAACTCAATGGACTTGCAAAAAAAATTATAGGGGAATGAGCAAACCATAGCTTAGTAAGTTTATTTCTTATCACTACCGTTTAAGTAAATTATCAAACATTATTAACACATACTTAAGTCTATCTACATACTAAATGAATGCATATGCAATGAATGTAAGCAACATATCCATATGAGTCTACAACTATGGAAGGTATAGATTTATGTTGTCTATGTATCAATTGTCCCATGTACTTACCTGCATAGGCACTTCACCTTACTTACATGAGGCTGCTTAGGGGCATTGTCTCTGTAAACGACACTCAATTATTACCATGGTTGACAAAGAAATATCAATCTAAATAGGTGGACCCTAACAAAGGCCATTCGCTGTTAAAAAATCATATCTAAGGCCCTATAGGCTCAACCCCACAAATATAACTATGCGAGTCCTTTCTTTATCAATCAATTAGAGATACTATGCCAATTTTGCCTCAATAATAAAAATATTATCAATAGACGCTATAATCTCTTATAGAAGTTATACAAAATTTGTTTATGATTAGGAAAATGTATCCAAAAATACTATTCTAAAAGATTGGCAAAGTTAGCACTCTCCATAAGTATATCGATTAAGTTATAGACATGCAACATATGTAACTGCTTATTTTAGTTAGATATTTATATTTACCTGTTTAAGAAGATAATCAAATAGATGATTGAGCATGAGGCAAAACAATTATTCAGACACACAAGCAATAACAACTAACGAACATCAAGTATCATATACAAGAAGATCATAGATCATTAAAACTCCCTTACCTTTTACAAGCCTTAGGAATTTCCAAAACTTGATAATTGAGTACCTAAAGGATAATAAGACTTATAAGTATTTAGAAAAACTAAGCTTCTCAATTAACTAAAAGTCTATTATAGTTTGTCTAATTTTTCATTATAATCCAAGCATTGCATGAATATAGTTTAACTTATTTATTAAGATAAATAGGAAATATACATGTATATTTGTAAATAATAGTATCTTATGTATTTATTTATTTATTTACTTTATGGGTTTATCCTAATTATCAATTTATAGGGCCTACCTATTAACTTAGTTATCATATTTATCTTTCTAAAGTTATCTTAAATCTTTAGTTGTGTATAACATTTTTATTTTAACTCCGACTTTTATGATCTTATAGTTGATCTTTATCATTTTTGGACATATTTTTCACATAATAGGGTCCATTTTGGATGTTAGAACTCACATTTTCTATTATGGCTCTAGAATGTTATGAATTTATTTATTTTTGGCCTAATTGTTTTAATTTTCATTTTTGAATTTTCTTAGTGACTTTATTTACTTTTTTATTTTAAAATTTGTAATAGAGTTAAATAATGTTTAAAATTTTATATTTTTGGGTCCATTTTGTAACAATTTCTTTATTTCACTATTTTAAGCTTAAATTACCAATTATATTAGTCTTTATTATATTTGTAATTTTCTAATTATTTTTATTGTTCTTATTTTTGTAATTTATGGTTTTAATTAGATAAGTTGAGAAAAGTTAACATGGTAGCTTTTGGCCAGTTCACATTGCATTTTTTCCTAATTTTTCCAATTTTTTTTTTCCAATTCGTAACATTAATATGTACATATATATAATACTTTAAATAATTAAATGTGGAAAAATAACTTCTATTCTTCATTTAAAGGTCACATCCAGCATATATACATATATATATGTATTTATACTTATTAATCTATTTCTCAAGAAAATATAGTACTAGTATACATATACATACATTTTTCGATATATGTACATGGGTAAATACTTATACTATATTATTTATATATATTTATGTAATCTTAGAAAAATAGAAAAATATATATATTTATGTAAATATATCTATACTTCCATATTTTTCTACTTATCTACATACGTATTTATATTATTTCCTAATATTTTTACATATATGTATATTAAAGTAAGATATTTAATATTACATATAGTTACATATACTATATATATATAAGAACCGTATATATATAACTAAGTAAATATAATATATGTATACATATAGTTAAATATATTTAAGTATATACATATATAAATACATAAATATGAAGAATAAGAGTTGTACATACAATCAAATGCATGTATATATAATTTTTTTACAAAAGATACTAAAATACACGTAACTCCTATACATATTCCTAATACATAAAATATTACAAAATACATATGCAAATCAAAGAATACATTTAAACTTAAATTACAAAGAGAAATCAAATACAATGTAAAGCATCGATTCAGTTACTCTTTTGTCTTGAAAATCTTTAGGAAAAATGCCCTCCTCCTTCTTCATGAAGTTGATGGAAAAATGATGATGGATGTGAAGTGAATTGTGGAAGTTAGAAATTTAGTGATGATTGAAGGAAAAAGGAAGAAAATAGGAGAATAGGAAAGGGGGAGAGAAAAGGTTGGTCCAAAAAAAGGAAGCAAAACTTGATTTTTGGTTATAAATTTTTAGAAGAAAATGAAAGTGGAAGGAAGTTGTAGACATGTACACATGTCTTATGGTGAAGAGAGAAGGAAAAGGAAAAAGAAATGAAAGAGGGAAAAGAAAAGAAGAAAAAATAATTGTGAAAATGACATGTGTTGACTTTGCTTTATCTTAATCTCAATCTTCTTACATATGATAAAATTTGTAAGACACTTGTTCAATCGAAAATGGAAGGAAAAAAAGAAGAAAAGAAGAAGGAAAAGGAAAAGGAAAAGGAAAAGATAAGAAGAAAGAAAGAAAGAAAAATTTGTAAAATTACTTTTGACTTTTCTTAAATTGTTTCCAATTTTTAGATAATATTTAAAATAAATTATGATGTAACTATGGAAGAAAATATAGAATGTATAATTAATGTATACTATAAAGTTCATATACATAAAGTATGTAGTAAAATTAAATCAATATAAAATTAACACATGCATATTCATATATACATGTGCTACGTTACAAATAATCATAAAATAATATTTGTAATTTTTTTTATTTTATTTAATTCATTTGTTACTCTTTATGTTTATTTATGAGTTATTTTTATTTATTTGTTAGCGATTTTATATGATTATGCATGTTTATTAATAATTTTACTAGATTAAGGCTTTATAATTATTAAGGTAAATTTTATATGTTTTATAAGCTTAGATGTTTGGTTTTAATGTTTATTTTGAGTTCCATCTCTTATATTTACATGTAGGCTTAGGGTTTTTTGTATGTAATTAGGGTTTTGAATAATATTTAGTGTTTTTCATATTCATTTTAGCTTTTGAGTTCAAAATTTGATTAGGTTTCATTTTATGTGATTTTATTGACTTAAAGAAATATCTTTGGTACTCATGTTTGATTTTATTCTCAAAATACTAAATTTGCGAGGTTTACAATACTAGTCATCTTTTATTATATAGAAGGAACAAAATAGGTAAATAATCAATGTAGGACAAGTTTCTCGATAATGAGCAACTCATGTCTTGTTATATAGAAGAAATATTGTTGGTAAATAATCCATGTAGGATAAGCGATTAGTGATTTCCTAAAATTGCAAGTTACAGTTTTTCCTATGCAATAGTTGATTTTCAACTCAAATTTTCTTCCTTGATTCGTCTTTTAATCACATAAAGTTATCATATCTTGAGTTTACTCTATGAGTATATTCAGATTCTACAAATATCTCATCAAGATCATTCCAAAAACATGTTTGAAAATTGAACCAAAGAAACTACTTCAACCAGTACAAAGCATTAGCAAATACATACATATGTATATGTTTCGATTTTAATCTTCACATTTAAAGCATTCCTAAGCATGTTGTTTTAATAAAGTTATTTGGAATATATTCTAGTATGTATTAAGTTTCATTTCATCTAATTTTTATAAAGTTTTATTGGTAAAAATTGAAACTTTATTTGAATATATTTATATATATAAAGTTGCAAATTCTAGAAAGAAAAGAGAAGTGCTTGAGATTTTGGATCCAATATCTTACTGCAAAAATCAATGTTTGGTTATGCTATTAGCCATTACTTGTAATATTGCATGTTTACTTTGAAGTGGTGGTGGTGGCAACTCTTGAAGCAGTGGCCACTAATGGAAGAAATCAAAGCTTAAAACAATTGGGTCAATGAGGTATTTCTAACACTTACAATAATTTCTAAGTGTCCAGGGGTCAGCCTAAGGTCCTCTCTTTGTACATGAATTCTAAGAAGTTGTAAGAAGCTCTACCTTAATGGTGTTGATGGGTTAAAAGTAGAGTTAGAGTAGTTCACTTAAGTAGGTTTAAGTCTTTATTTAGTTGAATGGGTAATGAGTTAGATAATGAGAAAGTTGGGGCATCACTATGTTAGACTTAGAAATGTATGTTAGAAAGTTTTGACATACATATATATATATATGTATGTATATGTGTATTGAAAAGTCTTCATAATGGAATTGACACATGTTTGAAAGATAAGAGGAAAGAGGTTGTAAGTTGAGCATTTCTTTAAATTCTTTGCTTCAAGCTACACATTAGTGTTGATATTTGAAAAAGATTTGTCAAATTTCTATCATATATAAAGGTGGTAGCTATATATTTAGTCAATTAAATTTCAAATTTTGTTAGGTTTATTTTTTCATGTATGTACAATTTATAAGCATTATAAAATGATTTTTCCATCATATCCTAATAAAAACTTATAAGCAAGTTTAGGATAATTTATAGCATTAGACAATATACTGGTTTTATTATTTTCTTATTGATAATTTATATTTTAAATACTAATATAAATTATAATGTATGTTGTTTGATATTGAAATCTAAGTATTTTTTAGTCCAACTTTTGTGTTGGACTTTATATCAAATTTGAACACCAAAATTTATATTTTTGAATTTCTCAATATATATATATATATATATTTCGAAGCGTAATTCTCTTAACTTGTATTTATTTACATTTGAACTCTTATCTCTATATTATTCTATTAGTTTTTAGCGAGCTTAATTCATCCTAATGTTTATTTGATTAATTATTAGAAGAATCTTGTAGTTTGCAATTTCAATTTCCTTTCAACATAGTGCCCATCATATTCTAGAACGTTATTTATAATGGGGTATCATAATAGAAATTGTCACTATAGAGCAGAATTGTTGGTTAATATGGTCTATTCACATAGGTGAGGTATCTTCCAATTGGGTAATAGAAAGTCTCTCAGTCCTAATGGTTTCAAGGGTGTCTTTTTCTAGAAGAATTAGCAATTGGTTGGAGTTTTCATATATGAGGTAGTTCGAAGCTACATATAGTAAGGTATTCTCCCTTCTCATATTAATGAAATAGACATTGTGTTAATTCCTAAAATGTCTTCTCTTGAAAATATTTCACACTCTTGTCTGATAAGTTTATGTAATTTTTTCTATAAAATTGCATCTAAATTTCTTGCAAATAGATTGTAGCCTTCATTGGATAGTCTTTTTTCCCCTTTACAAAGTGCTTTCTTGTCTCCTTGTCTAATCCAAGACAATGTGATAATGGTTCATGAGGTTTTCCAATACTTAAAATTAAATGAGAAAAGAAACATTACTATGCAGTTAAACTTGATATGGCGAAGACGTATGATAGGGTTGAATGGGATTTTATAGAAACTACAATGCTTGAAATGGGAATTTCTTTGGTCTGGGTTAATTAGGTTACAAACTATGTGTGTTCTATTTTTTTTTTTAATTTAACCATCAATAATAAGAGGGTTAGACATTTTCGACCAACAAGAGGAATTCAATAGGGAGATACTCTTTCACCTTATCCGTTCATCTTAGTTACTAACTGTTTGTCAACTATGATTATGTTTGTTAGGAATAAAGGATCCTTCAAGTGAATTAAATTTGAGCTTCTAGCCTAATTTTAACTTATCTTTTCTTTGCTAATGACTTTGACTTCTTCTTTAAAGCATTAAGGAGTAATTTATATAGTTTAAAGCATGTTTTAGATACTCATTGTCATCTTTTAGGTCAAAAAGTTAATTTTCAAGAAAGTTTCATTATTTTTAGTATCTCCACTACTAATTCCTTAAGAAGAGAGTGTTGTCAAGTATTAAATATTAATCCTCAAAATAGCTTAGGCATATATTTAAGGTTACCTGCGAGTTGGGGTAAATCAAAGAGCCAGGCTTTGGCTTTTGTGAAAGAGAAAATTATCCATAAGTTATAAGAATAGAAAAAGTTTTTATTATTGGCTGATGGAAAAAACATTTTTAGGGGAGCTAAGATGGAGAATATTCACAAATCTAGAAGCACTATGGGTTAAGTTATTAAAGAGTATTTACTTCTCGAATGACAGTTTCCTAAAAGTTAGGAAGGGTAGAAGGGAATCATGGGGTTAGCAAAGTATTTTGTTAGGGAGGGATGAAGTAAAGAAGAGCTCTTATGGCAAGTAGGCTCAAGATTTTGCATATGTTTTTGGAAAGGCCCTTGGATCCCCTTATCGAATGGTTATACTCTTGCTAGTAGAAATATTGACCCATTTTTGGAATATATGATGGTGGTGGATGTGATTGATCAGAGTTATGCTTTTAGGACTTAAGCTTAGTGGATTCTTATTTGACAAATGAAGAAAGGAACTGATTCTATTCTGTTAAAAGCTCTTATCATTGCATTATGTTTATGTAGCTGGATATTAGGATAAATCAAGAAAGTTCTTGAAATGAACTTAGTAAGAGGGTATGGAAAGTCATTTGGGGTCTTAAATGCCATGAAAATGTAAAGTCGAAGTCAATAATTAACTTAATAAAGAAATTAAAGAAGATAAATGAGTTATTATTTTTAGATATGGTATAGCTTGCAATTTGTAAGGCACAACAGGGGTAATGTGGTCATGGGAAAAGATTTAGACTTCCTACTATCCCTTATTCCAAATAAACCTTATATCTTTTCCTTGTTACTTTTTTCTACAAAAATAGAAAACTTAGAGTTCTCATCTCAACCCCAATTCGTAATTAAGAATTGTGTTATTGAAAGGAAAATTCAATAAGAATTCTTCCCTATTTAAGTAAGTTTTCATTCTATTTTTATTTTACTCTATCAATCTAAATCCTTAAAGTTTTCCTTAGAGTTTTAGGAGAAAGAGGGTTATATTTGTTAGTGTAGTTGTGGTGATGCGGTTATGGTGTAGATTACATATTTGGTAGCATTGCAGGGTGGTGTTAGGATGTACGGTGTATGTGTATCATATCTATGTGTGCTGTATAGCATGTATCTTATGTATATGTATGTTGTATGGTTTGTGTGTGTGTTAGGTGCAGTATGCATTCCATGTTTGTGTATTAAGTGTATGAGTTGTGTGTTTGTGTTGGTAGAGGGCGTGAATTATGTATGTGAGTGTGTGCCAAGTGAATGTGTGTGTATATACTATAGGTGAAAGCTATATGTATATGTATGTTGTCAATTGAGGGCATAGATGTATGTGTGATTGTCGAGTTAATGTATATGTGTATACTATTAGTGGTGAGCAAGGCATATGTATGTATGCAATGTGTGTTGTGTCGATGAGAATGAGAGAGAGGATGGTACGAGAGAGAGAGAGAGAAAGAAGCAATGGTGAGAAGAAAAAAAAAAGAGAAAGGAAAATAGTATAAAGAAAAAAAATAAAGAAAAGGAAAAAGAATAAATATAGAAATAATATATATAATCATAGTTATATTATAAATATTATATATATTAAATATACATAATATAAAATTATATTATATATATTTAATATATTATATAAAATAATGTATATAATAAGTTTTGTTAACATAAGAGTATAAGGGCCGGTGTGTATATTACGAAAAGATATGAAAAGTTGCATAGATTTCGGTTCGGAAGCATAGAGTATGAGGGAGAGGGATGAGTTAATGGAAAGAAGTATTGAGTTGTAGAATTTATTGAAATCTAAGCCAGCATATATATTTTAATAGGTTCTGGAAGATATGTGGTATTGGATCTTTTTGAGATAGGAGCTTTAGGTACGTAATACTTTTTTGTTGAATGTATATGTTAGGTTAGGGAATATAAATTGGACTAAATTGAAACTTGGACTTAATTGTGTTGCTAGTTGTGCTTGACTTCAACCACCCACTAGTTAAATCCAATGGTGCTGATGAGGCATTAAGTGATCTTCGTACAACAATGTCCCCTATAGAGTCTAGTACTAAAATAACCTGAGTAGATCTAGGAAGGTTTATGGCACTCAAGTATTGGGTGGTACCTAATACCAATACTATATAGTATCTATATATTATGTTTTAGGGGTTATGAGAAACCCTATTTCTCAAGATGCTAGGAATGTGTTGTTTATAAGCCTAAATGCAAGATTAAAACTATTGGTTGTTGTATTAATAGTAGTATTTATGTGTGTGTGCTTGATTGATTTTGGTGATCAGGTACGTTTGTATGGTATCTTGTACTAAGCATTGGCTCATCCTATAGGGGTTATTATTATTTTTAGTTGTAGGGATGGGTTATAAGGTAAATGATGAATTGTATGCTAAGGATGTCAGATATGACTATCTTTATTGTGATGAGGAGGGAGATTATTACTATTATGATGATGGAGTAGGGGCATTGTAGGTTAGCTGTAGGGGTAGACTTAATGATTTTTATTTATTCTTGTTATAATTGCTTATCTATGAGACTTGTGTGGTTATGGAGTTGCTTATGATTCCTATTGTTAGATTTAGTGGTTTAATTGTTGTCAGGGCTATGAGACTCTAATTTATGATTTAGAGTCCTTCGTGATTTAAGTTGTGGATTTATGATGGTTTCCACTTATGTTATTATGGTTGATTATGGAGTTTGAGTGGTTAACATACCACTCCATTACCATATTTGATGTTATCGATTGTAAGTTGGTGAATTTATTGTGAATGGTGATTTATAATAGGTATATGGATCCTAATATGCCTTAGCATATTTGATTCTAAGGTCAACACGTGGCAAAGTTGCGGTATCTTGAGTTCCGAGGTATTACAACATTTGGTGGTATTAGAACTTTGGTTGAAGATCTTTAAGGAAGTAGGAATAATGACTTATAGGTGGTGAGTTATGAGTGGTGTGAGTAGTTAAAGGGTTAGGCTTGAATTTATAAATGAAATGTCAAGTATTTAACTATTGACCTCGACTTGTCTTAATTCCTCCTAGTGTTTCTTGTTTTCCTTACTATTTATTGCTTCTTTTGTTTACCTATCTCCTAGCTATCTTTTAGTTGGTTATCTATATTTCCATGATTAAAATACCACCTATGAGAGCAAGTTCAAGTTCATCACGACCTTAAGACTACCTAACTAAAGGACAAGATGCTCAAGGTAGTTAGAATGTGTAAGGAGGCTGAGGTACTTGGGGAATTTATGGATTACTTGGTGCATGGAGGCAATAAGGCCAGTAAGGGTATAGGCCCATAGAGATTGATGTGGTGTAGTAATTGAATGCTGTAAACAATTTGGTAGGTGCTATGGTCTAACAGCAAGAGTATCTTAGACAAGACATGCAAATGATCCAAGTAAATGCTAATGCCTAAGATTAGGAGACGCAAGTGGTCTGGCAGTTAGGGATAGACTGTTTCTTAAAAGTGCCTAAGGAGTTTGACCCTAAGCTTGATGACGCCATTGTTGTTGAGGAGTAGATTAAGTAGATAGAGAAAGCTTTTGCCATGTTTAAGGTTTCGAATAATAAAAAAGTAGACTGTGCATCTTTCACATTGAGAGAAGATGCATTAAAATGGTAGGATGACACCCTGCGCACGAAGCCTAAGATGGGGACCTGGACTTAGGAGGGGTTTAGGGATAGATTTTTTAAGCACTTTATTCCCTCTAGTGTACGAGAGTAGATACAGCTATCATACTAGACTCTTTAATAGGAGAGTAAGACTATAGCAGCTTATGAGGTAGAATTGGATGGGTTAGCCTGTTTTATACTTAAAGCTTCCAAAAAGGATGAGTAATTGAAGATTAACATATTTGTTCATAAGTTAGAGCTTAAGCTATAGGAGAAGGTTGTAGCCTTTCAACTTATGGCTTCTGTAGCAGCAGTTGATAAGGCCAAGTGTTTAGAGCAAATTATAAAGAGAAAGTAAGAGCAATTAGTTCACAAGGCAAGGGCAGCCTTAGGGAAAAAGCCTATGCCAGGTTATTTAGTGCTTAGGCTAAATAGAACAAAGAGACTAGTTCTATAGGTAGTTATTAGAAAAGGGTAGGGATAGGCTAACAGTAGTCCAACCTAGGCTTGTGGCGCTATTAGTACAAATTCATACTAGAGTGACTACATTAACTATGAAGTATACATGATGTTTTGAGCCTCATAAGGTGTCAACTTGTAAGTAGGTAGTAGGAGCATGCTTTTTGTATAGGAAGACTAGACATGTGAGTAAGGATTGGAAAGGGGCTATCATTCTACACCAAGGTTTTTGTTATAAATGTGGCCTAGAGAGGACATTTTATGGTAGATTGTAAGGATACAAGGAGTCAAGTAGCCTAGGGAATACTAGTTGTGAGTCCCCAAGCAATTCCCAAAGTAACTCATCTTTAGTAGGTAGGCCTACGATAGAGAGCCCTAGCCTGTGTCTTTGCACTTCTACACTAAGATACCATCTATGACATAGACACTATGGTAGGTATGCTCCTTATCTTATCTTATGGTGCTTATGCACTTTTTTATACTAGTGTTTCTTACTCGTATGTAGCTGAGTCTTTTGTACGTATATGTAGTTTGCATGTTTCTATCTTAGATAACTATTTGGCTGTAAATACCCCTCTAAGGAGTAGAATGGTTTTAAATCAAATTTGTAAAGATGTGGAGATAATGGTTGAGGGAACGATTTTAGTGATAGACTTATTAATGTTAGAGCTATTGGATTTTGAAGTCATTTTAGGGATGAATTGGCTATCAAAGCACCATGTTACACTCTATTGTTATAATAGAGTAATGCCCTTTCAACCCCTAGAAGGAGCACCTTTTAGTTATAGAGTAGAAGCTTAAAGGCTAACTTGATGTGTTTCATATAAGTTGTAGGAAAGGCCTACTCTAGAGGCCATAGTGGTAGAAGCGAACAAGACTGAGTTAGAGTTAGATTTGACATTGATAATACAAGAGTATTCAGATGTGTTTCCTGAAGACTTATTAGGAATTCCACCTAACAAGGAGGTCGAATTCAAAATCGATCTAATTTAAGGGACAAAACTTATTTTGAAACTAGCTTATTGGATGGTGCCTACCAAGCTAGTGGAGTTAAAGAAGCAGTTGTAAGAGGTATAGGATAAAGGCTTCATTAGGCCTAGCTTGTCACCTTAGAGAGCTCTAGTACTATTTGTAAAGAAGAAAGATGGGGGTTTATGGATGTACATTAACTACCAAGAGTTGAACTAAGTTACGATAAAAAACAAGTACCCCCTTCCGGGGATTGATGATCGCTTCAATTAGTTGTAGGGTGTACATGTCTTTTCTAAAATAAACTTATGCTTAAGGTATTATCAATTGAAGGTTAGGGCCGAAGATGTAGAAAAGACAGCTTTCAGAACCAGGAACAGACTATATGAATTTCTAGTAATGCCTTTCGATTTAACTACTGCACTAGCAACGTTCATGGATCTCATGAATCAAGTATTCAAGGAGTACCTTGATAAGTTTGTTGTTGTTTTTATTAACGACATCCTCATTTACTCTAAGGATAGAGAAGAACATGAAGAGTACTTAAGGATTGTATTAGGGAAGTTGGGAGAAGAAAGGCTTTACGCTAAGTTTAGTAAGTATAACTTCTGGTTAGAGCAAGTAAGTTTCTTGGGTGATATAGTAAATCAAGATGGTATAGTTGTAGACTTAAAGAAAATAAAGGTAGTAGTTGTGTAGCCCAGACCTGCTATAGTGTTAGAGGTCAGAAGTTTTCTAAGGTTAGTCGAATATTATTGAAAATTTGTACAGGGCTTTTCTAAGATTACAATGCCTTTGACCTGGTTGACTCAAATAAGGATCAAGTTTATATGGGATGGCAATTGTGAAGTATGCTTCCAACAATTGAAGGACAGATTAGTGATGGCTTCGTACCTAACCTTACCCTATAGTTGGAAAGAGTTTGTTATTTATAGTAACACCTCTATATAAAGGTTAGGGTATGTTCTTATGCAAAATGGTAAGGTAATAGCATCTGCTTCTTGCTAACTCAAGTCATATGAGAAAAATTACCCAATTTATAACCTAGAATTGGTAACTATGGTACTGGCATTGAATCTTTGGAGACATTACCTGATAGGGATCAAGGATTGATCGCTCGCTCTTGAGCCCGAGGGCTTTCTCAAATGGTTCGCTAATTTGTTTAAGGAGAGTTAAGCTCTAAGGAGCAATGTTTTCCCTAGTCTAATCTATTGGGATACTTTCTCTCCATACAATCAAGGAAGCTATTGAGGTGATCTATTGGCATGTGGAGTTGACCCCTCTACAACACCCTAATCTAAATACCAAATCAAGAAAACAACCATCTCTATAGTACTAAGGTTAAGTTGAGAATTGTCAAGAGCTAACCACCTGAGGCCGATCTGAATGTGAGTCGTCCCTCGAGCCAACCCTTGTTTGGCTTAGTAATTTGAGTGCCAAATTTCCTATGCTAACCATACATGATTAGAGACCTACCCTTACTCGACCTGCAGTGTTATTAGGACCACAGACTGAGTGAAACACACAAGTGCTATCTTTTTTGACATTTATACTATCCTTTCTGATAAAGGATGTTCCTTTTTGTGCAATTTCATGCTTCCCTTATAAATTATTCTCCTTTTGTTTAGCAAGGATCCATTTTTGTAATTTCTGTAATTTAGGACTTACCTTGATTAGGTACCATAAATAATCGCATAATGTAATAACTACAAAAGAATTACATACAGAAAAGAATATACTGAACTTTTGTTCCCTCATGAGCCAAGTATCCTTCTGCTTACTCTTAAGTTACTCTTATCTAGCCCATTGAGCATGGACTAGTGGTCAGTGACCTCCAACCATACTTGTACGTCATATTAAGCATGACCTAAGGTTGTACTCTCGACTATCATTTATTTTTCGAGTCATCTTACGACCTGGACCCATTCTTTTTGTTACGCGTGATATCAGGATCATGTGTTCATCCACGAGTCCATATCATTTTAGTATCAAAGCCTGGCTATGTTCAAAGCTAGATTATGTTATTGTGTTCTTTGCGTAGTTTATTACTATAAGATAATGATTCTATTGTTAACTTTGGAGTTTAATAGTTGAAAAGTATTTTGTGCTCTATTTTCCCTTGTTTTCAACATGTAAATAGAGTGTGGTTAACTGTTCATTTATTGTGTAATTGTCATGGTGATTGGAGTGTTAATCATTGATCTCCAAGTGGTATTATTAGACATCAATTTTGTGAAGTAACTAACAATGTTAGACTCCAGTGTTTGAGGAACTTTTGGAAACTAAGAAAGTAGTACTTAACATGGACAAGGGCAAGAAGGAAGCTTTACACCTTAGTCAGTAGGTGACTGCTTGGATAGGATTACCGACTTGGTAGTTAATTTGGTAATTGTTATCTAAGAAGGTAGACAGCGAGTTAGGAACAACCCCACTTGAGAATGTGAGCAGCAAGGGTGAGGTGATGGTCAATTTGGTCAAGTTAACTGATTCACTTGAATATATATATATATATATAATTGTGAATATTCCAGCAAGTATACTTGGTCGGAATTAAGTAATATAGAGTAAGTAAGGTTGTCGATCCCTCGATAATTATAATATTACTAAACCTATAATTGTTCTTATCGATATTTAGGTAATAAAAAATAAATTAACTAATCTAATAATTATACTAAAACTATCAAAAAGAAAATAATTATAAAATTCTAAAACTAAGCAATCAATTGAGACTTCTGGGAAAAGAATAATCTACCTTAGATTATGTAAATCAAATTATTATTATGTTATATATATTATTACCTATATTGTCATTCAAGTGAAATTATTATGCTATAAAACATAAGGATTTAAACTCCTAATTAATCAATCAGCTCCTACATCCTCAATTAACATTAGATTCTAAATTACAATCATATATCTCCTGATATATTGTCTAACGTCCTAGATCAATTATTCCTAATATCTTAGTGAATAATTAATTACTAAACATCACATTAGTCTCCAGATAATTTCTAATTAATTCAATTAACACTGATTCTACATTAATTAATCAAATTAATCAAGAATTTCTAACAAACCCTATATCAACACCCATATTACTAGGGTTTCTAACAATTATAATCAATTAAACAACTATAATTGAAATCACAAAAATTGCAATCATGAATCATCCCTATATCTATTAATCCTAAATACAAATACAATCATCATCTTTGCTATCTAAGGTTTCATTAATTTCCACAAATAAATTTAGCTAACCATGTAATTCGAAACAAAAGTACAACTACTAATTGAAATTCTAAGGAAATTCATAATTGAAAGCATGAATAATTAACAAAATTGCATAAATATAATTAAAATAGATATCACCAATTTTGTAATTGGAAAAGATAAACTTTAATTGTAACTCCAAAACTTGGTCTCTAAAGCAAAATTTTCTTAATGTTTAAGTGATTCTATAGAAAAATTCTTCATGAACTATCTAATGACTGTTTTACGACTCTCTAAGTCTAAGAAAAGTGTATGTGACTCTAAAAAAAAAGTATACTAAATGGTGAAACATAGGGCTATTTATAAAAAAAAAATTAGGGTTGGCTCGCGTAAAGCTTCTTTTTCATGAAGGTTGGCAATGTAAGCTTCTAGGTCAACGACATAGACTCCAAAGGTCACCGGTGTAAGTGTAAGCCGGCTATGTTGAACTCCAATCGTGTCATAGCTCATTTCGGGCTTCTTTGTTTGCATAAAACTCCTTTAAATTGTTTGTATTTCCACTTTGAATCCTTTTATTCCTAAAATGTCCAACTGAAAATAAATATGTACCGTTTCTTAATTATTTCTATAAAATTAATAATAATTCTATCTAATTTGCACATTAAAACATGAAAAATATGCCTTTATCATTAATGCCCCAACTCGATCACCTTGAGCTAAAGGAATTGCTAGAGATGCGAGATGAAGGCTAGCTCATGAAGAGATTAAGGAAGAAGTGGAAGGAAACGATGAAGCAGAGTCATACTATGAGCCTAAAGAAAGAAATGTATGAGGCCCTAAAGTTAAAGGATTGACGATACGTATCTTGAGTTTTTATGGAAGTGGTGATGCTGAAGATTACTTAGATTAGGTAGAAGGGATTGAAAAGTAGTTTGAATGTCACAATGTACCTAATAATGCAAAGGTTAGACTTGCTATGTTGGAGTTCACTGGTTATGCTGCCTTATGGTGGAAGAACTTACAAGCCACTTGAAGAAGGGAAGGAGAACGGGAGATTAGGAGTTGAGATGAAATCAAGAGAGTTATGTGGAGAAGGTTTGTGTCGAGCTATTATTTGTAGGATGCCTTCAAAAGACTGCAAGAGCTTAGATAAGGAGGATCAAATGTAGATGCTTGTGTTAAGGAATTCCAAACGTTAATGATCCGATGTGAAGTCGAAGAGCTAGAGATTGAATTGTATCTCAGTTCATCGGTAGATTAAAGTATGAGATTGAAGATGTCTTACAAACCCTAGATATTAGAACGCTTGACAACATGATTTGAGCTACCTAGAGAATAGAAAGGTGCCAAATAGTAAGGTTTTAACTGCCAATTAACCTACAAGGCAATAGCTGAACTATTTCAAGCAAACTTGTACAAATAAAACCGTGTAAGGTTATTGAGACCTGATCTATTCCGGCTACTTAAACTAAGGAGAAGGAACCCCTAAGAAAGTTTGAGAAGGGCCAGAGTTTAGGGAGAAAGATGAATGAGATCAAGTGTTTCAAATGCCAAGGATTTGGACACATGGCTGCTTAGTATTTGAATAGGTGATCAATGGTGATTCGAGGTGAGGTGTCGACTGTTGAAGTTGATAGTACTAATGAAGAAGTAAAAGAGTTGAAAGAGGATGGATAAACCAAACTATTTGAGGAAGAAGTTATCTACGATAAGGAAGGCAACTTTATGCCAACCACTCTAGTGTTGAGAAGGATGATGAGCATTAGTCCCATACCCAAAGGTAAACAAAGTGCAAATCTTTTCCATATTGGATGTAAGGTGAATGAATCACTGTGCACACAAGCTACACTAATGTAGCTACTGCATTTATGGTTTAATAGTTGATATTGTCGACCAAACCCTACTCAAAACCTTATAAGCTTCATTAGCTTAGTGATAAGGGAGCTCTATAAGTGAACAAGTAAGTGTTTGTGGTGATTTGCATTAGCAAGTATCGAGACAAAGTGATGTGTGGTGTGTTACACATAAGTACATCTCACATTCTATTTGGACAACCATGGATGTTTGATCGAGTTGTTATATATATGATGGGAGGAGGAATACATGTTCTATAGAAGGATGAAATTGAGTGTGATGACTACCAAAAAAGTAAAGGTCATGTAGTTCCAACTTAGCTGAACCTAGAAGAAAGAGGAGGAAGAGTTGTCTGTTGGGGTGAAAACCTTATTAGAGGAATTTGCTGACTTGTTTGTAGAGGAACTTTCGAAAGGTCTACCCCTAATCCAAGGTATCAAGCATGCAATCGACCTGTTGGTAAGAGTCGTATTACCAAACAAGCTTGCTTATAGGCTAAATCCTGAATAGGTCGTTAAGTTGTAGAGGCAAGTAGATGAGCTAATGGAAAAGGGGTATGTTCGCGAGTCCCTTAGCCCCTATGCCATTCCAACCCTGTTAATGTCAAAGATGGATGGTTCTTAGAAGATGTATGTATATAGTTGAGCAATTAATCAAATCAACATCAAGTATAGGTATCCTATACCCAAGCTCAAAGACATGCTAGATGACTTAAGTAGAGCAAGAGTATTCTCCAAGATTAACCTCAAATCTGGATACCATTAGATCTGAATGTGCAAAGGTAATGAGTGGAAGACCATATTCAAGACACTACATGGTTTATATGAATGGCTTGTAATGCCATTTGGATTGTCCAATGCATTGAGCATGTTTATACGCCTGATGAATCATATGTTCCAAGAATTCATAGGAAGATTTGTTGTAGTTTATTTTGATGACATTTAAGTGTATGGCCTCAACCTAGAGACTCATAAGGAACACCTCCAAAAAGTCTTTACAAAACTCTAAGCAAAACAACTCTATGCCAATCTGAAGAATTATGATTTTTGTTGACCTGAGGTGATCTTCTTAGGGTTTATTGTGAGTAGAGGTGGCATTTGAGTCAATGATGAGAAGATAAGAGCAATCATAGAATGGCTTGCATCGACTTATTCAGTCGACGTGAGAAGTTTCCACGGCTTAGCTTCATTTTATCATAAATTCATAAAGAGTTTATGTATGATTGTGGCTTTACTCATCGAACTCTAAAAAAATAATGTTGAATTCAAATGGGGAGAAAAAGAGAGGAGGAGTTTTGAGGAAGTAAAGGAGAGGCTAACTACAACCCCTGTCTTAGTTCTACTGAGCTTTGACAAAGTGTTCAAAGTAGAGTGTGATGCATCTAGACTAGGCATAGGGGTTGTGCTAATGCAAAAAGGTCGACTTATTGTTTACCTTAGTGAGAAACTTCAAGGAGCTACACTCAAATATTTAGTCTATGACGACGAGTTCTACTCCTTAGTTTGAGCCTTAATAATATGGCAACACTATCTATTGCTTAAGAAATTTATGATCTACATCGATCATGAATCCTTAAGATATCTAAAGAGCCAACCAAAGTTATCTTAGAGACAAGCTAAATGGGTTAAGTACATGGATAGTTTTTCTTATGTCATAAAATATAAGAATGGAAGGAATAATGTAGTAGTTGATGCCCTATTGAGATGACATAAGCTCCTGACCGAGCTGTAAACAAAGCTACTTAGTTTTTCAACTATAAAGGGTTTGTATGCTGAGGACCTATACTTTCATCCTATCTATGCCTGATGTGAAGAAGGGCGAACATTGGATGACTATCACAGAGAAGAGGGATACTTATCTAGGAAGAGGAGACAATGTATCCCGACTTACTCGATAAGAGAATTGCTAGTGTGCGAGGTGCATGGAGGAAGATTAACAGGATATTTTGGCTAGCATCAAACCCATGAAGTACTTTTTGTGAGATTCTTTTAGCCGATCATGATGAGAGACGTACAGTCCATGTTGGAAAAGTATATGACCTGCAGGAAGACAAAGCCAAGTAAAGTAAGGTCATTATTTACCCTTGCCTATCCTGATCAAACCATAGTCCAAGCTAAGTATGGACTTCATGTTGAGATTGCCAAAGACGTCATAAGTGAAGGACTCTATCATGGTGGTTGTGGATCGATTTAGCAAGATGGTACATTTTGTGCTATATTCCAAAACTAATAATGTTTCGGCTATCTCTTTTCTTTTCTTATAGAAGGCGATCAAGCTTCATGACGTGCTTAGAACCATTGTTTCAGACTGAGACCCCAAGTTCATGAGGCACTTTTGGAGGATGATTTGAAGGTGGATGGGAACCAAGCTATCGTATAATATGTCATGCAATCCATAGACCAATGGATAGATCGAAGTTATCAATAGAACTGTAAGGACTTTGCTACAGGTTATTGTTAGATGAAACATGGACAACTGGGATTTGTGCCTGCTGATCATTGAGTTCGCCTACAACAGGACCACCTACAATGTAACTAACATGTCTCCATTTGAGGTCGCCTATAGGTTTAACCTTAAGCTCTCGATAGACTTAGTACCCCAACTAAAGCTTAATGATGACTAAACAACTATTGAAAGAGTTAAGGCCATCAAAGCCATGCAACAGAAGGCTTAGATACATCTTAGTAAGGAACGATTCCTAAACTGAGCTCGAGAAGTGAAACAAAGGACGGAAAAAGAGAGAATTTCAGCCAGGTGAATTAGTTCGGATACATTTTAGTAAGGAACGATTCCTAAACTTGAGGAAGAGCAAGTTATCTTTCAAAGCTGACAGAACTTTCAAAGTGTTCAAAAGGATCAATCTTAATGCCTATTGGATTGAATTATCTAAAGGATATGGAGTCCTAAATTCCTTCAACATTGCCAATCTCCAACCTTACACTCTCAAGAACAAGTAACTTAGAGCCGAACCAAATTTGATCCTAAATCTCAAACAAGCCATAGGGGATGATAGGGATCAAGGATCAATAACTTGCTCTCGAGCCCAAGAGCTTTCTCATATGGTTCACCGAACTGTCTGAGGGGAGTTAAGCACCAAGGAGAAATATTTTCTCCAATTTGATCTATTGG
Organism: Lumnitzera racemosa; assembly: GCA_024138005.1. Taxonomy (NCBI): domain Eukaryota; kingdom Viridiplantae; phylum Streptophyta; class Magnoliopsida; order Myrtales; family Combretaceae; genus Lumnitzera; species Lumnitzera racemosa. Next base: position 17,804,448 of record JAMXBC010000005.1, on the reverse strand, counting down.
GATACTTTACTCTCCATACCATCTAGGAAGTTGCCAAAGTGATCTACTGGCATGCGGAGTCGACCCCTCCATAATACCCTATTCTAAACACCAAATTAGGAAAACAATCATCTCTACAATGCCGAGACTGAGTTGAGAATTGTCAAGAGTTAATTACCCAAGGCCGATCTGAATGTAAGTTATCCTTCGAGCTAACCTTTGTCCAACCTAGTAATCTAAGTGTTGAATTGCCGAGTTGACCAGACTTGATCAAAGACCTACTCCTGCTCAGCCTATAGTGTTATTAAGACTGCAGATTGAGTGAAACGCACGTGTGTTATCCTTTCTAACATTCATATTGTCCTTTCTGACAAAGGATGTTCCTTTTACATGATTTTATGCTTCCCCTGTAAATTATTCTCCTTTTGTTTAGTAAGTAGGGATCCATTTTTGTAATTTAGGACTTATCTTAATTGGATACTATAAATACTTGCATAATGCAATAACCGCAGAAGAATCACATACATAAAAGAATATACTGAACTTGTGTTCCCTCTTGAGTTAAGTGTCCTTCTGCATACTTTTAAGCTACTCTTATATAGTCTATTAAGCATGGACTAGTGGCAAGTGACCTCTAGCTATACTTATACGTCATATGAAGTATAACCTAAGCTTATATGAGATATTAGTGCATCATATCCATCGTTGGTGCACGGGAACCCCTACTTACTCTTGACTATCATTTACTTTTCAAGCCATCTTATGGTCCAAACCCATCCTTTTAGTTTCGTGTGATATTAGGATCGTATGTTCACCTACAGGTTCATATCACTACCTAATGGGACAAAAGTGCAAGGTGTATATGGATCATAAGAGCCTCAAGTATTTTTTTCACTCAGAGAGACTTAAATATGAGGTAAAGGCATTGGCTAAAGCTGATCAAAGACTATGATTTAGGCATTCAATACCACTTAGGTAAAGCTAATGTAGTAGCTAATGCCTTGAGTAGGAAAAGACAAGGAAATTCGACCACCTTGATCACTACTCAAAGACCATTACTCAAGCAAATGCGCTAACTTAAGTTAGAGATGTTGACAAAAGGTTGGGGCCAAATTGGCAAGTTTGAAGATACAACCCACCTCAATAGATCAAATTAAAGTTGTACAATTAGAAGATCAAGATATCCAAGAGATTAAGTACAAGATAAAAGCAGGAAAAGCTCCAAACTTTACAGCAGATGCTGAGGGAGTTGTGAGGTTTAAGGGTAGATTATGTGTACTTGTACAGCTGAATTTGAGAAGTGAGATTTTGAGAGAAGTACACTATTCTACTTATTCTATTCATCTTAGAGGCACGAAAATGTATAAAGACTTGAAAGATCACTACTGGTGGAACAATATGAAGACAGAAATAGCAAAGTATGACTCCATATGCCAAACATGTCAACTAATTAGAATCTAGCATTAGAGGTATATCGGTGAGTTATAGTCTTTACTGGTACCAAAATAGAAGTGGGAGCATGTGACCATGGACTTCGTCACTACCTGACCTAAGACTTTGGTAAAACATAATGCCATCTGGTTAATAATAGATAGATTGACTAAGTATGCACATTTCATCCTTATAAACATCAAGTGTCAATTTAGGAAGGCTCACTAAGTTATACATTCAAGAAGTAGTAAGATTGCATGGAATACTAGAGTCTATTACATCTAATAAGAACACCCGGTTTGTAAGTCACTTTTGAAGAAGTCTGTAGAAAGCTTTGGGTAACAAATTGTAGTTTAGGACTGCTTTTCATCTATGGATAGATGGTCAATCAGAATACACCATTCATATTTTAGAAGACTTGTTGAGAATGTGCGTACTTAACTTCAACGGGCATTGGGATGAGCATTTATCCTTAGCAGAGTTCACTTATAATAATAGATATCAAGCTACAATCCAAATGTCTCTATTAGAAGTGCTATATGGTTGGAAGTGTAGATTACCTATTCAATGGGATGAAGTAGGTGAGAGATGGTTAGCAGGACCAGACTTAGTACAAGAGGTAGTGGATAAGATTAGGCTGATTCATTAGAGGATGCAAACTGCCTAAGTAGGCAAAAGCATCACGTTGATAAGTGGAGTCACCCTTTAGAGTTTCAGGTGGAAGAGGAAGTACTGTTGGTAGTTTCCCTAATTAAGGGTGTGGTTAGATTCGGCTTAAGGGATAAGTTGAAATTGAGGTATATAGGGCTTTATAAAATCATAGAAAAGATTAGCAAGGTGGCCAATAAGTTAGAGCTCTTGCTATGGTTAGAGGATGTGCAAAATGTTTTCCATGTGCCCATGTTGAGGAAATATAAGAAACCTAGTCCGAATCACAAGGAAGAACCGTACGTACATGTAGTAGATTTGGAGTCTCTAGAGTTGCAATCGGACATGCTGGTAGTAGAATGATTGGTCAAGATAGTCAATATTAAGGTACAATAACTAAGGAGAAGGGTTATTCCTTATGTCAATGTTTAGTAGCCAAACCAGTTGGAAAGAGAGGCAATCTCAAAGCTTTAAGAGGAGGTTAAGTGTAGGTATCCAAAGCTATTTGAGGAACTAAGGGTGTAAACTTTCGAGGACGAAAGTTTTCTTAGAGGGGAGAAAGTTGTAAAGCCTAAGTTAATAATTAAATTAATAAAGAAATTAAAGAAAATAAAAGAGTTGTTATTTTCAAATATGGTATAGATTGTAATTTATAAGGGATAACAAGGATAATTTATTCATGAAAAAAGATTTAGACTACCTACTATTCCTTATCCTAAATAAACCCTATATCTTTTCCTTACAAAAAAAAAAAAGTCATGTTACTTCTTTCTACAAAAATAGAAAACTTGCAATTCTCATGTCAACCCCAGTCTCTAATCAAGAATAAAGTTATTGAAAGGAAAATTCAACAAAAATTCTTTCTTACTTAAATAAGTTTTCATTCTATTGTCATTTTACTCTATTGATTTATATCCTTAATGTTTTTCTTGGAGTTTAAGGATATAGAGGGTTATATTTGTTAGTATGATGGTAGCGATGCGGTTATGGTAGAAATTATTTATTGGTAGTGTCACCGGGTGGTGTTGAGATGTATGGTATGTGTGCATCATGTCTATATATGCTGTACAATGTGTGTCTTATGTTTATGTATGTGTATTGTATGATTTGTGTATATGTTAAGTGTAGTGTGCATTTCGTGTATATGTGTTGAGTGTATGAGTTATGTGTCTATGTCAATGGAAGGCATGAATTGTATGTGTAAGTGTGTGCTAAGTGAATGTATGTGTGTGCGCTGTAGGTGAAAGCCATGTATGGATGTTTGTGTTGTCAATAGAAGACATAGACGTGTATGTAAGTATCAAGTGAATGTGTGTGTGCGTATGTTACCAATGGTCGACGAGGTGTGTATATGTGTGTTGTATTGATGAGAGTGAAAGAGAGAGAAAGGGGACAATACGAGAGGGAGAGAGAGAATGAGAGATAGAAAAGCAATGGCAAGAAGAAAACAAAAAGAGAAAGGAAATTAGTGAAAAGAAAACAATAAAGAAAAGGAAAAAGAATAAATATATAAATAATATATATAATCATAGTTATATTGTAAATATTAAATATACATTAAATATATGTATAATATAAAATAATATATGTGTATATTTAACATAATATGTAAAATAATGTATATAATATGTTTTGTTTACGTGAGAGTATAAGGGCCAATACATATATTATGAAAGGATATGAAAAGTTACATAGATTTCTGTTCACAAGTTTAGAGTATAGGGGAAAGGAGCGAATTAAAGGAAAAAAGTATTGAGTTAAAGGATTATTGAATTTTAAGCTAGCATTTAAATTTTGTACAGCTGCTAGAGGACGCATGATGTCAGATCTTTTTAAGATAGAAGCTCTAGGGATGGGATATATATTTGTTGAATGTATGTGTTAGGCTAAGGAATATATACTAGGCTAAATTGAAACTTGGACTTAATTGTGTTGTTGGTTGTGTTTAGCTTTAACTACTTACTGGTCGAGTCTAGTGGTATTGGTGAAGCACTTTGTGATCTTTACATGATGCTATCCCTTGTGAAGTCTTACATAGAAATAATCCAAGTAGATCTATGATGGTTTTTGGCACTTGGATGTTAGGAAGTGCCCAACACCAATACTATATGGTATCTATATTTTGCGTGTTAGGGTTTGTGAGTAACCTCAAGTCTTAAGATATTGGATTTTATTGTTTGTGGGCCTAAACATAAAATTAAAGCTATTACTTGTTGCATTAATAGTGGTATTTGTATGTATGTACTTAATTGATTCTCATGTTTCATATGCATGTGTATGATAACTTGCATTAGACATTGGCTTACCCTATAGGGATTATTATTTTTTTAGTTGTAGGGACAAGTTACGAGGTAGACGATAGGGTATATGCTAAGAATGTTGGATATGATTATCTTTACTTTGATGAGGAGGGAGATTATTACTAGTTTGATAATGGAATAAGGGCGTTGTAGATTAGCTATAGAAGTCAACTTAAGGATTTATTTATTCTTGTTATAATTACTTATTAATGAGACTTGTGTGATTATGGAGTTGTTTATGACTCATGTTGCTAAATTTAGTGATTTATCTATTGTTGAAGTTATAAGACTCTAGTTTATGATTTACAGCCTTCATGATTTAAGTTATGGAGTTATGATGCTTTCTAATTATGTTATTACAGTTAGCTATGGAGTTTGAGTGGTTGACATACCACTCCAATGCCATATGTGATGTTGTCGATTGTGAGTTAGTAGATTTATTGAGAACGGTGATTTATAATAGGTATATGGATCTTAGTATATCCTAGCGTATTTGACTTTAAGGTTGACACATAGTGGGGTTGTAGCGTCTTGGGTTCCAAATATTACGCAAAATATAAACATTTGATCTGGTATCTCCGTATGAATTGTTTGACCTCTAACAGTAATTTCTCTTGCCGGAAAATAAAGGTTGATCCCATGTGTTGTTTCAGTTATGCAGTTGAGACTCCAGAGCCCATTACCCTCAAGTGTGACTGGGTTTGAACAGTTTGGTATGAATTGTTTGGTTTTCGAATTGAACAGCAAAATTATTCCACATTTTGAGATTGGATTGAAGACATGCTAACAAGACGTGGTATTTCAGCAAAGCAGCAAATCCAGGATGTATCTCATATGGCTGTAGCAGTTTGAAATATTTCGAAGCAACACAATCATGGAGTTTTTAATCAAAGTAATGGCTTCGACATCAGTAGTTGTGCGTCAGACAAGGAAAGAATTGCAGCTAATATCTAAAAGTCAGTGCAATGTTGACCCTTCTAGGACCTACGGTCCGTCCGCTATGGAAGAAATAACAGCAGAATAGATTTTTCACAGTGACCGGCAGCGAGACCACATGTGGACAAAACCTGCAGTAGGGACAATAAACGTGAACTGTGATGGATCGACTGGTCAAGCTAACAGCAAAGGAGGATTAGCGATTGTCTATAGAGATGCTGACGGCTAGTTGCTCCAAGTTACTGCAATACAAGTTACCTCATCATATTGCGAAGTCAATGAAGCTTTTGCAATTAGAGAAGCTTTGTCAATGGCAAGGAATAGAGACTAGGATAATCTTGAAGTTGAATCAGGCAATCTTCGTGTGATTAAAGTTGCGGAACGTCCTTCCAATTGCTCTTGGAAGATTGCTGGATTTGCTCGGGATATTATTCACTTGCATTGTTTATAGTATACTTGTTCCTTTAATTTTATATTTCGTGATGCCAATGCATGCACGCACACACTGGGTTGCGATGCAAGTGAAAAGTGAGATGAGTTGTTCATTCATGGTTGGCAAACCACCATTGTACTTAGCTGCTTTGTTGTTTGTTAGCTGTGCATCAAGATCTCCTGATGTTTGATGTTTAAGTTCTAATAAAATGCCTATTTGAAAAGAAAAAAGAAAAAAAACACACGCGTGTTGTTAATGTTAGATAAAGTTTTTCTTTTATTAAAGAAAAGTTAAAATGAAAAAATAATAATAATAAATTTTAATGAGAAATGTTCTTTTGTTTTTTTCCAATCCAATAAGGTAAAGTACTGTACAGTGTGTTATAAGTACGATAGTGATGATAGTAAGTTACATTACCAATTTCATAAAACAATAGAGTAATAATGGTAAGCATGATTTAGTAAGAACTATTCCAAAATTCACCTTTTGTTTTTTTTACCTACATTACAACTTTAGGGATTGAAATTCGAACCTTAATATATTTCGATAAGAGATCAATGTTAATATTATTAGTGCACAACTATTTTAATTTTCTCTAAATTCACTTTTGTGGAAATATTTTTCTATAAGACATATGAATAATTTTGAAAAAGGTGATTTCTCTGTTTTTTTTTTTTCCCACCTATTTTTAAGAAAATGGTTCCAAGATTTCCCATTAATGGAATCCTTCCTGTATTGGCAAATTCACTTTTTATTTCCAGAAAGGGAGGAAGAAAATTTGTATAATCCAGATGAATACGTCAAAGCAAGTAACCGATTTGCCAACATCAAACCTAAGAAACAAACGTCTCAGGAAAGACTACAAATCACTTTCCATATACTCTATTGCACCCGTCAACGCATTGGTTTTTTTTTCATTTTTAATCCTAGTATTCAAATCTCATCTTATCAGGTTTTATAATAGTATAAATATTATTCTCTTAAGTATTTTTATTTGACAATTTCAAGTACTAGAGGATTTAGAGTAGAAATATGATCAATTTTTTACGCAAACAAAGAAGCTCAAATTGAGCCACAACAATGATTGGAATTGAAGATTGCTGATCTATCAACTAGCCTATACTATATATCAGTGGATATGGAGTCTACACAGCCAGCCTTGGAACCTATACTATCGGCCCTTATGAAAAAAAATGCCTTTCGAAAGCTAACCTTAGTTTTCTTAATAAATAATTGTGAGATTCAGAATTTAGGAGAAATTTTTATCTTCTTTAGAGTTAGAGAGTCTTAAAACAGTTCACAGATAGTTTTTGAAAAGTTCGTTCTTCAGAAATTCTTAGATCATAGAGAAGACTTCGCTTTTACTGTGGAGATCAATCTTGAAGTTGCAATTGAAATTTACTATAAACTCTGTAAATTTAATCTTTTAAACATAGTGTTCGACTCGAGTTTCGTAAACATTTCCTTAAGTCAACCAGATCATATAAAATGAAAACTGACTAAAATTTTTAACTCAAAACTTAAAATGAACTTGAAAGACCTAATGATATAATTTGGAAACTCTTATCATGCAAGAAAACCCCAATTCCTACATACGTGTACTTAAAAAAAAATGTAAACCTAAACTTAATAGAAACTATAAATATCAAATCATAAAAATTTTTAGAAACTCCATAAAATTTTGTTAATGCTTGAAAAGTTATAAATTAATAAAATTTTCAATAATTTTGTAAAATCATATAAAACTGATAACAAACGAATGAGAGATTATTTCAAGTAATAATAAACAACAAAACTAGACTAATTAAAGAAATAAATTAATAAATTTATAAAAATTATTTTACTTGTGTACATAAGTAGCCCGACAATATGTATATATATATATATATTGCATAATAAAACGATATTCTTAAATAATTAAGCCAATCGAATCTTAAACTTTTAAGTGTAAGTCAATTATTCCCGAGTTGATGAAAAACCCTAAAACATACATAATCTCTATATTTTTAAGAAAATGGTGATTTCTCTGTTTTTTTTTTTCCCTCCTATTTTTAAGAAAATGGTTCCAAGATTACCCATTAATGGAATCCATCCTGTATTGGCAAATTCACTTTTTATGTCTAGAAAGGGAGGAAGAGAATTTGTATAATCCAGATGAATACGTCAAAGCAAGTAACCGATCTGCCAACATCAAACCTAAGAAACAAACTTCTCAGGAAAGACTACCAATCACTTTCCATATACTCTATTGCACCCGTCAACGCATTGGTTTGGTTTTCATTTTTAATTCTAGTATTCAAATCTCATCTTATCAATGTCAAGGTTTTTATAACTTAATAGTATAAATATTATTCTCTTAATGAGATAAATAAGATTCAATTCTCTTTCTTCAAGGTTGTAAGAGTAGGTGGAAATATACATATATATATATATATATATCATCTCATTAATGTGAATGATGAAAGTATATGTTCAATGAAAGTGAAAGCCATTGAAAGGGCACATATGCTTGCCAATCTCTTTCTCGTTATACTTTAACAAAAGGCTTGACTGGAGTAAACCTTGTAATATGTCTGGTTGCGTAAAGACCGCGTTAGAAAATTTTAAGGTTGGAAAGCTGCCTTTTCTTGTATGAAATTTCAACGAGGACGGGTAAAAGGACTGTATATATTCTCAATTATCAAGCAACGGTTGATCTATAAGGCAACTATTATTCATGCCTTCTTTCCCTTTCTTCTCATTGATTCATCTATTTTCAAAAGATATTTTTCTCCACGTCCAATTACAAGGCATGGAAATCAAATGTCATTGTTTGAAAGCAAAATTCATCGCCATTTTCTATTTTCAATAATGAGATAGCTTACAATCTAGGTTAACTTATTTTGTCCTTTTATCTCTTTCTCCAACAGTTATACAGGCTTTGCCAATAAAAATAACTCAATACTTGGATTTGTGAATAACTTAAAAATATGATACTACCTAATCAAATCACATTATTATAATTTTATTGATACTTATATATAATTAATTAAATTATGTGACATATTAGTTTCATAAAAACTTATTTCTCTTTTTTCAATATGCTAAAAATTATAACAATACTCCAAAGTTTAATAACGTGACACTCGAAAATGCTGACATTACACAATCCATTTTCTAATGCAGAGCCATGTCAGCCTCTAGTATTCACGGACTGTAGTTATTTTATACGTCGATTCCATTTGAGGTTATCTTGATTGCTGTATCATTTTGCTCTCACAAGTAAGATTTCGTGATGAATGACAAACAAACAATCATGATGGTATATTTATATGGAATGATGACTTTGCACTGCATTAGTGAATAAATTTTGCAATATCAGAATTTACATTATTACACGTATCATATGTGCAAATCAATTAGTATATCCGGTCGATTGCCATAAAAAATAGTTAGATGATATAAGGAGCACACATGCATAGCGAGTACATCAACTGATTTTTTGACACATATGAGGATCACAAAATCCACTTATGGGACCATTGCCATGTATGCATCTCATTATCCTACGCAATAATAAATGGATGGTTCAAGGAGCATGCAACTTTTGCTATGATTGTCTCATATACAAGCAGCTACTGCAGCAAGGGTCTTCTATTGTTGTTTGGGATCATAAAATTTTTATTATTTTATGAATTGAAAGAAGACCCGGTTTCAATGTTACAAAGTTAATATGTGCATATCAGGCTAGAAGATATTTATAAGATAAAAGAACATGGAGAAATTCAAAACCTACCTAAATCCATCTTCAATATTCTTTTGAATTTTGTAGATACTGCATTTCTCTCCCAGAAAGAAATATAAAAAATTAACAGCACTTCAAAAATAGGAAATCTTTTTCATTAAAGTGAAAAAGAAAATTTATGTTGCAAAAATCAAAACAAAATCACAAAATAGTAATGGAGTTAATCGAATATCCACATGACTATGGCTTTTTGTTAATGAAAAATCTTAAATTCCATATTTTTTTCTTTCATATAAAGACAATCAAGAAGAAAGAAAATGCAAAATTATCTATAATGAAGCTTATTTGATTAAAAAGCATCTCCATTCAATATAAAATAAATAACTAAAACATAGCCAGTACCTTTTTTTCTTTTTTCTTTTTTTTTTTGCACGTCTTATAATGCTTGGTTTTAATTGATCTTATTAGATAGAGGTGTAAGATAACTAAAAAATAAATGTGAAAACCCGCTCAAATCACTAGAAGAGGTAGTTATATATATATATATTTGGGATTTAAAGCCAATTTCCTTTCAATGTACTTCAATATTAGGAAACATTAAGGATAAAATGTAATTCCTTTAAAAATGAGAAAGAATGACAAAGGACTTAAAATGCAAATTTTCTCATGAATGGATGTGGAGGTGAATACTTCAGATCATTTATAATACAATACACTCTTAAACTTAACTTACACTTTTGTTTTTGTTACGACTTCACTTCTCTCTTATGATCAAATGAATTTTAATTTGTTAAATACTTCGGGTAACATCCGATTTACACCAAAGTTTGTTAGGTACCAACCGATCTCAATACTTGGAATGACGATGTACGATTTACATACATGTCATGCTTCCATCCTTCTATGTTGCATTATATTTCAATTAATCTAGAATTGTAAATATGATAGCTCAATTAAGATTTCTTTTGTAAATCTTGATGTGTCATAATTCGTGTCTTCAACTAGTTCGAAATATATCACTACCCAACCCATTAAAGAGCAAATGGAGAGGATCACAACTCAACAGTTTCGCTTTATTTTGACTCTTTCTTCCTTTTATTTCGCATAAAACTATCTTCCATATAGATGTTGCTTTATATTCCTTGCTTTGTCCGGTCATTTAACAACATATTGATGAGCTATTCATCAAAGAAGATTGAAGGAATAACGACGGTTCAGCTCTAATATATGGCTTCAACATTGCAAAAATAAGGACAGTGCAATTTTTCACATCTACAAATAGTGTACTGAAGTGACTAATCAGTGCAAAACTAAACTAACTCACTGTTATTATTATTATTATTATTATTTTTTACCATCTGTGATTATTACTTCCATTTTAAATACATCTAGAAAAGAAAATTATCGCTTTGCATTTCTTTATCTTTCTAATATTGTGACCTTCCAAAAATTGTACATGCAAGTGTAGATCAGTAATAAGTGGTAGTTGAGTCTAGTATGAAAGATTTCACTAATATCATATAGGCAAAATGAAATAACTACATATCCTTATGGTATGAACACTATTTTTCTACACAGATAAGAAAATGTTTGATAAAATTTCTTTTGGGCTTCAGTATTTCTTTTCCAAATTTCTTTTTGCATTTTCAAGATATTTAAGAGTTGGTATATAAAAATGATATTTAGTAAAGCTAGACATTTTATAATAGCAATGGTGATAATTTGATGAGTTGTACAGCAACCTTAACAGTGGTAAATAATTAAAATCCTAAATTTAACATTGAATTTTCCCTAAATAAACTTTTTTTTTTCTTTTTTGAGAAAATTTTTGTGTCATAATCTTTCTCGGATTCAATAGTTTATGTGGACGCTATTGGGATAATCAAATGTAGGATGAAGATCTTTTAGGGGATTGGAATGTAGGATTAATTAATTAGGTACATTACAAATACTTATATTGTATTTTGATACTTCTACAAACTCATGACCTATGACATCTGCTTGAAAGGAAACTTGAACCACCGGGTAAAGATATGGCAAGATTACGTCGGAAGGAAATGTAAATGTACTTAGATATTATAGATGGTTTTCCATTTGCTATCTACAATATCATATTTCTCTTCTCTTGAAAACCCTGTTTGCAAGCTTAAAACCCTAATTTCAGAACATTTCAAATAGACACACCCATAAAAAGAAAGAAACACCATGGCATTCCACAACAGCGAAGCTGGTCAATACCGACGGAGGAATAGGGTGGGTAGGGAGCACTCTCAAAGAAACGATGACTCCTTGAAAGAAATCGGTAGGAGGGTACAGGAGATCGTAGCTGGGTTTCGAGGTTCCAAAACTGGATCTTTGCATATGGGAATGAATGGATGAATAGATTGCACGTCTATGCTCAAATGCTAGTGATCCCTGCATTGTAGCGACCGTCTCCATCCATTATGGAAGCAATCCTCCGGGAGGGTTGTAGGATAAACCAGCCTAGCTAAAAGACGACCCTTTTTGGAGTAGCGAGTATCTAAGGAATGTAAATGAGACCTACAGTCCAACTGGAGAGTTTACTCTTCTATGCTAATAACCCATTATTTATAATAAAGTTTTATCTGTTATAACACCATCTACTTTAAATTGTCCCTACTAATAACGATGGCCTCGATTCTAGCTGCTGCATTTGGAGAAAAATTCATCACAGGTTTGAACCTGCTCTTCTTTGGGATGACTTTTGTCGGCTCACTGTTTGTATTAATGCCACAATATGCTCTGCGTCAAGTTTAGGCTAGCTTTCAATATGTAAATGCTATATGGATTTGTGGAATTGATCCTTTTATGCAGTTAGGGTTTCGCTTTTGGCCATATTGTCCTTAGGGGTTTCTCTGTTACTCGGATTTCTACTAATGGTGTTATCTTCAGTTTGGCACAAGTTCTTCCTTTCTCAATTGTTTTCTAATTGGATTTATATCCAAGTCAGGTCAGTTGTCAGTAATATTATTTAACTATTTACATTGCACATGCTGCTGTAGTATTATGCCGTATGGGTATTATCTGATACAAATTTAATCATATGAATAATTCTTTATTGATGTTGTATCGTGTATACGTAGCTTGAATAATTTCACAATTTACATGATTCTACTGCTTTATAATCACATGTATAATTATATACAAGATCAAACTGTAACAGCTCGAGTAGCTACATCTGCTTCAATGGTGTAGGTACGGAAATAATATGTACACTAATGTCTTATATAATTCTTGGCGGAGATTTAATATTTTGTTTGATATATTAATCCAAAAATAATTGTGAATTGAGTATTCTTGACATCCTTAACCATGACCTTTTCATTGACATGTTCTTAAGAATTCTCTCTCCAATAATATTCCTTAGTAAACTTTGATGTAATAAACCTTCAATTAATTTTAATAGAAACTGTTTCTCCTTTCTTGAAAAAGATATGTTGTTCATAAGCAACGTGGGACACTACAAGTTCCTCAACTAGTTTTTATACGCTCTCTTCAAAATCAAAAAAGTGAAAAGAGGTGATGGAAGATAATGATGATGAAATAGTGAATTCTTGTTTCAATTTGCCAGGCTAAAATCACGAAGTAGGATTAGGATTCGGTTTAACTATTTTCAAATCTTCTATCACTTTTGTAATGAGTTATCTTAGATCTCACGTACTTATCTTGGTCATATTTTAAACCTATTTTAAGTAAATTTTATGTTATTTTTACTAGGGCAAATTTTACATTACATACTTATATTTTTATCAATTGACACTTTAAGACACACGCTATGTTTTAGTTTTATCTATCATTGTTAATCAATGGACAAATGTAAGCTTTTAATTGGTCACAATGAGTAATTAATAATCCAATAATATATTTACTAAATAATATAATAAAAATAATAACATAATATAGTAAATGAAACTTTTTCACCTTTTCCATCTTCCTCGGGCCATCACAAAACTCATTTTCTCCGGTCATACAACTTCATCAACCATCGCATGCCAAGACAACTACTAACGACCGGAATCAACAGTAACCAAGCGACTACAGGGATCCTAAATCACAAAGGCGGCCTATAACCCCAAGTCATGATGGCATCATTGAAATTTAGCTTCTTCAAGCGTTCAAACTGCAAATGTTTTAAACAGTGCCAAAACATGATTTCAAACAAGACACGGAAAGAATTATCGAAAAAAGAGAACATCATTTGAAATAACATGTAATAAATTGTTAATATCAAACTCCTAATTTCCTACAAAGAAATAGTGGCATGCTAAGTAATGCATAATTAACTATAATGATTTCCAAAAATGGAAGTAGTAAAGATACATCTTTATCTCGCCATCCTTAGAAATTAACCGGATGGCACCTACAAAAATCAAAAGTATACGATACTCAAATTGAGTCGTTGAGCCTTTGATAGGCCCACTGAATGGGGCTCGATCCTTAACCTAATAGGGATCAAATTAACTAAAATATCAAGATCTCTCCTCTCTCTCTTCTCTCTCTCCTTTATTCTCTACTATTCCAAATTATTGTAAGCGCTCTCTCTCTCTCTCTCTTTTCTTTATTTGTTTCGATTTAGGTTTCGATCTCCTTGTGAGATTCAACTTAGATCTCTTCACTAAGCTCTCATGTTTGTTTATCTATGGATTAATGGTAACACCCTCTTCATTGTTCTTGCAAGGTGCACTATAATGACCTATTCTAAACTTCGAGAAAGGGGAAAAGGAAGAAGAGACACCAATTTTTCTTAAAGGGGTGTAAAGTGTTTTCTCCCTTATTCATACTTTCTATTTATATTGTTCTTGTTCAAAATAGTATTCAAAACACTTTATAATTATTTCTCGCCTATTTTCTGTTACATCTTATTGTATTGTATGTATTATAATTGAGATCTATACCTAATCTGTTCATTACAACATGTAATGTGTTAAATTTGTTGGTTTACAATTTGTAAACCTATATTTTGTTAGTTAAGTATAACTATGTCATGATATAACCCTTATGCCATCTAGTTTCTCTTCATTGTTTATCTCTTCTCACCATAACAAATGCCTCCCCTTCTTGAGAAATAACTTTGTCCTCAAGGTTGATGTCAGGATAAGTAGTCTAAAAGGTGTCCAAATCCTCATAAATAGTGTCATCAGGGCTCAACCCTTGCTACTAAACCAAAACTTGTTGAATAAGGAGATTTGTATGAAAGATAGTGCATTGATTTAAGATCCCTAAGGGTTTGAGTAATGGGCAACTATGAAAAGAGTCGGAAGGGAGATTAGGAGAGGGTATGGATGACCCATAGGCACACTTGAGGGATAAAACATGAAAAATGTTATGCAGCTTAGAATAAGGAGGAAGAGCAATCTCTTAGGCATAAGAGCTTATCTACTATAACATAGAATAAGGACCATAATATTTCTTAAAAAGTTTATGGGCCTAATGTTATTGGATGGACAATTGTTTACAAGGTTAGAGCCCAACAAAAACCAAACCACCAGGCTCAAAAGACACATCTATCTTACGTTAGTTAGAAAACTACTTCATGCATGCTTGAGCATAAGCCAGATTGTTGTGTATTGTATATAAAGCCTCATCTCTTGAAACCAAATTCACATCTATAGCTTCCAATTTAGAGGTACCTTTGATATAAGAGGAAATAGAAGGGGAAGAGTACCTATAAACAACCTCAAAAGGAGTAGTATAGGCTCCTTCATGAAAAGAAGTGTTGTAGGCAAATTTTGCCTAAGGAAGAAACTTAACCCACATAGAAGGATAGTTTATGGAAAAACTTTGTAGGTACTATTGAATGGTCTTATTGAGTACCTCGGTTTGTCCATCGCTTTGAGGGTGATAAGTACTAGACATAGATAGAGTAGTGCCACTGAAAGTGAATAATTCCTTCCAAAACATGCTCATGAATATAGAATTTCAATAATTCACAATGGTCTATGAGAACCTATGTAATTTAACAACCGTGTGTAAGAATATAGCAACGACTTTAGCTACAGTATAGTTAGCAGCCAAAGCACCAAGATGGCAATACTTAGAAAGGCGGTTCACCATTACCAAAATTACTATAAAACTCTAAGATTTGGGAAGGCTAGTGATAAAGTCCATATTGATATCTTCCCAAACTTGTTCAAGGATAGGGAAGGAAGAAAGAAGTCCAGCAGGGGATCATGTACTATATTTTAGCTGCTGGCAAACTTAGTACTCCTTAACAAATTGCTCTACTTATTTGTGCATACCCTCATAATAGAAATCTGCACTTAGCCTTTTATAAGTCTTTAAGAACCTAAAATGGCCCAAACATGGAGTGGAATGGTACTCTAATAAAAGAGAGGGAAATAACGATGATTGAGACACAAGAGACAATCTATTATCATAGTACAATAGACCATTTTTCTAAGCAAGAGGCCATTTTAGATGAATTTCGTGAGTCAAGTCATTGATGAGGTTCTTAAAAGAAGGAAGGGAAATGTACTCTTGTTTCATTGTATCAAGAAACTTGAAACAAGGTGCTAAAATCCTACATATACAAATGTACCTTCAAATTGCCTCAACAAAGAGTCAGCCACTATGTTGTCCTTACCTACTTTATATACAATGGTATAGTCATAACTAAGTAATTTAAAAGGATACTCTTGCTGCTTAAGGGTTTGAATGACTTGATTCATGATTTCTTTCAAACTTCAATGATTAGTGCAAATGAGAAAATGTGAACCAAGGAGGTACTAATGCCATTTGCATATTGCCTCTACTATAGCATACAACTCCCTTACTTAGGCAGTGATACCTTCCTTTAATGAATAGGCATCTTCTTACTGAAATAAGTAATAGGATGTTCATTTTGTAAAAGAACAACCCCTATTCCATGACTTGAAGCATCAGTTTCAACAATAAATTGTTTCATAAAATCAGGTAAGGCCAAAATAGGAGCTTGCATTAAAGCATTCTTCAAAGTATCAAAAGCCTGAAAGGGCTAAGGATATCTAATCAAACTTATCCTTTTGAAGCATATCAGTTAAAGGGCTTACGATATATGCATAACCTTTAACAAAGCGTCTATAGTAGCTTGAGAGGCCTAAAAAGGCATGAAGTTGTTTGATGTTACATGGTACTTTCCAATATTTAATGGCATCTAACTTAGTAGGCTTTGAAGTAACCCCCTTAATAGATACAATATGGCCTAAATATTCGATTGAATCTTGCCCAAAGAGATACTTGCTTTCTTCGAGAAAAAAATGATGATCAAGTAAAATTTGTAGAGCTATAGATAAATGACAAAGATGATCCTCAAGAGACTTACTGTAGACTAAAATATCATAAAAAAGAAAAACAATGACAAATTTATGCAAATGAGTTGAAAAATCCTATTCATAATGGATTGAAATGTAGCTAGGCTATTACTCAATCCAAATGGCATGACAAGGAACTTATAGTGGCCCTCATGTGTACAGAAAGCAATCTTATGAATGTCT
Organism: Lumnitzera racemosa; assembly: GCA_024138005.1. Taxonomy (NCBI): domain Eukaryota; kingdom Viridiplantae; phylum Streptophyta; class Magnoliopsida; order Myrtales; family Combretaceae; genus Lumnitzera; species Lumnitzera racemosa. The sequence goes on along the minus strand of JAMXBC010000005.1, from coordinate 17,787,504 downwards.
TGAGGGTGCATCCCAATTTGATGGTACTCAGAGCGTAAGTCCAATTTAGAAAAAATAGAAACACCATGTAATTCATCTAAGAGTTCATCAATTATTGGGATAGGAAATTCATCCTTGATAATCACTTGATTAAGAGCATAATAATCTATATAGAAACACTATGTCCCATCTTTCTTTTTGACTAATAACACTGGTGAGGAAAATGCACTAGTTTTATCCTGAATAATGCCATAGTCTAACATATCCCATACTTGTTTCCTTATTTCACCTTTCTAGAAATGTGGGTATTGACATGGCTTCACATTTACATGAGATGTACCTAAAGTAAGATGAATACGATGTTAGACGTCTCTAAGTGGTAGCAAGGATAAAGGTATCTCAAAAATAAGAGAGAATTTGCCCAATAGGTCTTGAATAGAACTATTGTAGGTGGTAGTCTCCAATGAATGAGAAGAAACTGGTTGAGCCACCATATGGAATAAAGAAATGGTTGCATTGATGTGAATGAGATTCTTGAGTTGATTGGTAAAAATAGGAGAAATAGAAGGAAAAGGTTCACCACATAAAGAAACAGGGACACCGTTGTAGGAGAACTACATAGTTAAGGAATTGTTCTCAATCGTAATAGCTCCTTAACTTTGAAGCCACTAGACCCCCAATACAATGTTAGCCCCTTAAATAAGAAGAACATAAAAATACTCTTCAAAACACAAACCCTAAATGTAAAGAGGGGTACCTTGGTACTAACTATCACAGGCCATTGTATTGCCATTGCCAATGCCAATGCCAATGCCAATCATCGTATGAAAGCGTAGGGTAGGGTGAACTACTAATCCAAAATGCTTAAGCAAACGAGTTTGCACAAAATTATGGGTGCTGCCTAAATCAATAAGCACCATAACTGCATGATTATTGGTAAGACCGTGAAATCTTAATATTCGACGAATAGAGTAACCTGATAATGTATGATAGCTAATAGTACATTGACCTAGGGATTGAGTGTTATACTCTGTTTCAATAAGATCTTCAGAATTAAGTAAGGTAGCATCCTTAGTGCCATCCTTAACATCCATACAATCATTTTCATCATGAATAAGTAATAAAAATTTAGGTTTACACCTATGACCATGATGATATTTGTCATCATAGTTGTAACAAAGACCTTGCTCTAGGCAAGCCAACATTTTTAAAGTAGTGAGTCATCTAATTGGTAGAGTAGGTTTATAAGAGGTTGAAGGACAAGTAGAGGTTGTAGGGGTAGTTGAAAATGGTGGTTTGGAAGATTGTAAAGAAGGAGGCTTAGGTGCAACAAAATGAGTAGGAGAGGATGATCTATAAAAAAGAGATTTATCAGTGTACTTAGCTTCATACATCTTAGCAAGCTAAATAGCATGCATTATGGAAGTCGGCTAAGCTATCTAAACATCTTTTCTTATATGTGTTTTCAGGTTGGAGACAAAACAACTAACCAGAAAGCTTTTAGAAAGGCTAGTTACTTGGTTAGAAAGACATTCAAAGGTTACCTAGTAATCACCAATAGTTTACACTTGAACCAATTTAGAAAGCTTATCTTGGACATCCTCATGAATAGAAGGGCTAAAACACTCCTTTAAGGCTTTAAAAAAATCCTACTAGGTACTTATCTGATTATTTCCTTGCATCCATTAATAATACATAAGAGCACATCCTCAATAGCAAAAGAAGCTATAATCAAAAGTTGCTCCTTTGAAGTATCATGCAAAGTAAAAAAAAAATTTCATTTTGAAAATCCAACCTAAAGCATCTTCACCCTAAAACTTGGGAGTTTCCAATTTAATACCCTTCAAAGGGGAATCCAAGGTACCATGACTAGAAATACTAGAAAATGAGGATCCCTAAGTATTATGATCATGAGGAAAGGTTTGATTCAAACCAACAGTGTCTAACTTAAAATGTAATTCATGAATCGAATCTTGAATTTGAGAAGCATTTTTCAAGTATTCCTACATTTGAGATTGCATCGCATGTATTGTCTTAGCTAAAGATGAGACTAAAGCTTGAAGTTTCTCCATATCCAAAGTTTGACTATTGCTCTTGCCACCCTTTGCTAGGGACAAGAGCGCCAAAATGTTAAGCCTACCTAATGAGGCTTGGCCCTTAATGTAATAGGGATCACTTTGACTAAAATATCAAGATTTCTCTTCTCTCTCTTCTTTATTCTCAACTATTCCAAATTACTATAAGCTCTCTCTATCTCTCTCTCTCTCTCTCTCTCTCTCTTATCTGTTTCAATCTAGGGCTCGGTCTCCTTATGAGATCCAACCTAGATTTCCTCATTAAGCTCTCGTATTTGTTTATCTATGGATTAATGCTAACACCCTCTTTGTTGTTCTTGTGAGGTGTACTGTAATGGCTTATTCGAGTTGGCTAAACTCTGAGAAAGGGGAAAAGAAAGAAGAGACACCAAATTTTCTCAAAGGGGTGTAAAGTGTTTTCCCCTTTACTCATACATTCTATTTATACTATTCTTGTTTAGAATAGTATTCGATACACTTCACAGTTATTTCCCACCTATTTTCCGTTACATCTTGCTATGTTGTACGTATTACAATTGAGATCTATACATAATCTATTTATTATAGCACATAATTTGTTAGATTTGTTGGTTGATAGTTTGTAAACTTATATTTTGTTGGTTGAATTTATCTATGCCATGATATAAACCTTGTGTCATCTAGGTTCTCTTTGTTGTCTATCTCTTCTGATTGTAATAGCTTTCAGCTTTATCTTTAAATCAATGAAATCATTAGCTAAGCCTTCGAAGGCCTTAAATGGGTGGTTGGTCATGATTTAGGGAAGTGGGTCAGCATTGGGGGTTGCTATTGAAATTTTAGTTTGTTACAGTCGTTGGATGTTTGGCTTTTTCTTGGTTAATGTCAGATGGATGTAGATGTGCTGCTGAAAAAGATAACTTGCACCAATGATGTTGACTTAAACTAGATTTCCTTAGAAGATAACTTTGTACTTTCATGTTTTGTTTTTCCCCCTTTTTCCTATTTATTTTTTGTTATTTTGTTGTATTATTGAAATTATTATTTTTTTAAAAATTAATTATTATGAACCAATTAGAAACTAATAAGATTTGTTTGATTAATAATTTTTTAGCTAGAATTTTCAATTTTTTTTTGTTTTCCTTAATTTAATTTAAATTAAACTATATACCCATTTAGTTTAAATCTTTGACAAAAATTAAGGAAAACTTGTTTTCTTTATTTTTAAAAAACATAGAGTCATCATCTAGTAGAATTGGGAAAAGGTGATTAAATTAGAAATGATTAGGCGGATCAATTCTAATTCAGTAACTAGCTTATGTTTTGAAAAAAAAAATTAAAAATCTTCTAAGAAGCCAAATTTACGAGATTAGGGGCTATCTTATTAAATCATAATAGGTACCACTTTAACCTTTTGTAATTAAACTTATATTTTAAAATACCTAATTACTAAAAAAAAATATGAAATAATGTGCATGCATGAATAAATAAATCAATCAACTTATTTGCATTAAAGGGGAAAAAAAAAAGAAAAGAACCATATTTTAAGTTGTCTTATAATTGTCTATAAGTATCTTTATGCCCGTTATTTATGATTAAACTTTTCTTAGTTCATTTCAAAAACATTAGTATGTTAGTTTATTTTAGTTATGGAAATTAACTGAGTTTACGTTTTTTACTCATTTATTTTATTTTTAGAAAATTTCCCTATTGGGAGCTACTTTTTTTTTTCTTTTTAATTTCTAAAAGACCCAATTATGGAAAAGGGTTTACTCTTTTTTTGTTTTATAAAAATAACTCTTTCTAAGTGAGGAAAAAGCCTTGAAATTTTTTTTATTGAAATACTTGATTTTCTAATTGATGATTTTATTTTTTTAACCTGAAAAATAATAAAAAAGAAAAGGAAGATTCCTCTTTTTTTTTTTATTCATTCTTATGTACAAGAAAGGACGCACTTGTTTTGTTACTTATGCAAGTCATCCATCATTTATTTTTTCTGAAAGGAAAGACGAAAGAGGGAAAAAAACAACAATTTTGTTTTAGAACCATAAATGCATTCAATAATCATAAAAAATAGTAATAATAAATAAATCATTCAACACTTTTCGAAACAAAAAGCTATTTGAAAGCTTTCTCTTCCCTTTCTTTTTTGTTTGCTTTTCTTTTTTATTCTATATGAGAGAAAAGGAAAAAAAAGAAGAAGCTAGTAATAACAAATAAGAAAATAAAATGTAAAGATGAGAGGAAAAGAATGCTAACCTAAGAGAGGTGTTCAGATTAATATGCAGATTAGGTACAGACATTGGGGCATGGATTTAAAGCTCCAACAGGTCAGGTCGTGGATATTGAACTTGGTTGCTAGTAACTTCCAACAACAATGGTTGTAAGGGTTGATTCCAACCAAATTTGGCAACAAAAAAAAAAGAGTAAAACCTTGTTTATGAGTTTTTTATTTAGGATAAGGGTTAGGATTAGTTTACGGCCAATGATGGCCATTTGGCGGTAGTTGATCTAGATAACGGTAGTGGATTTCATACGTGGGTCAGGTAGCAATGGCTGAAAGTGAAAGGTTAGCTATGGTAAGGGTTTTACAATGAAGCTTAAAGTAGCATTAGTTTTGGACATAGATGAGTGGTTGTAGTGGTTTGAAAGAGGGTTATGGTGGCTATGTTTTAGTCAAAAACCACCATGCATTAGGGCTTAGGCTAAAGAGTATGGTGACTATTGAGGGTACTAAGGTTGGAAGCTCTAAGCTTGGTGAACTCATTGGAAGTCAAAGTTTGAAAGAAAAACCTTTGTACTAACCTAATTTCTAGAGAGAGAGAATAAGTCTTTGTAGAGAGAGAAATCCTTTAGTAAAGCTTATCGATGGTGATTTTTTGCTATGATTCGTATTGAAAAATGATGAGAAGGCCCCTATTTATAGTTTCAATGCTTGAAACCAACTTAGTAAGTCCTGAAATGGAATATCACGACTATACGGTGATGATCTATTGCTACTTAATTTAGCTTAAAAAATTAAGGAAAGTTTTGATTTGATTAGAGAAAATGGTCAAGGGGATGCTAGTGATTATTGATCACAACTCACAATAGAAAATTTTTGCCAATAAGGATTAGATTTGGAAAGCTAGCCATGACGTGTTTATGATTTTTTTTTCAATTTTTGAGCTCCATTTAATCTAACAACAAGATGAAAAAAGATGTGTCTAAGGTCCTGATGAGTAGTATCCCTTATTAGGAACACAAAAATAGAAAGGATTTGAGTTGATTTTGGTGAAAAATGGATTGGAAATAAGGGACTCGAATATGGCAAGTTTAAGTCTTCCATTGCTACTATTATTGTAGTGAAGTCGATGATTCAGATGTAGCCCCCATGTAGTGCTACATCAACGACGTAAACCATTACGTGTTTGCTATATGGCATAGTAAACACTTGGACTAGTAAGGTATGTAGACGTAGCACAGGATATGGAAAAAAGAGAAAAAAAAATGCACTTTTGTGCATTTTTGCCAATAAGGATCAGATTTGGAAAGCTAGCCATCATGATTATTTTTTTTAGTTTTTGAGGTTGATTTAATCTAATAATAGGATGAAAAAAGATGTATCCGTGGTCCCAATGAGTAGTATCCCTAGTTAGTAATACAAAAATAGAAAGGATTCAAATTAATTTTGGTGAAAAATGGATTGGAAATAGGGGATTCAAATATGGCAAGTTTAAGTCTTTCATTGTTGCAATTCTTGTAGCAAAGTGGATGACTCAGACGTAGCCTCCCATGTAGTGCCACGTCAGTGACATGGACCATTACGTGGTTGCCATATGGCATGGTAAACACTTGGATTAGTGGGGTGTGGACATGTGATACAGGCTATGGGAAAAAGATAGAAAAAAAAATGCACTTTGTGCATTTTTGCTAATAAGGATTAGATTTGGAAAGCTAGCCATGACGTGTTCATGATTTTTTTTTTCAAAATTTGAGCTCGATTTAATCTAATAACAGGATGCAAAAAAAAGACGTATTCGTGGTCCCAATGAGTAGTACCCCTTGTTGGTAACACAAAAATAGAAAGGATTTTGATTGATTTTGGTGAAAAATGATTGAAAAATGGATTGGAAATAAGGGGTTCGAATATGGCAAGTTTAAGTCTTCCGTGTTGCTAATCTTGTCATAAAGTGGATGATTCAAATGTAGCCCCCATGCCACTACAATGTGGACCATTGCATGGTTGCTAGATAGCATGGTAAACACTTAGACCAATAGGGTGTAGACATGTGGCATAGGCTATGGAAAAAAGAGAAAAAAAAATGCACTTTTGTGCATTTTTGCCAATAAGGATCAGATTTGGAAAGCTAGCCATCATGATTATTTTTTTTAGTTTTTGAGGTTGATTTAATCTAATAATAGGATGAAAAAAGATGTATCCGTGGTCCCAATGAGTAGTATCCCTAGTTAGTAATACAAAAATAGAAAGGATTCAAATTAATTTTGGTGAAAAATGGATTGGAAATAGGGGATTCAAATATGGCAAGTTTAAGTCTTTCATTGTTGCAATTCTTGTAGCAAAGTGGATGACTCAGACGTAGCCTCCCATGTAGTGCCACGTCAGTGACATGGACCATTACGTGGTTGCCATATGGCATGGTAAACACTTGGACTAGTGGGGTGTGGACATGTGATACAGGCTATGGGAAAAAGATAGAAAAAAAATGCACTTTGTGCATTTTTGCTAATAAGGATTAGATTTGGAAAGCTAGCCATGACGTGTTCATGATTTTTTTTTTCAAAATTTGAGCTCGATTTAATCTAATAACAGGATGCAAAAAAAAGACGTATTCGTGGTCCCAATGAGTAGTACCCCTTGTTGGTAACACAAAAATAGAAAGGATTTTGATTGATTTTGGTGAAAAATGATTGAAAAATGGATTGGAAATAAGGGGTTCGAATATGGCAAGTTTAAGTCTTCCGTGTTGCTAATCTTGTCATAAAGTGGATGATTCAAATGTAGCCCCCATGCCACTACAATGTGGACCATTGCATGGTTGCTAGATAGCATGGTAAACACTTAGACCAATAGGGTGTAGACATGTGGCATAGGCTATGGGAAAAAGAGGAAAAAAACTGCACTTTGTGCATTTTACTTAAGATCAAACCTAAGACCTTTCAATCATTCTAATATCCAAGACAAAGTGCTTAACCATATGGGCAATTAACATATACCTTAGTAATCTTGCAATTAAATTGTTCTTAAATTATAAAGCCACCTAAAATAAAAAAAATATCCAAATAGAAAATAAATTAGTCAAACACAATGACTCGAACACAACTCTAAATTCTTATTTTTTTTTAAGAAACTATTTTTCTAAAAAATATTTTATTTTCCTAAAAGACTCCATATTCATAAAAAATTTCCATTTTCCTAAAAAAAATCTACCTTCCTAAGAAATTTCTATTTTTTAATTTTCCCCCTTTTTATGTTTTATTTTAACTTTCTTTTTTTTTTCTTTTTGTTGTTGTGTTTTTAAACTAAACCCCTTTTCTTTATTCTAAAAGGAAAGAAAAATTAAAACTAAAATCAGACAAAAATGGAGTGTCTATAATAGTGATGATACAAAACACAATATGTGAAGTATAAAAAACGTAAACATAATAGATGAAATGTCAAATGCTAAAAATACAAATAAGTAAAGTAGAATATACCCATTTGATTATTATTAAACTAATTGTAATCGGATGAGGAAAATTTAATCTTAAAAAAGGATGATATGCCTTTAATAGCTCTATCATAGTAAATTTCTACACATCTTGTCATGCCCCTAAATAGGCATCAATATAAGCCATCATTCAACATGTACACCTACTATTTGATAATTATCTCATGGTTAGAGTACATGAGATTCTACCTACAATGCTTGTTTCTTGTTTAGAATCTTAATATCATACCCATAAATACTTGTACATATATAAAATTCGTAATTAGTTTGTCTAGCTTGTCATTATAAGACCTTTAGGTAAATGCTGTATAAATATGCATTATGTATTAGCCATCTACAACTATAGAGAGTTGTTATCACATACCAAATAATGAGACCAAGGAACCATTTCAACTTAAGAATTTCCAACAAATTGAAAACCTGTGTACATGTGTTATTACATTTATGACAATACGCAATTATTTTCAATTTACAACTTGGCTATCTTATTATTGCATCTATGCTAATCCTATGAGATTTTTAAAGAAGGAATGAAGCTAGCCTTCCCTCGAGATCCTAACCCAACTAATATGTCATTAACCTACAAAAGGATTTATAAGAAAGTGAGCAAAATAACGGCTCAATGAGATCAACTCTCAAATCATACTATCAAGTGAAGATTAAGTGAGTTATCAAACGTTAGGGATGTAATGCAATAGTACATCAACCATATGCAGTGCAACAAACTTACAAGACCTTTTAAATATCTTGTAAGGTTTAGATTTATACCCTTTGAGAGAGGGGGTTGAGACACCATTCTTACACATCAACCCCATTTTGAAATCAAATAATTTGTTGGCGAGTATCATGGCCATTGATATTGATCTACCTATGGAACAACACAATCCCCATTCCTAAATTAGATCTACATAACACAAACAAACATTCCCACTCCAAAACTAACTAGATAAGCCATTTCTGTAATCTACTCAAAGAACAGTGTCTCTTAGGGCAGCAATAATTCCTAAAGGTTAAAGCAAGGTTATATATGGAGAATCACCTCCATATAGCCTTCCTATTGTGATATGGAGTACTAAAAACCTTCTTATAGATGCAAGTAATATATTATGCATGACTAGTTTATCCTTCTAGCTAAACCACTCTTAGGTTCATTTTACAAATAGCAAAACATTATGGTGTACATTTTAATAGTAGTGATAAAAGTAATATACAAGGAATCCAACAATTCTAACTCTATTGCTCTTAATGATTAGTGTGGTAAATTAACTAAGTAGTTCAATCACATGCATAGTCCCTTATCACCCCATACATTGCAAAGCTAAATAATTATAAAGTCATGTTAAATGCCTATGTTGTCAAGCAAAAGCAAGTATGAAGATCCTTAAGTATCACTTACTTGGGCCTGCTAAACCTTGATTAAGATGATCTTCAAGAGTAGTCTTCCTTTCGCTCCAGTAAGTAGCTTAGTAAAAAAGTATAAGCAAGTAAGATTGAATCCTTTAACAAAGCAATTCTAATCCTAGGCAGCTTTTAAGGCAATCTAAGTGGTCTCCTATAGCTATCTTAGCTAAACTTGTGCTATCAACTCCTAATTTGATAACATGACTTGTTTTAGACATGTTTGGAACCTAAGTATAAGTCATGCATCACTCATCTTTGCTATCAACAAACATTTCATTTGTATAGGATACTATTATGTAAGCCTCCTCCTAGTGGAATTACTCATAATTTAACCTTATGGTTCACTTAATTTTTGACAAAGCATAAATAATAAGGTCCTATTAGCACATATTACAACCTTAAACTCCCTTAGGGTTAAATTTAACTCAATTATTTTAGGATTTCATCATTTCATGCAAAGAACAAGGATCATGTTTGATCCATCTCTCGAAAGCACCACTTTACAAGTAATTTTTAAGCACATTTCTACATAGTATCATCTTGTTGCATTATAAGTTAGATTTACCATACCATATTTCATTACTGTCATTGTATGGCTCAAAACCATACCCAAACTTTTCTTTATTCTCTTTATTATAGTTACTAGTAAGGTATGTTCACTTCCAAACTTGGTTAATTTGACATTTTGAAGAAAATCCCATCAATATAACCTAAAACAAACATGTTTGATACAGATTGACTCTTAAGCTTTTGAATTGGCTAAAATTTTAGTTGATATCAACAGCCATGTACATTTAGGATGTCATAGATAGTAACTTACAACCCCTTTTTGTTCAAACATTTTAAGTGCAATATGGGAAAGTTAGAGGAAAAAGGATAATTAACAAGTTAGGCCATCAAGGTCTTCCTATGTGTTAGTCGTAAAGGGTGATAAGCCACAATGTGTAGCACACAGCATTAGACAAGTATACTTAGTCAAGTTATAGTATGGAAATTTAATTTGAATCCGAGTGTAGATCCCATGATGAACCACTATTTGAGTAAAACATAATTAATTATCAATGTTTTCCCTATAATTTTCTCAATTATCTAACTTTTACAATTAAGAATGTAATTGCATAATTACTATAATAAGGAACAATAATAAAATAAATAAAGATGCAAGAATGAAAATGATAATCATTAAAATAACAAAAATAACAACATATTCAATAATGTAATTTATTATAATAAAGAAGAAGCATAATCCTTAGTAAATCTTATGCTATTTACTATCTAGTTCTAAGTAGTAGAGATTCCTATTTGAACTAAAGGGACTTGTATCTCTAATTAATTCTTAATCCAAACTATACTCTACCTAAAGTACTTCTAAAATAGATTATCTTAAAATTGCATTAAACCTTTCAATCCTACTATTAGGTTGCTTTAATTTGAAAAAACTAAACTACTAAATGTTTTAGTCACTCAATTTTGTCTAATTCTATCAATCAATCATACTATAGGAATTTATGAACTCGATAGTAGATTCATGCATTAACTCAATCACCGATAAAATTTAATTAGAGAAAATGATAAAACAATACAATTAGATTTCAATACATAAATATTACATATTGAAATAACAATATTGATAAAAATATCAAAAGTCATAATAGAAGCTTAGGTTTAATGACAATTTATTAAAAACAATTAAAACAAGGACTTAATAAAATAAAGAAAACGAGAAGATAGAGAAACCCCTATTATTTCACCTCGTACACTCCGTTCCAAAGGGGTTCTTTTTGTGAACCTAAACCTAGACATCAATTTAGAAGAATTAGACTTAGATTTATAGAAAAAACTTGTCAAAGAAGATTTGCAAATTATAGAACCACCAAATCATAGGATCATGGCTACAAAGTTAATGCATAATCTTGCACTTTGTCTAATATCTTTCAATTCAATGGAAATTAATAATGAGAGTCCATAGCTAGGGATCAGGATTGTGGTATTCTCTTGTGGTCCTCTCTTGACTTCATTTCTTTCTCAAAATTCTTTCATTTCAATTCTTTAATCAATGCTCTTCTTCAATAAAGCTACATTTCCTAATAAAAATCTTCAAAAATTCGTTAGATAATTCAAAATCCTTGAAAATGAAATTTAAATGAATTAAGCTCTAAACCGCTATAAAATTATCTTAATTAATACATAAAATGGTAAAAATCATCCTAAAACATTCAAAATATCATGGTGAAAATATCTTAAGGACAAGATATTTTGAATGTTTTAGGATGATATACCAAAGAAGTATATCATGAAAAATTTCTTTGGAAAAATACACCCTCAAATTAAGAAGTTTCACAATTTTCTCTAAAATTACCCTTTCACCCTTCTTCAAGTGTTCTTAAAATACTTAAATAGTAACACTTTAAGAACTATTAAATTTTAACAATCAATCTCAGCAATTTAAAGTTAGTCTTATCACTTAAATAAATGCTAAATTAAAGATTAAAAAAATATCAACAAGTAAATAAAAAATTATAGAAATTTCATTTCCCTAACTTAAGAAGAAAGGAATCTTCCCTTAACTAGTTATATTATAAAAACATAGATTCGATGCATATTATATCAACTCATCCTCTAATCGTCTCTTTACTTCTTTAAATTTTGATTAAGAGGCTTTTTCATTTAAATTAATTCCTTTATCAAAACTTATTAGCATTGAAATAGAACCTCAGTCTTATCATAGGCTAAGATCGATCCTTACTAATTTAGCCATTTTAACTTTTTTTAATATTATCAACGAGAAAGCACATCGCTCTTTTGAGGGACTAAGGCTGATCCTTGATAATTCAAATTTTATTTTATTTTTGCAAATGGTAATGGGAAAGAATCTTACTCTTCTAAAGAACCAAGAACAATCTTTACCAATTTTTAGGAATTCTTTTCTTAAATTATGCTTCCAATTACATTGATTTTTCGAAAGACTTTCAAAGGATAAATCTCTTATGTTGATCCAAAAAAAAAATGAAATAGAGAGATTGATAACTATGCTCTAAAATTAATCATAGAAATAAAAATAACTAGTCCTTAATTGGTCTATATCTATCTTAATTCCAAGTTTAAGTCTAAGCTTAAGTAATAGGAAACTCTGAATTATGGGGATTTAATTATTCAAATTCAATAAAGTAAACTTTGGTCATAGTGGAATTGTGGATAAATTTAAAAAAAAAATTGCTTGCTTATGTAAAAGTAAGGGCATAAATTTTTAAAGTTTCTATTTCAAAAAGCTCAAAACCTTAAGTGTTGGTATTTCAATAGATTCATACTTATTACATACATATCCTATATTTTTCCTCCATATTTAAATTATACATTATCCGTAATGTACATTATCATGGAAACACAAAAATAACAATAAAATAAGCAAAAAGAAAAGATGAAAAGAAATTAGGACTTTATCGATTTTTGGCATTGATTTTGAAAATTTTTGAAACCTAAAATTTGGGATTCCATTTGATCCATTTAAGCTTAAATTTTTCTTTGTAGCAAATAAAATGGAATAAATATTAAATAAAAAGAAGAAGTTAACTAAACAAAACAAAAGGATAATAAGGCTACTAATTTGAGTATCATACAATCAACCCTATAAAACTTAACAAACAATGAAAAGTTAAATAGTCATCAAAAGGAAAGCAACGATAAATAGTAAATTAGTTATAGTGATCTAAATAAAAATGAAAGATAATGAAGTCTTTCAAGAAAATCAATCATCATCTTCTTCCATGTCCTTACTCTCCTCCTCCTCACTTTCTTCTTCTTTAGGTAACTCCTCTTCTATCTCTTCATTAGAGTCTACTGGTAGTAGTGGTAATGGTGGTGCTGGGATCCTATGGTGGATTAGAAGTGCATCAACCTTTGCTTCAATCTATTGGACTTGATGCTTAAGAGTTTTTTGCCTCTTAAGTAATTTCAGAACTATCTTGTTAATCATTCCTATCACTAAAGAGGATCCCATGCTACTTCGGGATGAATAGGATAGTACATCCTTAAATTGCTTAAGTTAATTAGGTTAGTGACTCAAAGCTAATCAGAAAGGGGGATTAAGTATCTATATGTACGGAAGGTCATGAAATATAGGGGTATTCTTCAAAAGCCTTATAATGAAAGGCATTGCAAAAATATGGCCTGTCCATCCTTCAATGGTCTAGTTTTTGAAGAAGAAAGCTATACAAATGCCCAAATTTATCTAGTATTGCTTCGTTATATCATGCAAGTACAATATATCTCATTCATTTACTACCCCAATGTTATACCTCCTTCCCTTAATGCACTTAGAAAGTATATAGTAAATGAACCTAAGAGCATGATCTCTCAACTTGGAAGCTTTCAACTTCCTTGGATCATATACAAAACCTCCAAAACTTGACCTTACCTACACCTAGGCATTGCTTACATCCCTAGGTAGCTTATAGGGTAAATTCTTGTACTCTTCAAACTATAAAAAACTTTCAGAATATATCCGTAGTTCCACCAGTATCCTATTGAAGGGCATGGTCATAATCTAACCATTGCATCATAGATACATGGTCTTTTGGATACCATTTTCCATTATGTTAGCTACTAGTTTTAGAGTACTCAGGAACTCTAAGGTCAAGTCCTTATAGGTTGGCAACATTCTATGCTTTCTTAGCAAATAGGAATCGAGCAAGTAAATTTAGGATATTGGTAAAATTAACCTAATTAACTTAAAAGCTTATGTATAGGCTTGAGACATTAGTTGAGGAAATTCTAAAAAGTTGAAATTTAAAATATAATAAAATTTTAAGAAAATAGTCAAAATAGTAGGAATTTATTATATCGTTATTAAATTATTAGTTACGCACAATATATGTTCCAAAAATTAATGAACACTTAGAGATATATAATAGGAGTAATATAATTAATATTGGACATTAAATATACATAAAAGACGTGTATGCCCATCGTGTATAATTATTATATAAATATATACCTGTAATTATCATATACACCCGAAATTAAGGATAATTCACTAAATAAATTAATAAAAATTGGGAAAAATGACAAAAAATTATGTTAGGCAACTAGAGAATAGGTGAGGAGGTGTAACAAAGGTTAAGGACACATGGGAAATGGGGAAACACATTGGTGACACCTAATCTTATAAGTTACACATGTTGATGAGGAAAAAAAAAATCTTAAGTAACTCTAACTAGACTATATAAAGATGAAATAGGCTATTTGTGCAAAGTTTAGTCATTTCATAGTCTAAGAAAAATTTTGGAATTTGGAAATGAAGAGAGAGAGTGAAGGAAAAAGAAATTAGAAAATATAGAGTAAAGTGGGATTTTACAAGTACCTAAGGAAGATTCATAACTAGAAGCAAAACCAAGTGGTAGCTTGAAAGATTAGCCAGTAGTAAAGTGGGCTAACACACCCTTCTCTCCCCATAGTGGCTGAAGCTTAGGTTTTCAATAAGCTGCTAAATTTTTTCAATTTTGTCAAAAATTAGGAAAAAATAGTAAATGATCACCAAAAATTATGAAATTTAGTTCCTTACATATTTTTAGATGAGTAAATAAAATATTTAATCAAATTTTCAAAATTTTAAGTATAGATATAGGGTCCTTAAGAAAAATTCTTACACATTGAATTTTAAGCAAGTGATTGAAAGACTAATTGATGCGGTTTTGACCTAAAATTTTATGGTTATACTCTTAAGATGTTGAGTTTTGATGTTATGTAGTTGGATTGCAAAAATTATACTGTTAGACTTTCAGGAAAAGTTCGTTTTCTTCAAAATAGTATATTTTAGTAATTTTTTATAAAACTATAGTGTGATACATAATTATTATGCTCTAGTAGCTTAAAGTGAATTATTATGATTTGAGAAATGAGGATTTTCAAGTGAAAAGTTGGTATTTGGTGAAATTAAGGTTACTTTTCTAGGTTATAACATTAGTATAAGTGGATAGTTATTGTAGTAGGAATTAATGTATGTAATTGAGATTTTTTAGTTGTTAATTATTGATATTATAGAGTGAGGAAAATTTTGGAAATATAGAGTAAGTTTGTATATGAGTTAAATAGTAAGTTATGGTGATAGCCATAGACTTAGAAACTATGATAGAAAGAAGATTAGATTGCACTTTAGTAGGGAATAATTTGATATACTAAAAATTAGCTTTGCATTAAAACTAGTTGATACTGGAACTTTATAACTATATTGAAATTAGAACCTTAGCTAGAACCTTAGTAAGAACTATAATTAGAACCTTAGTCAAAATCTTAGTAAAGCCTTAGTAGAACCTTGGTCATAATCTTAGTAGAACCTAAGCCAAAACTTTAGTAGGACCTTAGTTGAAACCTTGATCAGAACCCTTTCTAAAGTCAACAAAAAGTAAATAAAAAACTAAATACCCACTTATATCAAAATGTAAATATACTTAATAATGAAAATAAACTCTTACCTTATATGTAGATTTAAAAATGAAGTTATGTATTGTTTTCTAGGGATTATTATGAAGACCCCAAATGCGTAGTAGTAGAGCTCATGACATTACATCTAAGTAAGTTGGGATTTGTGCATTATAGCATATTGAAGTATCATATCAGGATACTTGAAGGAGTAAGAATACTTGTTTATGGTTGTAAGTAGTTTGTATTTGCATATGCTATGTATGTGCTTGAGATATTGATTAATGAATTGAGAGTTGAACTCCGAGTGCTACTTTCTACTTAAAAATATATATTGTCTTGTGTATATGAGCTTAGTTGATCACTTGATAAACTGAATTAATCTTGAACTAATTAAGGACTTAACTTGACATTCATGATAACTCAATAGGGGTAACGGTTAGGGTATCAAACTAAATACCAATATTTCGATGAGAATAAAAGAAATGGTCCTTTTCGCACCCTTAATCGAATTAAGTGACAAGAGAGAAGGTCATGGTAAAAAGGGGAATAGTGGTTTAAATGTTGTCTAGGGAGGAGAGTATACTCCATTGCATAAGCTTGGATTTTGTTTAATAGTGTCATATTGAATTCCTTGACATCTAGGTTAGAGTGGACATAATTACTCTAACTTTACAATGAATCGGTTAAACATTGTGTGATGTTTTATCATTTGTCTATTGCATTTACATCTAACTATTGATTGAACAACCATGTTTTCCAATGTATTCTTATGACTCTATATCTTTTTACTAAATTAGTGTAGCTTATATCCCTATATATTATTTTGCAGGTATAGAGTAGTACTAGAAGATGCCTCGTCACACTTGTCCACAGGTTAGTTCTAATGAGTTGGGGAGTGAAGTGAAGAAGTTTAATGAATGGAATGAAGCCTAAGTCTCTTTTGTTTTTTTCTTTTTTCTTTTTTTTTTGTAAGAGGATTATAAGGTCTTCCTGGGAAATATATATATGTAATGTACTCTTTTGTTTTTCTTATAATCTTCGCTTGCTAGCTAATGTATATATATATGTAATGAAGTCTTACTATAGAGATATAAAGTTTCTTTTGAGAACTTTGAACTTAAGGTGTATATAAGGTCATGTAATGAACTGATTTATCTATAAATAGAAGAAAATATATATTGTTAAGTGTTACTCCACAAGTTTAAATTCTATAGGTACCCATCTAAATGCTTCAAAGTTGGTTGAGTCATCTTTTACCTTGTGTAAACTATATTTATGTTAGCAGCTAAGGGGACAGCTTCTAACCTAGGTTAGTTTATATGATAAGACTATTATAACTCCTTGAGTTTGGGGCATGAATCATTCATCAAAACCTCATGTGCTTGTTATGTTCAATCTTTACCAAGCATGTAATTTTACTACGATTTCAAGCAAGTAAATGATGCATACATTTTATCATACTATTTTTCATTAATCACTTTTGGAAACAAATATTTCTCAATATGCAAGAATCATGTTTCCTCATCAAACTCTATATATTTTTATCCAAATATACAACGAATCTAGAAAACCAAATGGAGAATGACGATGTACATACCTTAGATTTATTTATGTAAGAGTTAAATCTGTAAGGATTGTAAGGTTTGTGTAATGCCCTACCTTCTAGATGTCTTCTTAAAAAATCTTTTCCTCAAATTTTTGGTACCTAAAGACGGTTTATTAGTTTCATCCTTAAGTTAAGGATAAGGCAAAACTTATATTCAACCTACTCTTTTACTCCATAAACATTTACTTACAAATCACTTCTCATTCAACATGATAAACAATAGTGAAACCTTTTACAAAGTGAACCATACTCAAAGTACCATAGTTATATACTTCCACACTATAGAGTAATCCTTTATAAGTATACACTTTTGACTATAATGGCTATACTAAATATTTTGTGATGTATCACTAACTTCCTTCTTAAAAAGATGCCTCCATGTGCTCAATGTTGTTTCTGAAAGCCATTGAATTCTTCTAAAAGCTCATTCTTCAACTAGAGGTTTGTAGTCTCGCTGTCTCTTATGATACACTCTTTTGTCTATTCACCCATAACCTAAGGACAAGAGAAACTTATCCCCTTAGCTACTATGAGCTAAGTGAGAGTTGATAATAAACAATATAATACATACATTATCACAACATAAACCATTCATTCATAAATAACAGATTCACACTTTACACTTACGTTAACTAAGCCTGACACTTATCGTTAGTAAGGTAGTATGCTATATTTATGCATGTAATATGCATTGATACTAATGTCCCATGCCTTTCAAGCTCACTCATTTGTTTAGTCACTACACTCAAGCATTTGGATACAATGTTCAGGAACTTATTGACAACAAGGAGCTACTTGAAAGTAGGGCCCTTAACTCTACTTTTACCAAGTTAGACTACAAAGAGTAGTTTACCTGTGAGATCTTGTGGTTAAGTGTCCCACATAGATTATGGGAGGTCATAGTATTCTTTTATAAGGCCATAGTTATGAACATATTATCAATACAAACTTGAAACTTTTAGGTCAAGTAGTTGAAATGGGCCCATTAGTGTTTGTTGGCTTAGCTATTAACTACATTTGGCTTAGTGCTTTTCATTACCAAATCAAACTATGAAGAGTTGTAGTTAGGTTGCTCAAGCAATGTAAGTCTATATTCTTCTAAAACTAAATTCATGAAACCATTGTCTTTCTTTGATTACTTGGAAGCCTCATTTTGAAAAAGTTTGACTCGTAGGTCTCTTTTGTGCCATGTTGTACCATGTCATGTCATGCTATGCAACACAATTCAAGTATACCATTCCACATAACTTTAAGCTTTATTTAATTTAGTTATTTGAGTCTAGTTTTCAATCTCTCCATACCAGAAATCTATTATCTTAAGGTTTACTTAAGTGAACACCTACAAGATTAGGTTACCAATCACTCTTCTCTCTAAGTCAGTATAACCATTTACAAACACCATATCAACATCTAGCATAGTAGCACAATAGTTCGAGCAAGATATAGTTACAGTCACTCAAAAACACAACATCAACAACCAATATAGCAGCATAACAGTTCAAATAGGATATAGCCATATTTAACCAACGTAGCATCAAATAGTACACTATGTTATGAGTAGTAATATAGCTACTCCAAGCATGGGTTAGATCCACTTACTTAGTATTAGCAATGATTTTGAGTCTATGTATCGAGACTATGATTCCCTTTACCTATATCACCTAAAAGATATGCACATAACACCACTATCATCTATTGATCAGATAGGAACTATTTACATCTGAAGTTTACGGTTTATAGTGTATGTTCAAGTTCATTATTCATTTTGGCTATGTTCTGACTTAGCCTTTGAATCAGTCTTTGAAGTAGTTTCTAAATTAACCTTTGATTTAGCCTCCAAATTGAGATAACTCTAAAACTCCTAAACAAATGATGTCTACATACATCCTGGGTCTTAATCAATCTAGAAACTTAAAAATCCTACCAACATTGATATGTCTAATCGTAGTCTCTAATTTTGGTTCTAATTCAACCTCTAAATTAGTTTTTAATTCGTCCTAACTTTTAAATTCCTAATTAGATATTACTTAACTTATATCTTTAGTCTATTAACTAAAATCTTCAATATTAAATCTAACTTAATCATCTAGGTTCAACTTATGCAAAAATACTTAAGTGTAGCAGTTTTTCAATTTGGTTCTGATTTAGGTTCTCATTACACCAAACAATGTAGTTACTTTAAGATCTACTTCTTTATACTACTCACACTATATTAGGACCAATAGATAGGTTCATATCAAATTAAGGCAACCTAATGTTGCTTCACTATGACACATTTATTACAAAATTATCCTATTTACCATATTATCCTAAATATAAATAAATAAGAGATAGTTAACCAATAATTTGTATACTTGGCCAATTAAGCTTACGAAAAATAACTTTAACCTAAAATATTTTACACTTTAAGTTTTGACCATAGAAAGTACTAAATTGCCATAATATGTCATGTTTTAGAAAATCAATGTAAAATATAACTTTATGGATAGAATATAGTAATTATGCTACCATCATGATTTACTAGAAAACACTCCATATAAGTTTCATTCAAAAATTTACTTGAAAACCTCTTATTTTTATAAATTAGAAAAACTGCTAGATTAATCCAATTTAATTATAATAACTAATAAACATATAGATATTCATAAATTCTTATTATTGCAATTTAATTCATAATACAAAGGTTGAAACAACATTATTTAATATTTTGAAATATTAATTTAAAATTTGTAATAAAGGCTCATTTCTTAAGCAAGTACCCTAAATCATTAGAATTTCAACAAAATAAAATTACTATAATAAAGCACATGTAAAATAATATTGTGAAATAAATTTTCATAATTTTTTGACTTGTTTTACTATTTTTAGTGAATTATTGAAAATCAAATGCAAAAAGAAGCACTTACCTCCAAATGTCTTTTTGGTTACCTACTAATGGCAAGGGGTTGTCGGCAATCCGAATTAGTGGTTTCCTATTAGTCTATGGTAGTTTACTTTTGGGTCTTTGTTGAATTGTGGAACTGTGATTCAACCCTAAAATACCCTAATTTTGTACAACTTTCTAAAAATATTAACTAAGCTCTCCTTGACTTTCTCTATTTTTTCCTAATGTGTTTCAAGAATGAAGTCCTCTAAATTTATAGGATGATGTAAGGGTTAGTTATGGATTTTTCTTTGAACCAATTGTCCTTGTTGATCTCTTTTTAGTAACCCATGTATCCTAATCTAACCTTATATGCTACCAAATCAGCATTACAAGTTGCCACACTATTCACCACAGTAAAACAGCATGCTACCTAATTTTTCAAAATTTTGTATTAATTTTCATTATTTATTTTAGTATTATTTAATATATATTAGGTATTTTTACCTATATGTAAATTCATATGTAATATAAATAAATAATCATAATTATTATTTAAATTTTATGATTTTTTATGTGTACATACTTGACCTTTAATATCATTAATTATTAGAACCTGTTTTACGTGTTTCCAATAAATGGTGGATAATTTACGTATAACTCAATAATATAAATGTATTAAGTATATACAACATATATAATATAATTATATAACCATAATACACGTTATTTGACTCTCAGAATTATTTTCATAAGTTAAATAATTTATCTCTAAAGTTTCTTTGATATTTCGAATACTAATTTCAAGTTTTTAATATTTACCGATCATACTTGGAAAAGATACATTTTTTTTATCGAAATTAAATATTATATGTACTTTATTTTGAGAAATTGACATTATTAAGACTCTTTGTCTAATTTTTATGACCTTATATTAGAATTTAGTTCAATATGAACAAAATTGTTCAACAGGCCATCCCATCAACAGCACCAACTACCTAATGGTCACCAAGTCGCGTACTCCCTATCAGCTCCCTCCACGGCTTCCGCTGCTTAAATCACATCCGAATACTTACCCCAATGCGATCCAATCACAAACAGGCCATCCACGCTCATAGCCATACAGTTGCACGTCCAATCTGTTCGGCAACAGTAGTGACACCGGAACAAATTCCAGCTGTAAGCCAACAACCCCCTATCCAATATTGTATACAGCACAACAGCACACATTACTTACGACCTATATGTTATACAACTCAGCTATACGCTACTCTTCAATCTCTGCTTGCATGATACCAAAAGCGCCTTCGAGACAGTCTTGATGTCCTTGCGCAACTCTAACAATAAGTCCTCGTTCGAATAGCCATATTGTTGCTGCTCTTCGACTGTACTCCACGCCGCAATTAGTCCACCAATAGCAACCACATAACTCCAACGAATCTTTAGCTTGACCAATGCCACACTGCTATAGATCGCACAAAGACCAAGTACTAAACACTACCGCACACGCTTGACTGTAAGCAGCACCATGCTCGGCAAAAGTCCATCACTTCACGACTCGATGCACGTCCAAATCCTTTGTCAACGACTACTATTGTCATAACCCCACAGTAGGCCCCTCTCCAAGGAATACGTTGTGACTCTAATCGCATTGAGGATGCAATCAGGAAGTCCAGGTATTTTCTTACAGTTTTGATTTCTTTTATTTGTTTGTTCATATTGCTATTATTATTTAGATTTTTTGGTATTAGGGGATTTTTATTATTAGTATTTTCTGTGAATAGTTGTTAATTAAAGAGTCTTAATTTTATTGATTATGTAGATTAAGAATTAATTAGTTTATATTGGTTTAATTGAAGGTTTATTTAATAAGTAGCGATATGTTTTAGTATTAGTTATTATATAAGGGTATCATATGGATTATTTTTTATAGTAGGTTATATATATTAGTTTAGAGATCGTTAGGATTGGTTTTTATTTTTAGGATTTGTTTTTTTTTTTAAGGATTCATCATGTAGAAAATTTTTAAATAAAAATTAATTTTAAAAAAAAAACCTTTTAAAAATTTTAGGATGTTTTAGAGAGTTTTCTTAATATTCATGAGTTAAGACCCCTTTATTTTTTAAAAATAAATCAAATTAATTAAAACATAAATTTAGTCAATTTTCAAAATTAAAATCAATTAACACACTAAAGATTTTTTTAAGGAATTATAATCGTCTGATCCTAGCTAGCAGGTATGCAGGAACTTTCGAAGTGACGATAAAATTTTTAGAAACTTAAGTTCTTTTTTTTTTTTTTGGTTTTTAGTTTTCTTAAGAATATTATAAATTAGAAAAATAATCCTAATTTCGGTAAATAGATAGTGGTAACCATTAAGGTTTAATAGGCTAGCCCCCGGATTCGGATTCCTTTGGTTTGTATTAAATTGAAATAGGAGACTGATAGCTAGATCGTAATCAATTCACTCAATTGATTAAGGTTTTCTTTTCTTTTTTTTTTCTTGACTCCGGTTAGGTGGTGACTCCAAAATTTTTTATAAATATAAATAAAAAAAATTGGAATTTCCTGCTTTCTTTAGTCGAGGATTAACATTAAATGGGTTAAGGTTTAATATTAATCGGAAATGGGGAAATCAGTTTTAAATAAAAGAAATCGAAAAATCAGGCTCGATAGTTTAGTGACTCTACTAGGAAAGCTAGAAGGCTAGCCACTAAAATTTACTAAAAATAGGATTGTTATTATTTTTTTTAAAAACTAAAAAAATAAATATATTAATAACATAAAAAAAAAGAAAAAAAGAGAACTTAGGTATGTTATTTTACATATATTTTTTATTTTGTTTTCTTTTTACTAACATCTTTTTTTGTTGCAGTTTATTTAAGGAGGTAGTTTTGGGGATTTACTTTTATTCTATTTTTCTATATCATAAATCCATGGTAGATATGGTCAGTACTAAGCCATCTTAAGACCTTAAGAGGAGGGCTATTGTGTAAGTTTTGCTTGTTGTGGGGCAACCACCTTTCGAGGGTGATTAGGCTACCCCACTCAAGTTTAAATGCAACCGTAAAACCTTTGCTTTGAAAAAACGCAGTGGTTACAGAAATTGAGAACCTTTAGAACCTACCTTTTGCATTATACGAAAACTTTTCTTTCAAAAAAATTGCAAGAACCTATGATATGGTGGACCTAAATGGATAAGGGTAGTTGTGAAGTTATAGTTGTAACAATTCCCTATAAATAAATTGTAATAATTTTGTGTAAAGTTTAGAATAGGTTGTAATTGTAATTTTGATTTTTACATAGTCATGGCTAGATCAAGTCAAGAGCCCTTTGAAGAAATTCATGTTTACCTGCCACATTGGCCTTAAAAACTACTTTAGATGTGGTTTCGACTCTTCAGCCCAGATAAGCAAGAGTTTATCAAGAATAGGATTGGGCCCATTCTTTCCCTACAAAAGATCCCCATAAACATCACTCTAGTGCGAAATAAGGTAATATAGTTTATATTAAATACATTACAAAACTTTGAATATTGAGTGAACAATACATAATCATAACTACGCATTAAAAGCTAATTAATTGTTAATGATTGACTATCAAATAGCAAAATAAGAAGATTAGAATATAACAGTCATCTTAACTATCTCCATTAAAGATGGCAACACTAACCAAAGGAAATAATGACAATCAATAATAATAATAGTACTAACGATCAACTTATGAAAAGTAAAGTATTTGTTTTGTAGTCAGAAGAAGTATAATAATAAAAGAATAACTACATGTAGCAACAACAACAACAACAATAATAATAATAATAAGTAGATATATAATTCACACAAAACCAATAATAGTAATAGTATTACGAAATAAATGAATAGGTAATATGAAAATATATATAAACTTTAGTTACAATACATATGAAAGAATTGACTCATATGACTTCATTAATAACAACATTAGATATAAGCTTTATTAATTGATAATTATAACAAATATATGGAAAGGAAATAGAGCACAAACATAATTAAGATATACAATCAAGAAAATAAAATAAAATGTGTATTAAAAAGATTCTTACTTTAAAAAAGAAAATTAGGATGTATGATATAAGAAGGGAATGGCGAATTTATAAGTTTCTTCTTATATAGATTCTCAATTGTATTATGTCATGTCATATCTTACCTTATTGTGTCGAGTTGTATGATATTTCTTTGCATCATGTTGTGTCAAGTCTCTTATTGTATTATGTTATGTCTAGATTTACTACTCCTAACCATATTAATACACATACATGGTTATATAATTATATAATTTTTATCATAAAAACTTAGTAAAATACTTTTCTACATGCCTTAAATATGTTATATAATTAACAAATAATTTTAATATGGACAATAACAATGAGAAAACAAAATAATTTATTAGTAAAAACATTTACATAATAACTATAATATTAAAAATAATAATAACATAAAAGAGATGGACATATAATCATTACAAGATAACGAACACATATGCATTTAAATATAATAATTAATTATTGCAACATATTAGAAAAACTAATAATAGAAACGTATAATAACCTTTCAAAATTATTATATACCTAAAAAGTTTAAGACTTAAAAATCTCAAAATATGAAACATGTTAATATATATACATATATAACAGATAAAAATAATGGTAGCTATACTAGGATAAGTAATAATGATAAATATAATAATGAAAAAAAAAAATTAGAATTAGCTGTAGCCATAATAATTAGCCATCAAGGCTATAAGAAAATAAGTATTAGTGATAATATATATGTACGTATGTAGTACTTCCTTAAAGAATAAAAAAGTAACTAATACAATAATGTAATAGCAACTTTAACATTTATTTTGAGACCCTATGGTTAAGTGTCCCATATAAACTGTGGGAGGTTAATTTATAAGGCCGTAGTTGTGAACACTTTATCAACACAAACTTAAAACTTTTAAACCAAGTGGTTAAAATGAGCTTATTACTAATTGTTGACTTAGCTAATCAATACTTTTGGCTTGGGGTATTAGAAATGGTATTAGAGTAGACCCCTTGCTAATAGGTGGAAGATTTCGATCTGGCTCCAGTTTAGAGAAGAGGTTCAAGGATAATGAAGAGCGTCACCAGGGTTTGACTCCTTACATACTTCTAAGATGATTTATAGGTGGTGGGTGGCTTGAACCATACATTGAAAAGAGGGGGAAGATTTAAGTCAAATTATAAGGTCTCATGATAATAGAGAAGAGGTTTAAGGAAAGTGAAGAGCGTCACCAGGGTTTGACTCCTTGCATACTTCCAAGATGACCTAAAGGTAGTGGGTGGCTTGAATCATACATTGAAAAAAGGGGGAAGATTTAAGCCTAATTGTAAGGTCCTGCGACAAGGGCATTGTATATTTAAAGGGAAGAGATTGTAAAACCTCGTGGTTAAGTCCTATATGAATTGTGGGAGGTTGTGATACTAGTTTATAAAGCTATAATTATTAATATCTTATCAACACAAGCTTGAAACTTTTGGGACAAGTAGTTGAAATGGGCCCATTAGTATTTGTTGCCTTAGATATTTAGTTCTTTTAGCTTGGGGCATTACAATGATAATGATAACGATAACAATAATAATATAAGAAGAATATAAGTAGAAAGAAGAGTATGTGATATTTTGAGAAAATAAGGCTTTAAGTGTATAAGATCGAGCAATTGGAAAAAAAAAATGAATAAGTTCTTTTACCATATATGTATGTAATTGAAGAAACTTTAAGATATATGAAGGCAAAAAGAGGGATAACTAAGTTTTGGACAATAAATGTGAATTGGTAAAAGCATTAGGATGAAGAAATTATGAGGCATTAACTATGATCATTGGTATATATGTTGGTTGATTATCAATGAAATTAAAACACACCTAAGGTAACATACTAATTTAGCAACTTATTTTAACTGCAGTACCGCCTATTCATTAATATTGAAATTATAAGTTTAAATCTTCATATAGCTATTTTATAAAAAAAAATAAAAAATGCTAGCCATAAAAATAAGATATATGACAGCTGTTCTTCCCTAAGAAATTACTATTTTTAGGGAAGGATTTTGAAAGAAAAAAGGGTAACTATAAAATTGTTTTACTAAGCCTATGTCATAAGATAAATATAATGATAAGTTGGAGAATTAAAATGGTATTAATAATAATAATAATACTGCATTGATATAAATTTAAAATGGTATTTTGATATCAGACAAGTACACCTATCAGTTTTAATATAGCGGATGTGAGTCCGAGTTAATCCCTCAGAGACTCCGAGTACTAATATTAACCTTAGCTTTATTACCTAACCAGAAAATTATGAAAGTTTGAATTAATTAAAAATACTAAAATTAACAAACTAACTTAATTATAAGACTTGATTAAGCAATTGAAAAGGAGATAAAATTAAGGACGACTTCAAGAAAGTAATAACGTATTTAGGAATTCTTTCCCCTAGAGTCTAACATGTGATCGTTTAAAATATATTCAATTCGGTTTCTATTATTCTTGATCGGAGGGATTCACAACTAAAGTTAATACATTTCTCAAGCATATTAACCCTAATTCTAAATTATTTACCGAAATCTCTTCACTTAGTAATATAATCTACAATTGCATTAATGTATAACGAATTTCCACACAATTAATTAACTTTCGGGAAGAAACATATATCTTATCTCTAAGTATACATGTAATCCTTTTCAATTATGTAAAGATCTAATTACACATGCAATTTCTCAATCAACATGCATAATATCATATATTGATATTCTAGAAATATCAATCAATAATTAAACGACATAATTGAATCAAGCAAAGATAGAAACTTTATTGAAAATTCTAAATCAATCCAAGAATCACATGAAACCCTAGGTTCCATAATCCTAAATACTCGAATTCTAAGCTATCATAATGAATCTAAAAACGAGTTTCATAAAAAACGTAAAATAAAACATGGAAAACTCCTTTGATTGATGAAAAATCTCTCTAATCTTGAAATTGATGTTATTTTCGCCTCTTTCTTGATGTTCTCCTTAAGTCTCTTTCTCTTCTCTTGTGTCTCTCCGTTTCTGTAATGGATTTCCCTTTCTTTTAAACCCTAAGATATCCTTTTATATGTGTATTAAAAGGATTCTGTTTTCGTCACCAGACACGGCCTGGGACATGGCCGTGTCCCCAGGTCGTGTAACTTTCTACACTAAGGAAAAATTTTCTACACAACTTCAAAACTTCTTCATTTGAACTCCGATTTGAGTGAAACTTGATTCCTTTTCTTCGTTTTCGATCCTAGAACGTGTTCAAACCTTGAAATCAAAATTTTACTCAATTAAGTATCAATTTCTTTAAAGAAAACCAAAAATGTAAGGGAAATACTATAAAATCACTATATGAAATATGTTTACAATCCGAGTTATCAAATTTCCCTACACTTGAGCATTTGCTTGTCCTCCGGTAAATAAATCAAAACAAAACTTTCCGGACAAGAAACGCTAAACAAAATTTATCACTATTTAGGAAACCGGTGAACGAATAAACTTGATTTGTAGAAAAGTAAGAAAATCATTCTCACCTAACTTGCAATAATAAATTCAACCAATTTCATCTGACCATATTCGAATCCTGCAACAATACTTAATACTAGAGTTCACTAGTTAATTTATGAAAATCAAAGTTTACCCAAGTCATTTAACCAAGGATTCTTAAACTAAAAATTGGATTTAACATCTCGCCAACCGAGAAAGAGTCATAAAAATTTTGTCCATTTGACTAAAGTGTATACAATTCTCTTTTTCATCTCACCAAGCACCATAATCTAAAACAAACACATTTTACATCCACTTATCCTCTGATCATCCCCCTAGTTCATTTTTTTGTTGAGAGGTCTTTTTAAATTTACCTTATTTAAGCACAATTGTGTTGGTAGCGGGAAAGAATCTCGCTCTTCTGACGGACCGAGACTGATCCATACCAACTTATTCCTTATATTGATAGCGGGAAAGAACCTTGCTCTTCTAACGGACCAAGGCTGATCCATATCAATTTTTTTTTTCATTTGAATTGGCATTGGGACTTAATCTCGCTCTTCTGATGGACCAAGACGAATCCTTACCAATTTTTTTCTATTCTTACACTTGTTATTACTTTTGACCTCCATACATTATGATTTTTCAGGGGTTTCTCAAAAGAAGAGTTTCATTTGTTTGTTTTCTAAAAATTATCGGACTCTTAAAAATTTCTAAGAGAAAGGAATACATAAAAGTAAATTTAAAAATAACCATGACTAACTCTCAACTAGTGATGTTGCTCTAATCTCAAGTCTTAAAGTCCTAAGCTAAATAACTCGTAACTTTGCCCTTCACAAATTTGACTAATCAATTCTAGTAAAGTATAATAAGATCAATAATAATCAAGATGAAATAGTTAATTTGGCTCAACACTTGTTAATCACCTATTGCAAGTTAACTTAAAAATTAATTGGGTTAAATGTGAATAATTGGTCTCCTAAACAGTAACAAATTCATATATATCCCTTCCCCACACTTAATAACGTACATTATCCTCAATATACGACTAAGAAAGCACAATAGCAAGATATCAAACAAGAAAAAACATCATAGGGAAAAAGGAAAATATGTATTGAAAAAGAAACTAATACTTCCTTACCCTGAGGCATAAGATACTCTAGTGGAGAAAGAGTGGCTAGTAGCTCGATAATAGTTCCCTTATGATTAGAACATGATGTAACAGATGTGGACTTCCTTTGAACAATCTACTTTTTACGATTTTCCATTGACGACCTA
Source organism: Lumnitzera racemosa (assembly GCA_024138005.1). Classification (NCBI taxonomy): domain Eukaryota; kingdom Viridiplantae; phylum Streptophyta; class Magnoliopsida; order Myrtales; family Combretaceae; genus Lumnitzera; species Lumnitzera racemosa. The sequence continues at coordinate 17,758,626 of JAMXBC010000005.1, read as the reverse complement.
AGAAGAAACATTGAATTGGGTTGGATTTGATGAAGAAATGTGATAATGAAAAGTAAATCGTAAGGAGGGGAAGAAGAGAAGAGAAAAGAAATATGTGTTGATGTGTAGAAGTATGTGAGAGAGTGTGTGTATTGAAATAAATAGGGCGTGTGCAAAATCATGTAAGTGTGGGTCGACACAAGCTGGGACACAACCATGTCCCTTGCCCGTGTAACATTTTGTGCATGTCGTGTGGAGTCTGGTTGGACACGGGCTGGTTCATGACCGTGTCCCATGCCCGTGTAACTCTCTAAGGTTTACCATGAAATCTGAAGGCACACGAGTTGGGACACGATCGTGTCCCATGCCCATGTAACTCTCTGTTTGCGGGTGGGATTTCTGGGCGTACACGGGCTGGGATACGACCGTATCCTATGCCTGTGTAACTTTCTGTAGGCACTTGGGAATACTGGGCGCACATGGGCTGGGGACACAACCGTGTCCCTCGACGTGTAACTTTCTGTACCGATGGAGTAAAAACTGGGCGGGCACGGTAACTTTCTGTAGGTGGGCAGTTTTGAAGGCCTGGATGGATACGGGATGAGATACGACCGTGTCCCTTACCCGTGTAACTTTCTGTGGGTAGGCAGTTTTGAAGGTCTGGATGGACATGGGCTGGGACACGATCTTGTCTCTTGCCTTTGTGACTTCCCCCCCCCCCCCCCCCCCCCCTTTTTTTTAATAGAGAAAGGAAACTTATAGAAATAAAATTAATTAAATTAGAAAAATAAAAAATAAAACTAAAGATAAGAATAAAACTGAAATTAAAAAGGAAAAAAAAAACCTATGACCAAAATTGAAACAAATAAAAGAAGCAAGGCAAGGCTAAATAAAAGGAAAATAAAATGAAATAAACTTAAAGAACTAAAGTGTAAGTAAAGTTAGACATAGGTTGCCTCCCAAGAAGCGCTATAGTTAACGTCGATAGCTTGACAGGATACATTTTGTAATTCATGATTCTTCATCCAAGTGGAGATAGGACTTCTCCTGTATCTCGCTTTCGAACTCTCCATACGAGTGTATATTTACCCTTCGGCCATTGACCTTGCCAATTCCATTTCATTGGTGCATAACTTCCATAGTTTCTCTTCTTATCATGCCACTTATCAAATTCATGTAGCCTAAACTTCTTCATTTTGTCTGCTTTTAGCTTAGATTCGGTTGTCATTGGAAGTTTTGAACTTTTCACCACAAAGACATGTTCTAAATGATTTCTTGACAGTTTTGGTTCCAAAATTGGTGGCTTTTCTTTGAAAGATTTTAACCTACGATCCTTTAGCTTGTGGAGTGGATCAATCCCCTTTTCGTCCACAATGGATTCATGAACTTCTATTTGAGCTGCCATTTCTGTATAATTGGGGTTAGTCACCAGATTTTCATCTCCCTTTTGCAAGCAATAGCTTGAGGAATCCTTGGCAAAAGTTTCCTGCACACATGTAGATATAACGACATTAGTGGCATTAACATTTTGACTTATGTCCTCTGAGTCAAGAAATTTGTTCGTTGCCTCTAGAGTTTTAAAAATTATTTCATTATCCCCAACCCGTAATATCAACTTATGCTCACTAACATCAAAAACAACCTTAGCAGTGGTTAGGAAGGGTCGACCTAAAATGATTGGCACCTCAATATGCTCATCTATATTAAGTATAACAAAATTCACAGGAAAGATGAATTTGTCTACTTGCATTAAAACATCCTCTATGATGCCTTTAGGGTATGTAATAGACCTATCGGCTAATTGAAGACTCATGCCTGTTAATTTAGGTTCTCCTAACCCTAGCTTTTTGAACAATTTATACGGCATCAAATTTATACTAACTCGTAAGTCTGTCAAAGCATTATCTACCAACAAATTACCAAGCATATAAGGAATAGTGAAACTCCCTGGATCTTTTAATTTTTGTAGCAGCCTTTTCTAGAGAAGTGCCGAGCATTCCTCGTTCAATGTGACTATTGTAAGCTCCTCCAAGTTCCTTTTGTTCAATAGAAGATCTTTTAAAAATTTCACATACTTTAGCATCTACAAGATGACATCAACAAGAGGTAAGTTAATGTGTAATTGTTTGAAAACATCAAGCAATTTACCGAATTCCTTATTCCGATTAGTGTAACTTTGCTTAAGGCGCTGCGAGTAAGGGATGTGAGGCTTATACTCCTTTACTTTCGGTATTTCTATACTTTCTTTTAATTTTAGTGGCTTTGCATCTTCCTTACGGTTGATTTCCACCTCTTTCTTAACTAATTCCTCACCATCCTTCTTCTCCACTTGCAGTTTTCTACCACTTCTCAAGGTCACTGCATTAACATGTTCCCTAGGATTGACCTCGGTATTCCCCGGGAGTGTTCCCTACAGTCTTTCAGAGATTAGCTTCGCAAGTTGACCAATTTGGTTCTCGAGGTTGCGATTTGAAGCCTCTTGATTCCTCAGCGAGGATTTAATGTTGGATAAGCGAGCTTCATTGCCTTGAATGTATTTTGTGAGAAGTTCTTCCACGCTGGACTTCTTTTCTTGAGGGAGAGAAGGTGGGAATGGCCTCTGAAATCTAGGTGGACCAAAGCTGGTCTTCGGCTGGCCTTGGTTTTGATTTCCCCATGAGAAATTGAGGTGATTCCTCCATCCTGGATTATAAGTGTTGCTGTAGGGGTTATTTTGTTGCTTGGGTGGATTTCCTAGATAATCAACCTGTTCCAATTGTTCAGGTGCTCTATAACCCTGCATACCAAAGTCACTTACATTCGATTGCGCTTGTTGAGGGCCAACTGAGAGTGCATCAATCTTCTTACTCAATAGGTCCACCTTGGCTGCCAAAGCAGTGGTCAAGTCTACCTCATAAACTTCCATGGCCTTTTGCTTGGCTCTAATGGTTTCCCATTGATAATTGTTCATCGCTATTCCTTTGATCAGGTTTTGTGCTTACTCAGGTGTCTTTGTGTTCAAAGTACCTCCTGTGGATACATCAATCATCTGTCTAGTAGAAAAATTGAGACCATTGTAGAAGGTCTGAATCTGCATCCATAGTGGGAGGCCATGATGTGGGCACTTCCTGAGTAAGTCCTTAAAACGCTCCCAAGTATCATATAGCATCTCTGCTTCCAATTAAGTAAAACAAGAAATATCATTCCGAAGTTTAGCGGTCTTTGCAGGTGGAAAATACTTCTCCAAAACTTTCTCTACCAATTCATTCCAAGTTGTGATTGAATTTCGTAGTAGAGAATTCAACCACTGTTTTGCTCTACCCCTCAAGGAGAAAGGGAATAGCCACAGTCGGATGGCATCATCCGTGGCTTCGTTGATTTTAGAAGTATCACAAATCTCTAGAAAGCTAGAGATGTGGACATTAGGATCTTCATCTTGGAGACCATCAAATTGAACATATTGTTGCACCATTTGTATGATGTTAGGTGAAATTTGGAAGTTATTAGCCGCGACGGTTGGCTTTGCAATACTAGAGTAGGCTCCAATAAGTGTGGGCCTTGAATAATCAGACATGGTCCGATTTGCTTCATTACCGTTGTTAACCATGTGTGGTGGATCTTCCTGCTCGATGAATTGAGTGTTGGGCTCTTCACCTTCTTCCTTGATTTCAACGATTGACTCGTCGTCAATGGTTGCCACGATTTGACTATGTCGCGAGCTCAAATTTTGAAGGGCAGTTCTCTCAATTTCAAGATCAAGTTCTACCAAATCTTCTAGGTTACTTCGAGTCATGCACTACAAGGGCAAGAAATATAGAATCAATTGCAGCTCTAGCTAATGAAAATAAACAATGAAAACAAAAGAAAAAAAATGGTTAAAGTAATAAAGCAACTAGTGTTCTTAATATTGAAAGTCCCCGGCAACGGCGCCAAAAACTTGATATCAGGCAAGTGCACCTATCAATTTTAATATAGTGGATGTGAGTCCGAGTCGATCCCTCAGAGACTTTGAGTACTAATATTAACCTTAGCTTTATTACCTAACCGGAAAATTATGAAAGTTTGAATTAATTAAAAATATTAAAATTAACAAACTAACTTAATTATAAGACTTGATTAAGCAATTGAAAAGGCGATAAAATTAAGAATGACTTCAAGAAAGTAATAACGTATTTAGGAATTATTTCCCCTAGAGTTTAACATGTGATCGTTTAAAATATATTCAATTCAGTTTCTATTATTCTTGACCGAAGGGATTTACAACTAAAGTTAATACCTTTCTCAAGCATATTAACCCTAATCCTAAATTATTTACCGGAATCTCTTCACTTAGTAATATAATTTAGAATTGCATTAATGTATAACGAATTCTTACATAATTAATTAACTTTCCGGAAGAAACATGTATCTTATCTCTAAGTATACATATAATCCTTTTCAATTATGTAAAGATCTAATTACACATGCAATTTCTCAATCAACATGCATAATATCATATATTGATATTCTAGAAATATCAATCAATAATTAAACGACATAATTGAATCAAGCAAAGATAGAAACTTTATTGAAAATTCTAAATCAATCCAAGAATCACATGAAACCCTAGGTTCCATAATCCTAAATACTCGAATTCTAAGCTATCATAATGAATCTAAAAACGAGTTTCATAAAAAACGTAAAATAAAACATGGAAAACTCCTTTGATTGATGAAAAATCTCTCTAATCTTGAAGTTGATGTTATTTTCGCCTCTTTCTTGATGTTCTCCTTAAGTCTCTTTCTCTTCTCTTGTGTCTCTCCATTTCTGTAATGTCTCTCCCTTTCTTTTAAACCCTAAGATATCCTTTTATATGTGTATTAAAAGGATTCTGTTTTCATCACTAAACACGGCCTGGGACATGGCCGTGTCCCCAGGTCGTGTAACTTTCTATATTAAGGAAAAATTTTCTATACAACTTCATAACTTCTTCATTTGAACTCTGATTTGAGTGAAACTTGATTCCTTTTCTTCGTTTTCGATCCTAGAACGTGTTCAAACCTTGAAATCAAAATTTTACTCAATTAAGTATCAATTTCTTTAAAGAAAACCAAAAATGTAAAAGAAATACTATAAAATCACCATATGAAATATGTTTAAAATCCGAGTTATCATATTTATAACAAAATGGTATATATTTATCATAGATTCCATTTTATATAAATAGTATCTAATAATATGGTTCATGGATCATATGAATTTGAAAGTAGATATTAGATAATGAGATGAAATATGATCAAAATGGAGGGTGGAGCATGGGGAGCTAGTGATAACAACAATCATTTTAAAAGAAAATACATCTCTTAACCAAAATTAACTTTCGATAACGAAAGTTTTTGTAGGTAGGTGAGGGGGGGTAAGGGTGTGTGGTAATAACAACAATCTTCTTAAAAGAAGATACATCTTTTAACCAAAATTCTAAAACCCTAAATATTTTCCTATATATATACATACATACAAATCTTCTCTTTCTGCGTAATTTCTTCCCTCATATCATCATACATTTCCTTCTCTTTCCACATAATTTCTTCTTCTCCTCACTAACGTAAGAACCCCATCACTCATAATTTTCTCTTTATAAAAAAACTCCACTCTAGAAGATTAAGTCAAGGTAAAATACATAAGTGAGTTTTTCAATCAAGATGAATTGTAAGATTTTTCTCTTACCAGAGAATTTATCTAGTCTCATTCTATTACGTTGTAGTAGAGGTAAGGATAATAATTAGGTGTGAATATGAATTTTTGGGAAACCCTAGAATGGTTGTTGTAGATTTGCAAAAGGACATAAGTGCAAAGTGTCTCAATTCCTAAGCAGAACAAGGTATGTAGATTTTTGGATTCCATTAACTTCAGTAAATTACTTATGTTAGGATTGAAAAGACTTATCTTACTATCATTTATCTATGAGTTATGAACAAAGAATTGAAGCATCTCAAGTTTTTGACATGTCAATTTATTACTATCATCAATATCAATTATGAAAGTTTATCAAAAGTAATATATATACATATATATATATATATAAAGGAAAATAAATCATGTTTTAATAAATATATATTATTTAAGATCTAAAAAAGTATTTTAATATATCATTTAAAGTGTAGAGATGAATAAGAAGTGTTAACCTAATTATATAAACATAGATAGATAGATAGATAATATAGATACCAATATAGATTTAGACATAGAAGATATAGATATAGATATAGATAAATAAAGAAGATATATTTATATAGAAGATAAAGATGTAAATTGAAAGAAGATATAGATGAAGAAGATATTATAGTTTTTTTTTTCCTTTTGAAGCCTATTAATTGTAAATAACATAGAAAGAGAATATCTAAATTATATATTTTGAGATGTGGAATCATTTAAAACTTATTGGCTTATATATAATAGATAACACTAAGTTAAAGAATAATTCCATAAAAAAGAATAATAAAATAATTTCAATATTCATAATAACAAAATGAGCTAATATGAAAATATATAAGTAAGTGCATATATATAAATAAATATATATGTATAATTCTTAAGTTTTAATCTTATGTAAATGGACAAGTTAAACTTTAACAATAGGTTTTAATCTATAAGGTTATTAATATAGTTTTTAGAGGGCTTGCCTCAAGTATAAAATTTGAGCAATTAGAATTGAAACTGTAGTTATAGGTTGGGACATTAATTTCTAATTAAGGATAGATATGTGATGAGTTGTTATATGAATGTATCAAGTTTTAATGTCAATTATGAATCATGGAATATGGTTGCTCAATAACAAGGTATGTAACACATGTTTGCTGGTTGTGCTTGTTAAACTAGAAAGGTAAAATGACCTAATGAAATATCCAACTATAAAGATGTTTGCTATATGTGCTTGACTTGATCTAGGGTCCTATAGTGGTAGATTCCTAAAGGGTACTCTTTGATCGATATGAGGTGTTATCCCTAATGGAGTTGCATATCAATGTAATGTTAGTAGATTTAGGGACTCATGGGTCGTTAGGGCATGTAATGGTGGTTCCCAACACGGTAATATGTATGTATGTATGTATGTATATAAAATGTATGCTAAGGTAGTGAGTTACACTAAGTCTTAGGATGTGAAGATTGTCCTAAGATTGTGATAATTGGTGGGTTAATTCAAAGATAATGAACAAATTGTTTGTGTTATATGTTTGCATTAATGCATGTAAACTATTGTTTTTTATGGCATGTGCAAGTTCTTATGGTGTTATGTAGGGTTCAACTTACCCCTTTTTCTTTTCAATTGTAGGAAACCCAAATCAGTAGATAGATTACGATGATCATGGACACCTTTATTATACTACTTTTGGCATGAGAATAGCGGCGATCACATATGACATAAGAGTTAGGATAATTATACTTTAATTTCTTATAGTTACTATTTAGTGTTTAAGAATTAATTATTTATAATTAGATATTAATTTGGATTAGACAAAATTTTTTTTTAGGTCATTTAAGGTTTTTACAATAATATTTGGAGATTCTAGTTGTTAATTCATGCTTGACATGTCATCAAATACTAAGAACACGTGGCGAGTTATAGTACTTTGGGTTTTAAGGCATTATAGTAGCACTTGGGACACACTTCTTTTTCTAAACTACAACATTTGGAAATGTGTAAAGGTTTAGACCATACATTTTTTTATAGTTGATGTGTGTTAAGAAGCCAAATTTCATTAGCTTCCTTTCATGAGAAGTTCTTATGTTTCCAAGTTTGCTTTAACCTCTTCATATTGATATTTGGTGACCACATAATTTCGAATGCAAGATACGTCTTGACAATGTAGATGATCTTACTAAGTCCACATGGAGCAAAAAATATTCCATTGTTCAAAAATTCTTTTTTTTTTTTTTTTTTTTTACATTCTAATCATTTCTCTATTATTCCTAAGTTTATGAGAATAGATAATGGAACTAAATTTATGTCCTTCTTGTGCCATTCTTTATATATATATATATAGCTTAAGAATTGTTCATTAAAGAACCATGATATATCCTTCCTAACAAAATGGTCAAATAGGAAAGAAACATAGACATTTGTTGGATGCTACAAGAGCACTTTAGATTCACGCTTTATTAACCAAAGTGCTTTGTAGGTAATGAATTCTTACAGGCACATATACAATAAAAAAAATAACCATAGTGTAACCCAATAGAAGTCACCAACATCCTTTAATAGATTGATTGAATTGATAGGTGGACTAACCCTTTCATTAATGGAGTAGAATACGAATCAAACTGAAAGACTAGATGCTTGAAATGACAATTTGAGAATTATGAGTTGCTTATGGTATATTGAAAACACCCTTATCTAAGGGATAAATTTAATTCAAGAGGAATCAAATATGTTTTTTTCTAGATTATGTACAAAGACAAAAGAGCTATATCTTCTTCATAAACAAATTCTTATTTCTAGAGATGTTGTTTTCTTTGAAATTGTCTATCCTTTCAAACATACTGAATAATATCTAAACATATAATGTTCTCCTTCTATTCTCGTTTTGTTTGATTTCATGCCTTACACATAATCTGTTCTTTGTTCTCTTGATAACACTTATTTTGATGCTATTCATTGTCCTAATACTTCATCCTATCCTTTTGATCTTTCTCAAGCTAATTCTTTTATTCCTGATTCCCAATTTTTCACTCCATTTACTATTAGTCCTCCACTTTACTTAAGAAGGTTAGTTAGGGACAAAAGGCTTCCTATATGGCTTAAAGATTTTATGCATCAATTTCATCATACACTAAGTACTGGTACTTCAATAGCTAAATCATAGGTAACATAACCTGTTTAGTTCACAACTAAGCTTACCCTTTGTTTGATATTTCCTCTCTTGTTACTCCATTGATTTTGTAGCTTCATTAGCAAATGTGTTGCTTGTCTAAGAACCCAAAAATTGCTTAGAAGCATCATAACATAAAGAGATGCCATTTAAAATGAATTGAATGCACTTGAAAGTAATGAGACATTGGAGTTAACCACTTTATCAAAAGATCAAAAAGCGATTGGATCTAAGTAGGTTTATAAGATTGATTATAGCATGGATCTAAGAGGTTTACTCAAATAGAAGGGGAAGATTATTGTAAGCCCTACAATTAGATATTCAAGAGTTGGTATGAAAATTTAGAGTGATTGAATAAATTATCCAATTGAGCCTAAATTTTACGACAAAGCTAGAAATATTTGTAAAAATGATCTCGTAAGTTTGGATTTAAGAAAATAAATAACTAAATATTAAAATATTAAATTATAAGTATATTACTCGTTATTTATCGAAAATACATAAAATGAGTTCTTATAATTAATGAATCCATAGAGATAAATTATATACATATTAAAAATCATATAATAATACAAATAATATTTAGGAGTATTTACTTGTATTATATATGTATTTACGTGTAGGAAAAAATATGTAAAAATACTTAAAATACCTAAATAAAGCTAAAATAACGATAAATAATTAAAGAAAATTCATAAAAAATCATGAAAAATGCTAAAAGTATGTGGACTAGTCAAGAAATGGGGCATGGTAAACTGGAAATGGATAATGAAATTCAACCAATAGAAATTAACCAACTAAAAAGTGAAAAAAAAGAAGATAAGGGCACTTAACGAGAAAAAATGCAAGAAAAATTCCAAACCCTACGATAAATTCAAAAAACACACATTAAACTTGATTTTGTTAGTTAAAGTATGAAAAAAAAAGGGAGAGGGGGGGTGGGGTTGGGGTTTGTGTGGGGGGGAAGGGGGTGGAGGATGGGGAGGAAAGAAAGAGAAACGATATTTTTCAAAAAAATTAACAAAATATAGTGTAATTAGGAGTTAAAAGGGGAATCTACAATCAACGACAACCTAAGAGTGGATGGTGGTCATCACCACTAGATGATTGAGGCGGTACCAAGATCGACCGATAGGGGATGGTGGCTTCCGATGGTCAAAGCTATCAACTTTGGTGAGTTCCAATTCCATTCCGATTTTGTTGAATTTATTAAAATTGTCAATTTAATTTAGAAGGTTATGAAATTTAGTCTATTGGGATATTTTTATTTTTTTTATTAGGAAAAATTGTTTTGTTAAAATTACGTCTTAAAATATATCATGCTTAAAAAATCCCTAAACCCGAACCGTTTTTTGATACTGATCTAAAAGACCTTAATAGTATAGTTTTGACTCCAAAATTTTAGTATAGACTATTTAGAGTGTTTATGATAATGCTATGAAGAGTTTTTTTAGAAAATTATTTTCTAAAACTTTACTTAATTTTTAGTTCCAAAAATTATGCATAAAAGACAATTTATGGGTTTTATTTGGTGATTTAATGTTAAATTAGTATAAATATTGATTTAGCATGTAATTAGGTATCTTAGGATATTATTTTTTTATGTAGGTTGATATTTGTGATGTTCAAGGTATTAGATGTAGGTATTTTGTGTGTTATGTAGTAAATATGTGTAAATAAATAACAGGTAAAAATAACATATTTAAGTTAATCTTGTCATTTTGGGGTTAAATTGGCACAAATTACGATTTAGGATGTATTTAGACATTTTGAGATGTTAGTTGGTGATGAGAGATGATATTTAAAGTGTTGGAAACATTGGATGCACATATTATGTACATGTTAGGTAATATGTAAATATATGAAATTAATAGGTCAAAATTGATAATATGATAATAATAATAATATATAATAAATTTGATATGAAATATAAATATAGGTAATTACATGAAAAATATAAATTTTTCTCATATTAGGAGCAAATATGATAGTTAAATTAGGATTATAGTATACTATACCGATCAAAATATTGGTAAGGAGATAAAACAAAAATTTAAGATACCTACATATAATTAGATGAATTTCACATATTGATTTAGAAGGAATTCCTCGAGTTTATGAATAAAAAAAAATTAGAAGCTAAAAAAGAACCTAAATTCCAAAACTGATTTAGAAATTGAATAAAAAACTAGTTTATAATTAGCTTGGTTGTAAGAGATATAGAACTTGATTAATTGAGTAAGACTATAAGTATAAACTAAAACTAAGGGTTTTAACCTAAATGTAGTAAGACCCTAAACTAAAGATAATAATTATCTAAATTATAGAATAAAATCTATTTATTATAGTTATATGAGAACTGAAACAACATTGGTGTTATAGGGATTATCAGTGATGATCTGCTGCAAGTTGCACCTTGAGTAAGTAAGTGGGACTCTAGGTAAGTTAGGATTAATACGTCACTATATTTTAGAGTACTGTTTCAAAGTACTCAAAGGTTGAAGATTATATTTGTTTGTGCTTATACGTAGTTTGAATATACGCATGCCTCTATATGTATGTTCTTGAATACACTGTGCATTATTGAGTTGCTGTACTAATTTTTGTTTTGTATTATGTGGTATGGACTAATCACCTTAATTGGGATTAATAATATATGACTTGTAAAATTAACTGGTCAAGCATTTCCACCCATTAAGGGGAGATGTTTAGGGTTTTCTAACCAAAGACCAATCCTTTCGAAAAGGATAGTGCTCCATAGCATAATTGGTCCATTTTTTCATCCTTATTCGAACTAAGTGATAGAAGATAAGATCATGACAAAGGTAAAGTTAATAGTTTGAAGGTAACCATGGGGGGAGTAGTGTCTCCATTACATAAGCCTAGATTTGATAAAAACTAGATGTCGAATTGAACAATGAAAATAGTTAAGTCCAACAGTGAAAAGAAATGATAAATGTAGGCTTTAAAAGGAAAAAAAAATTCATTATATTTTTTTTAGCAATTTTCAATCCAAGACCTATGTCAATACAATTTTTTTTTTTTAAGACTACAATTTAGCAACACCTGTAACAGGGAGCAATGGTGAGTCCATTTGAATCCATTTTATGAAAACTAAGTCCTAAAATCGAAATTTTGAATAAACATGACTTGTAAAAATATAAAAGGAAAAACTTAATTCTTTTAGTGCAAAGTTTCCTTGACTTTTGGGTTACTCGCATATACTAACTGGGTAAAAGTATGTGTTAACGGTTATTGATTCAAAATTTGGAATGAATATCTAATGCCCTTCAAAATATCAAATTATTTCTTGTTCTTCATTATTTATGTATCTTTTTTACAAATAAAAAATACATCAACTAATACAATAAATCTTCCCTTAGTTGTTTGAAAAAAAAAAAAAACAAGGTTTTAAATGCCAAGTTTTGATGGGTAATTTTCAACTTAAGCCTCGTTGGGCCAATATAACCCCACTATTGCTATTAGGCAATCTATGAAGGCTCATTTTGATGAGAGTTACATAAGGTAAATGACAAGACCATGTCTAATACTAAATTATTATTAAAATTTTATGGAATTCCTTATATTATAGATTTGTATTATTGAAGTAGAAACCTTTTATGTAATCGTTTCCTTTAAAATTACTATATAACACTCTAATTAAAATTTTATAACAAAATAACTGTCATTAAAAACAACATTTTAAAACTATAAATATTTTATAATAAGGATAGATTCGGCCCACTCAAGCATTCATTTCCAAAATAACTAGAAAAGTTATCTCTGTCATCTAGCTCCATGTTTGGTGTCTTTAGAGATTTTTAAACAATTTATCCATATATTCATATTCAATTCCTTGGACATAGATCCAGTATTGCTTCAACTACACCTTAAATAATTTTTAAGACATAAGAGTAATTTAACTTAGTTTTTTAGTGTTTAATCTCACAAACATGACCTCTTCCACTTCCCCATTTTCTCCTCATCTTTTCTCTCCTCCATTTCCTCTGCGTTTTTTCTCCATGTAATTGAGTTCCTAGCTCTCTCTTTTCATGTTGCTTTTCTTCTCCATTTCCAGCCAGTTTTCCCTTTTCACATCATTTTTCCATTTTTAGTTTCCTCTCTTTTCTTTCCCATTTTCGTTGACTTGAGGAATCCTCAAACCCCGCTAATCGAATTAAGCTGTATATCACAAATTTACATTGATGGGGCATACATTGTGCTTTTAGTGCTTAAAGATATTTTACTATTACAAAGATGAAGGTCTAATTTTTATATTTACATATAAGGTTTAATTTTTTTTCTATATTTACATATAAATTTATCTTCTATTTTCCTTTTAAATATCAGCATTTGAAGCGCAAGGAAAGAGAGATGGCAAGGTTGATTGAATAGTGAAAAAGGCATGGATGTTTTGAAGCAAGAGAGGTAAAGCTTAGAACTTTGCAGTTCTTTACAAGATTAATGTTAAAGTACCATTGTTAACTTCTTCCTTTTTTCTTTTTTTTCTTCTACTCTTTTGGTTGTGTTTGTGAATCATAGCTCCATCTTGCGATCTCTAGAGAGAGAAAATCGATTGGGTAGACAACAAAGAGAGAAAGATAAGGAGAACAGAAGCATAAGGAGAGAGGAGGTAGGTTTTGTTAACTAATGAAGATGGCATGAAGGTTTTGAAGAAAGAATGTAAAGAATGAAACTTTACAAGAGTTTTTTTTTTTCTTTAAATTAAACGTTGGAGTAATTTTAACATAGAGAGAAAATATGATAGAATTTTAAGATGCTTTTATATATGCCGTTTTGTAGATTCCATAATTATATCTATTGTTGGATCCTCAACTTTTGCTCTTTTCTTTCTATTCTAGTTTCTCTATTCTATATCTTTCTTTCTTCTTCTTTTCTTAATCCTTGCTCTTTTCTTTTTATTTGTTTTTGTTAATTCTGTACTTTGTTTTTAGACAACCACTAACTTTCTTCTTGTATGTGATGCCTTAAGCTTAAGATACCATAGACCAGTATGTGTTCCTAATAATCTATTAACATGTCAAGCTAAATGAGCTAACTAAAACTCTAAAATTTGATAAAACAACTCCATAAATTCTCACACAAATAAGTCTCAAATGTAACTAAAAATCACAGTTAATGTAACAAAAATAAACATAACTAAGCTCCCATGGTCACATGACCAAACAAGTCACCTAATAACAATTCTATTTAACTTCCTCTCACTAATAACTCAAATTTTATCTTCAAAATAATAATAATATTATTATTATTATTATTATTCTCTAATATCTTCATCCGGATAGTGATAATATACTTTTCTATTCTCATCATCTACCTGTTCATCTAAAGTTTCTATAGCTGAAAAAGAAAGGAAGTGAGCTAATGCCTTATGTAGAAACCCACAAACACTTACATGTAATGCAATAATCATTAATACACATGCAATAATGTAACAAGGATTATTAAGCAGTGGGTCCATATCTTAAATTAAGCTAACAAACAATACCATCAAGATCACTCGCGATTAACCTAAAAATTAAAGCATCTCAGACTTCACACTTGGTTCCTAGTTAGGACAATAGCACTACGCCCCCCATCTAATGGTATTGAGACACTAGCATCTCTAGCCCCTAATACCCCTAACCTACTTAGTTCCAAGATACTGGTACTACAACCATTAGATACCAACCTAACGTACCTTAAATCTTATTAAGCGAGGAATCTACTTAGGACAATATCACCTAAGGATCAACAAAGTGCCACCTCAGGGACACTGATACTATAACCCCTTGAGCCTAACCAACCATAAGCAACAAGCATATGACATTCTAATTAATTACTAATTTGTTATGCTTCTAATATCTTGCATAATCATAAGCAACGAATAAGGCTCCATGTACCTAGGTTTGAAAAACAACTCATAATTTCTACCTTAAACATCTTTTCAAGGTCAACACCTAAATTGCAAAATAAGAATAACTTTTTTAGATTATATCCTTATGTTACATTATTCTAGCTAAGTTTTGATACCTACCTCCCTATGTTATTAATTCTGAATCTTAGCTTAACTTGACATTTGAGGATCAATTTAACCCTTATAGATGTTTAGAAAAGGTTTAAATAAGTTTAAGGGAAGGATAGAAATGAGAAATAATTGAAAAAGGAAAGTTAATGAGAATATACCCAAGGTTTACGCTCATGTTGTTAGACTGTGATCCTTTTTTAAACTTAAACTAACAATTTGCACTCATGTTCTGGTTGTATGGTTATCAAAATCGCGATTTTACTCATACAATTTTATGAGTTTATGATTTTAGGTAGCTATTCTGAGTTAACTTGAGTATAGAATCTTTTTTGTTATAGAGACTTATGCTTTTAATTGAGTTTACATTTAAACTTAGCAAAAACTTACATTTTTTACGGAGTTTACTGATTTTGCATATCTGAATTGAATAGACTAAAAAATTAAAGCAAAAAAATGTAAATAATCTTTTACAAGACATCAACAATTAAGACATTACAATATCTGTTTTATCCTATTCCAATTTTTTACCTCTTTCTTTCTCTCCCAATTTCTTATTTTATGTTTACAACTTTGATCTAAGTTTCAACTTTAATAACAAAGTTTACAAAGAAAACTTATACTTTATTTTACACCATCAATAACTTAAAATGAGTTAAAATATTTGGTTATCTTTAATTTACAAACTTTTACAAAAAATGGGAAGAAGTTTAGTTTCAGCTCTATTTTTCCTTCTTATGTATATGTTAAATTATATATTAAGAATTTGTATGAAAAAAAAAACCTTAATTTCTTCATTTTTTTTTTATTTTCATCATATATTTTAAGCTTAAAATAACAAATATAAATATATCCATAATTTTTTAAAGCTTTTTTACATAAGTTGTAGAAACTTATATTTTGATTTTACATTTCGATTTTATAGACCCTCTAATGATTCTAGGTAGAGTCGCAAGTTTGACAACCTTGTCAACTCATGATCCTCGTTGACTTCAATTTCTTCATCACCTCCTAAATCTAAAATTCATGCTAAGAGGTTTACATGTAAGATGGTGCTCGTGATCTTTTCCCGTAATCCTCTCTTATTGATATTTTCTACTCTTTTTTCAACTTCCAACCTCTCTAAACTATCCTAAATAAATGCTAATCCATCTTACACTCCAAATCCTTTTTAGAGTTTGATTCATCTCATTTATTTAACAAAAGGGAATATGTAGATGTCATTCGATCCCCAACACAAAATCAAATTAATAACACTAAAACATCACATACCTTGATCAAGAAACCTTAAAGCAACCATGATCTACGTTGCAAAATGTTTAACCATAATGCCTATGATTATACTTACAATCAATAAGAACCAATCAACACAACAACAACAATCTCTCTTCTATCAAGTATCAACAAATCACTGACTGAGTTAGGGCTTAGACTTTGTCCTAACTTCCACCTTGTAAACTCTAAAATCAAATGCCTCTACAATATTGAAATACATCCTAAAGTTAGTGAAAAGCACAATCCAATGCCTAAATTAAAAGATTCACTTAAATAATACCTTATCTTAGTCTTGTTCTTGTAGTCCCCTTAGAGGGAGTTCTACAAGTAGCACGAAGCAAAAAATGTCTTATATTATCAGTCCCTTTTATACTTAAGGATAGAAAGCACCATTTTGCCCTTTTAAGTCAACTCTATTATTTTTCTTATCCTATCGATTAAATTTCTTATTCCCTTTTTATTTGATTTTCTATGGTGTCACATTGTAACTTCTTAGTTTTTATTATTTGGTTTAAACTACCACTACCGCCATTGAAGCAGGTACGCTTCTTACTTTCATTTTCTTTCTCTTTGAATTTGTAAATGTACTCATTTTTATTGCATACGTTGCAAATATACATGTTTTGAATAATACGTTTATCTTTCCTTTTTACTTGAAATCCTAGGACCATAGAGGTTTTTTGAGAAGTTTGAAGATATGGGGAACTCAATTGTCACTTTTTGGCTACAAAACTTAGAGACAATGATATGAATCTTTTTCTACATTATATGTAGTGTGATTTTCTTTATATACCCATTGTATACAACGCATTGTAAAATTTTCTTAATGTTAAATTTATTGAATTATAAATATTGTAGTCTTTTATAAAATTATTTTTATGACTGTAATTTACTCATTAGCTTTCCTTTTAATCTCTACTTCACTCAACCTTTTAGTCTTATTATAGCATTTTCTTCTTGTAGTGTACAGCTAATATAGGCTTTTCTTTTTATTTTTTTATTTTTTTATTTTTTTTTAGGAAATTGTAGCTATGTTTCAAAAGATGATAGGTGTTGTGCGCAATATGCAGGTTGTTATTACTTCTTTTGTTTAAAATGTGTGACAAATTTTTGCTTTTTGATTTAATGATATGAAATTAACTAATTATCAGAAAATTACAATATATTTTCTTACTATATTTTTACTAGTCTCCATTGTGATTGTTTTTGTGTACTATACAATTTGCATGACAACAAAGGTAAGAGCAGTGCCTCCAATTTGACAGTGTTTGATATTCGTCGCACAGTATTGTATGTTTCAATAGGCATAAATTTTATAAAACTTCTCGTATATAATGTTAAGCAAGTAGAAAAAGGGATGAGATAGAAAAAAATTGTACGAATAACATCTCAGATTTGATCAATATGTAACTCTTTTATTTAGTTTGCTATAGTAAAAGGAAATCACTATTCCTTATCTGATCTCCTATTTGATCACTATCGTACTTTGCAGTACTTCATATTGGCATTTTAGCATATACTTACTAATCATTATCTCTAGTTATGCTTTTTCTTTTTTCCTTTTCCTTATTCATTGATTATGGTGTAATTTAACTCAATATTTGTATTAAAGTAAACATTTTTTACACAATTCTATTTAATTTTTGCATATACATTGCGGGTGTGTTTATTTAAGCCTAAAGGCTTTAATAACTACCTTTTGGTGCTTCTATCTTATATTGAAAAAGCTTTACATGTAAATTTATACAACCAATGTTTCCTTTGGATTACTTACCCTTTAGTCATCCAACAAACCACTAAAACCATAATTTTAAAATTCAAATTGCATGTATTCATCTCCCATTATTATTTATCAACAAATACAACTTCTCCATTGTTTTTAAATAATAGAACTTTTAGATTTTTGTCTTTAATTACGAATTAATTTTCTTCTTAGACTTCTAAAGAGTCATTTTGATATTGTCATTGCAATTACACAACATGTTTATTTATATTGTATTTGTATTTGAAATATATAATTACTTTTTTATTTGTTATGCACTTGTATAACAACTGCGATGTCTAAAAGTCTATATATATATATATATATAAAGCCCTTGTAAATTAGAGAGTCATTCATCATTCCATTCATTCAATGAGTTTTAGGGATTTAGTAGGTACTTTCTTTGTAAATTCAACATAAGGAATTATAGAAAACAATACTTGCGCATGAAGTAGCATTTGGAACTTTGTTTTCAAGTTGTTTTTGTTCCTTTTCATATATTCTAGCTTTGGATATTGTTATTCCTATTATTTCTTTTCTACTTTATTTAAGATATTGAATTAAATATTTGGATCAACGGTTAATGCAATTTGATATTTTGAATTATATGATTATTTATTAAATCATTAATTCCATAATCACTAGACATATTTTATGATCCATTGAAATATATGTTAAACTATGACTAAGCTTGATAAAATTTTTTCTAATTAATTCTTGTGATTTAGTTAATTTAAATTAAAGAGAAAACATAAAGATACCTACTTTAATTCAATTAAGGTCTAGGAACTATAAAGGATTCATTAATTTGTTTCTTGTTTAGAGATAAAAAGAGTTGAATTGATTAATTCTGAGTAATTACTCATTTTGAGAGAAGGAGTTTTAGCTAGTTCTTCATTGTCTTAAAATTGAACTATCTAAAGATTTGCAGGAGTAGTAATATTAATTGGTTTTCATGTAATTGGTTCATAATTGAATTCCTTAATGCTATTAAATATTCAAACTTATTAGAATACATCTCTCTTAATTCATTGGAATAGTTTAGTTATAGTATTAATCTTTAGAATTAAAAATAGCATTTTTTATTCATTTTTTCCTCACTTTAGATAAGACTAATATAGCTAAAAACTAGTATAACATTCCTTGTAGGTTTGTCTTAGTCTTCACCCATAATATACTATATACATTACCTTACACTTGATAATAAAATATTCTTTAGTTATAAAGTAGAGTTAGGTTTAGCGTACATTAGTTGAATTCCCTATCACACTACCTTGATACATATCCGGGAGTTTTGCGCTTCATGTAGCTATCTTCAACTGAGGCTCCTAATTCTACTAATCGGAGCTCCTTTGAAATCATGCATACCTAACTCCCCTAGCTTGAGTTGTATCTGGTGTATATCATTAATAAAGATACACTCTGACTTCTAAAAGATATGTATGTACTTAATTGGATACACTTACCTATTTGAGAAAGCTCCAACTCCAAATACGGTAACACGTATATTTCCTAAATTATCTTGACCTCATCGCTTATAAATAAGGGATGAGGCCTCTAAATATGATTACTTTTACTATTTCAGTTGTTACATTTCTAAATTTTTGAGAGAGTCTAACTTGAGCATCAAAGTGCTCATGATAGACCAAACTCTAGTGTGTTTTTGAAGGTTATGCTATTCAAGAATCAAGCTTTAAAGCCTACATTGGTCAAGATTCAAGTTCGCTATCTTAACTTTAATCTTTGGTGAAGACGACAAATAACATTTACTGCTATCTACTATAGAATCCACCAACCACCATGTCTAGAATTTTACGCAACTTAAGAAACCAACTTACTACATACTAAGCTTTTAAACCCCACAAATTTCCTAGAACAAGGGTTGGATGTTAATAGATTCTTTCAAAAGATACCCTTAATGTTACCAAAACAACTAAACTTGAACCTAAGAGGTTATGCTTAAAAACCCTAATGCAAACTCCTAAAACCCTAAATGGTAATCTTAACCCTAGTTTAACCCCCACACTCAAAAGCACTAAAATCTTATAAACAAATGCCAATAACTAATGTTAACTCCTAAGCACAACCTAATCTAATGAAACTAACCCTAAACCCTAACAAGAAAGAGACTGATAGTCAAAGTCTAGGAGAGCTCCTTAAAAACAATAAAGGGTAAGCTAAAGAAAATATAAATATTAGTATAGATAACCCTAACAATAAATTCAAAACCTTAAAACGAATTCTGTAGCACTTAAATGAGCCTTCATACATTAAAATCCTAATTAAAACCCTAATATGTGCGAGCCTCTAAATTGTAAAACCTTAATCTATGGTAAAAAACCCTAATCTAACTAGTGTACTCTAATTAATTAGTAAAACTATTCATTAATCAGATACTAATTGCTTAATTGCTTTAAAACCTTAATCTACCCTCTAAAATGTACTTGAATAGCAATAATTATCTCAATTCCGTATAATAATTAGACAAGATGACCTAATGAGCCTAACTAACTTAATTTGATGCATTAAGCCCTAAAGTGCACCTAATTTGTGTCAAGTGTATGAGTAATTAAGATTAAGAAACTTAATTGCACCTTAGTTTGCTTATTAGGATTTTACATCTTAATTAACTATAAGTCAAGAGTGAATAATCATATAAAACCGAAGGAATTATATGAAAATATCTCCTGAATGATGCTAACCTTATACTTAGAGAGACAATATGAAACCCATAAACTTTTAGATCCAAACTCGGAGTTTGATACAAGAGTTAATAAGTAATCCCTAAAAGTACTCAATATATATTAATAAAATCAATAAATGAAAAGATTAAACCTTAAACCATAAGTCACAAACTCTAAATAATAAGTTGAAAAACCTTAAACAGAGTAAAACCCTAAAACCTTATTCGTATGTGTAAAACCCTAATATGTTAGAATCCTTAAAACGATTGGAAAATATCAATAGACTAAGTAAAACCTTAATTGGAAGTCCAAAACCCTAATTCAACTAATAAACCTTAAGTATATCCCTAAATTATTCGCTAATCACAAATAATTTCTCCAATAACTTAGAAATCCTAAGTCATTAGCCTCGTACCTAGTTTGAAAACCCTAATCCATCCCGAATAATAAAGAACTCTAACAAACGAATTAATATAGGTCAATGAACTTAATTAAAGTGATAAAATATGGCAAGACCCTAATTACTCCCTAATTAGGCCTAAATTTCTTAATTAAGTACAATCATGATTAATTAGCTTAATTACCCGTTAATCTATCTACCAACTCTCATTACATCTTAATTAATAGCAAGTCAAACCCAATTAAAAATAGAAGACAAAGGATTAATTTATAATTCAGGGACACTTATCCTTAAGGAGACAAAATCTCTCCTCATTTGGCAAAAACTAAACAAGGTATGATAGTGCTAAGAGGAGACTACGTACCCTTATCCCCTTTAATTTACCTTCAATATCTGCCATTTCACCCTTGTAAAACTCTCATTTGACACCATTCTTCATAAATAGAAAACCTTAGGAAACACTCTCAATAAACCCAAACAAAAACCTAAGGAAAAAGGGAAGAAAACAAAAGGAGCTATTGGATACCCCTTAAGCACCTCAATGGCTTTTAGCCTTGCCGCCACCATATTACACAAAATGACAAGACACCACCACCAAAAGATCACATCACACCTTAGTTTCTTGCCAACAAATATTTGCCCTCAAAGGAGTAATTTTTGACTTTATTTTTTAGTGGAAAAGTTAGAACTCATGTAGGCCAACCTAAGATAAAACTCACCTAACTCAACTTTCTTGTTCACATAAGTTATGCCTACGATATCTTGAGAGTTTGAGATTAGAAATACTATATAAATATGTTATAATCATATACATAGCATTTTGAAGCCTTATAATTACACATTCATTCTTCTACTTAACTAGTTTGCTATTTGTATTGTAGAGGTGTAGGAGATAGTATTATGTAGATAACTTGAAGAGATGTTAATTAAACTCCCTGAAACCTTAACTACCATCCATGCATGCCCCCCTCCTTGATATGTATCCAACGTTTTTTACACCACGTTAGGTGATATTATTAACTTAAAACAAGTAGAAATGTGATTAAAACAAGGAAACACACTAAAATTAATGTTGGATGGAAGAAGTTGAAGCAAAGCCTAGAAGAACTCTCCTTGGCCACCACTTTCATGAAAGTTTCAAATATGTAAATTTTGATTTATTACCTTAATAACATGATTATTTAGTGTTAGGTGTGATTTATGATGTAATTAACCAAGTGAAGTAGGGTATTAATGAGTTAATGGCCTAAACTAGTTAAGTTAGTAATTAAGGCCTTAAGAATAGTGATAGAAACCCCATTTATGTGATCAACCAGATCTAGAACACTTAGTAAAATGGGTTATTTAGTGGACTCATTAGGATATTTGGCCCATTGGAATAAGTTACAATTAAGCTTAAGGTCTTAGAATGCAAATTAGGCCAAAACTAGCTTAATTAGCTATTAAAACTTTAGACATATGATTAGGAGCCCAACAAAAGAAAAGAACCAAATCTGAATCCTAATAGAAAATGGACTTATCTTAAGGCTTTTAGTAAGCTTAAGCCTAAAATAATTATTAGAGTTAGGCTTAAGGTCCTGAAATGCAAGATAAGCTCAAAAGCCCTTAAAAGAACAAGGAATAGAGTCCATTAACTTAGTGACTAGATTTGATCCCTAAATTAAAAGGCTCATAAAATAAAATATAAAAATTCTATTCAATCTAAAAACACATTATAGCCATCCCTTATAGGCCCCTTAGTAGGCAAGGGCCTTAAACTAGTAAAGATTGCTCATTTAGTCTCATAAGAGAAACACTAAGGCCTAAGGTTAAAATTTAAAGTCTTAGGTAGAAAAGTCCACTTAAAATACTTAAAAGGAAAGCCAAAATATTTAGTGTAAGGTCCAAGACCAAAAGGCAAGCCTAAAGCCTAAAACTAAGCCTAAATCCTAAAGTGACCAAACTTACCCATTGGGACCATGATCTTATAAGGCCAAACCAAAACCTTCCTAACCTAAAAGCCTAAAAATAACATCATCAAATGAAAGAATACTAAAAAACAATGAAAATTGACTATAAGAATGCAAAAGTTCAACTTAAAATGAGAAAGTCATGACTAAGATACGAAATAAGCGAAAATAAGGAAATTATAGTGAGTTTAGTGAATAGATTATATTTAATTTAGTTACCTTACTTAGGTTATTTAAGATACCAAGTTCAAGGCTATAGAGGATTATTAGGAATACTTGACTTCAAGGCTGAGTGAGTATATTGCCCCTATTTTACGCTTGTATTTAGTGCACCATCTAATTATATATGATAATCGAAATTCATACATGTTGGGGTGTATGGGAACTTATGTGTGCCTATTTTAGTTGAACTTTGCTTGAAAAATATCTTAAAATATTTCAAACACCCTTTTTTGCTACATTAGAATTTAAGGCATTGAAATGTTTACAATATAGTTACTAGACTATCCCATGAATCCAAAATTAATAAATATTCGGTCTCTAATTAAACTGGACATGCATTACATCTCATAACATGAGTTAAAGAGCATCAGCCAGACAATAAAGTAGGAAATCATGCTTGAATGGATCTATATTGCTAATATATTGTGATTGTTCATCATACGACGTATTTCATGTAACATGATCTTGCCTTAAGCTTTAGGAACTACTCGGCTCTAAGGAGTGCTGCCTTCTACTTAAGGCTAAGCCATGTCTATTGCTAAGGATGGTTATATTGTTAAGAGTTTTCGTATTGGATATGGATACCTAAGTCTTAACGTGCCAAAATACTTCCTAACCCAGGCAACGGTAAGCATTAAAACAGCATTTTATACAGTTACTAGCTGACTGTATATATTGTTTACATTGCTTATGCTTATACATACATTCATATGTTTGATAATAACTTGTTTATTATTGTCTAATGGTAAGGTAGGAAGCTTACTCACTAAGCTAGATGTAACTTATCTTCCAATAGTTTCTTTTGCAGTTCTTACAAAGCTGGAGCTAAGCTAGGATTCAAGTGCAGAGTACTCTATCAAACTGAGCAAGCAGAATATAATTTTAGGAAAGCAAGTGGTATTGTTGAATTAAACTTTCAAGGAATTTAGTGGTATTATGATTGTCAAGATATATATACCCTTTCTTATTGTTTGGTAGGTGATTCTGATTCTCTACGGTTCTAGTGACTATGGATTGTTGAACTACTTATAGATATATATATAGAGAGAGAGAGAGAATAAGTAGATGTAAGTAAATTGAATAAACACCCTTAGAAACTTACTATTTAAAACCTTGCAACCTCTGGCTTTTGAGGTGGTCTTTATATC
This sequence comes from Lumnitzera racemosa, assembly GCA_024138005.1. Taxonomy (NCBI): domain Eukaryota; kingdom Viridiplantae; phylum Streptophyta; class Magnoliopsida; order Myrtales; family Combretaceae; genus Lumnitzera; species Lumnitzera racemosa. Next base: position 17,734,354 of record JAMXBC010000005.1, on the reverse strand, counting down.
ATGGGTTACATGTAATATGAAAATTTTAGGCAAAACTACCAAGCCTCCTTTTAGGGTGTTACAAAGCTAACGCCAATCATGACAATCATCAACATCCTCAATAGTAGCAACATCTTTAACAACAACAACCCCTCAATAGCAATAAAATCCTTAAGGTGTTATCCGTATGAATTTGTGAAGCAAAAGCACCAATTTGAGTAGCTTATGGAGCAAAACAGACGAATTTAAGAGAAAGCACCACCTTAATGTGAGAAAGAACCATTTAACATTACGTGCAAATGCACGTAGGCATGACTACTCGTGGCATAATCAATCTACCAATAATCATAACAAGCAGATCGATCTCCTCCATGTAGAAGAGTGCCAACATCAACTTGCATGAAACAAATATTGCCAATGTATTCTAGTACTCATACCATATGACATAGTTGAACTTTACCTACAGCTTAGAATGACTAGCCTAAGCCACCCTCAGCTATAAAGTAAATCATATGGACATAAAGTAGATTGATGTGTATGTTCAGAAACCCTTTAATGCTAAAGAGGACATGTTAGCTGACTACTTTCAAACAACCAAAGACTTCAAAATCCTTCACTACAAAAAGTTTATTTTCACAAACTATCTAAGACGAGGTGATCCTACTAAAGTAAGGCCCATAACCTTATGCTCAAATAATGGCACCTCAAATTCAATATATCATCTCATCCACTTTAGGATGATGATGAGCCTTTAAGGCTTTACTGGTGGAATAATGCTTAAGCCCTTTCCCAATACCCTTACCAAAGCAACTTTGCATTGGTATAATACAATGAAGGAGGGTACCCTTTTTTCCTCAGGTTGGCTAACCATAATATATAAATAGCACTTTATGGCTAGTAGAGTGCTTAGTAAAGACTCCTCTACACTCTACATGTTACAACAATCGAAGAATTAGTCCCTTAAGGAGTACCTTAAACAATTAACTAAGGCAAACATAGAACTTCCTCATTTAAATAAGTTGGTCATGCTGTATGTAACCATTGTAACTTGGATTTCGAAGAAGAGTTCTTTAAATACTTAATGCTTAAGAAGCCTAAAACTTATAGTGATTTCATAGGGAAGGCTAAAAATTTATCAATCAACAGGATTTGGTCCAAGCTCATTAAGAGTCTAATTGCACCAGGTTAAATAATGACAATGATAAACAACATGTCTCAATAAAGGATTGGCTCGATCTAAGTGACAACTTTAAGTTGTCCTTAAAGGAAGGTGGCGAAGAAGACAAGAAGCACTATTTCCCAACCTTCAATACTTTCATGCCCCTAACAAAATCTCTTGAGGACATTCTTATAGATGTGCATAAGTAAAGTATACTCCTCAAGCGAGCTGAATTGAGCTCTAACTCTAAGAATACCAAATCAAGTACATATGGTGATTAACATGGGGAACCAAATCACCATAATGACTAATGTTAGTCCCTGAATGCAATTGAGGCCTCCATTCATCACATCCATTTCCAATAGCTCATAGTAAACCTTAACAACACTATAAAATGACTTTATTGAAAGATGCTAAGCGAAGTAAGGTCAAGATTAAGAGTAAGTCGAAGATAACGAAGCATGTGACACCAATGAGAAGCCTTAACATTGCCAAACTAATGAGGCTATTGATACTAAACAATAAGAGCATGCCAAGATTTAATAGCTAAGATAGTGCTCCTACTGACCACTAAGCCTTTAGTGTAAGAGGAAAGAGGCCTAAAGTTGATTTAACGATCTCCTTATTAGATCCACCCATAAGCAAATGACTTCATGATCAATACAGGTACTGTAGGCTTTAACGTCATTAAAATATTAGCTGATATAAGGAGCTCATCTACTATACTTTTCAAACATACGTATGTCTAAATGAAAGCTAAGTTGAAGACTCTTCTAAAGCTATATAAGCATAGTTTGATTGGATTCAATAATCAACCCATGCCTTCTAATGGATTAATCACTTTGTTAGTTAAGATCAATGACAAACCTAGCTATGTTGCCTCGAAGCTCGTAGAGTTTGTGGTCATTAATTGTTGGTCTAATTATAATGACATCATAGGGTAGCCCAGTCAAAATCAGTTTGGCATGCTTTTTTTGTGAGATATTTGATATTTGAAGGCTAAATTTCCTACCTCCATAGGGGTCAGTATTAGTTAAAGTAACCAAAAGCTCTTAAGGTCACTCTATCTAATAGCTATGAAGCATGATGAGGTGTTCATCATTAAGAAGAAATCAAAGAGAAGGCTTAGTAATAAGGACAAACCAGTTGAAGAGAATGAAGAAATCCATCTTGAGACTATTCCTAAGCAAACCATGAGGATTGACACCTCCTTAACTGTCAACCTCGAGAAGCAACTTGTCAATTTTATCCAAGCTATCATAGATATATTCACTTGGTCGATAATTGTCATGCTATGCATCATAGCTATGTAAGACTATTTGTTACCTCAATATTGATCATGACATAATGCTTGTCAAAGACAAGAAGCACTTGCACTAAATTGACAAGTAGCTATTAAAGAGGAGGTGTAAAAGCTCTTGGAAGCTAGATTTGTAAGAGAGGAAAGATACATAACTTGTCTTGCAAACTGTTTCACAATCATGAAAGCTATAGAAATGGAGGATGTGCATTGACTACATTGATTTGAACAAGGCATGCCTTAAGGATTGCTTCCCTTTCCTAAGGTTCGGCTAACTTAGCAACTCTAAATCCAGCCATGCTTTACTTAGCTTTATAGATGACATTTTAGGATACAGCCAAATTCACGTGGCCCTTGAAGATGAAATCAACATATTCTTCATCACATACATTGCAACATATTATTATAAGGTAATGCCCTTAGGCTAGAAAAATGCTATGGAAATTTATTAAGGGTAGTCACCATGTTGTTCATACCTCAACTTGGACAAAATGTCGAGGTATATGTAGATAATGTCAAGAGTAAGTGGCAAGGTGACCACATTCAAGATGTATGAGAGACATTCAACACCTTAAGAAGCTAATGAATGAAGCTTAATCCTTAGAAAAGCGTATTCAAGTCAACCTTAGGGAAGTTTCATGGGTATAGGATGTAAGCCTTAAAGTTAAACCAAATGACTGTAGGATTGAACTTAGAATAGAAAGTTTAGGGCAATCGATTAAAGGATCCGATTAAACCTAAATTATAAACTATGAATAGAAATATTAGTAAAAATGACCCCGTAAACTTGAATTTAAGAAAATGAGAGGCTATAAAATTTTTAAATTTTAAGTATAATAATTATTAATTATCGAAAAAGCGAAAAGTATAATCTAACAACTAATAAATTACTAGAGATAGACTATATATATACTAAAAATCATAGATTGACTTAAATAATAATTAGGGATAATCACATGTACCCCACATGTATTTACGTGTAAATAAAAATATGCGAAATTACTTAAATTATCTAAAAACTTATTAGATAATTAAAGAAAATTATTAATTAATTTAAAAAATCAGAAAAAAATTAGAGGAATAAGGAATGATGTGGATTTGGTTGTGGCAAGTCAGGAAGTGAAGAAGAAAAATTAACCAATCAAAATCAAGCAACATAAAAGGCAAAAATTAAGGGATTTGGGCAATGTCTTATCCAATTAAATGTACAATAATTACCATAAAGCCCCATATATAGGGAAAAAATTTACCAAGCTCCTTTAGACAATTAGAAATTAGAAAAAATAAAGAGCATTGAAATTGGAAGAGAAAAACTAAGGTTAGAAAAAAAAAAGAAAGAAAGAAAGAAATCTATGCAATAGGAGCTAGTGAACCAAATCCACACACCACCACCACTTGGGATTGAGCCACCACCACCACCCCTCTCTAGACCCGCTGCCAGGACCGGCTAACACACCTGAATTGATGTTGGAAGGCCAAAAGTCATCGGATCGGGTTAGTCTTTCATTTGCTCCAATTTTATATCATTTCTTAAAATTATTTATTTTTCCCAAAAAATCATGAAATTTATTATTCTAAGGTTTTATTGTATGTAAATTTAGGGAAAAATAGTAATTAAGTTTAATCACGTCTAAAAATATAGGGTTCTTAAAAAATTAGGCAAAATCGAGCATGATTGGGATTAGAAATAAATAGGTATAGGAGTGCAATTTGAAGCTCAAATTTTATTTGTAAAATTCTTAAGTGATATAGAATAGTACTATGAAACCATTCTTTTAAATTTAATTTTCAAAATTTTTAAGTAAGTTTTTAGCCTTAAAATGATAGAAAAATTAGGTAATTTTTGGTTAATTAGGTGATTAAGACATTAATTACTGATTTAGATAGTAATTAGATGGTTAGGGATGTTAATCTTTGATGTGGAAACCTAATCCTAACCTTTGGAGTATTAAGTGTAATTAATGAAACAATTATATGGTAATTGTAAAAAATTAGGAATATGTAGAATTGAAAATTTAATAAATATGAAAAATTAGGTTTATTTAGATAATATAATAATAAAAATCAATATATAATAAATTTGAAACAAAATTTAATTTTTGGTTAATTGTATAAAAAATGTAAGATTTTCTCACATCGAGAATAAATTTGATACCCCAATTAAGATTAGCATGTACTAAACATTTTAAAATACTAAATTAAGGCCCAATATGATATTAGAATACTCGAGCTTAATGTGATTAATTTCGCATTAGGATTTGAGCATATTTAAGATTCCAAAATCAAAACTAGAATCTAATTTAGAAACCGAACCTTGAAATAAGGTAGAATAAATCATTAGTAAATAATAGGTATACATGGAAAAATGAGTTAAATTATAACTTAGAATATGAGTCATTAAAATATTAGTACTAAAAAGACCTATTTGTATTATAGGATTCCTAGAGACGAACCAGCTTAAGTGATCGGGCGATTGAGAAATTCCAAGTAAATTAAGTAATTGCTTACTGTATTAGAGTACTATTTTATAGTACTCGGAGACTTAAGATTGTGTATGGTTATGATTGCATTGGTGTAAAATTGTTTAAACACCTTAAATGAAATTTAATCTTATTCAACTCTAATAACCTAAATTGTTATGCATTGCAACTCGTTAGGGGATCATTAGGATTCTCTAACCAAACACTGACACATTCAATAAAGATAGCGTTAGATAGAAATTGATCTTTTTCTCATCCTTAATCAAACTGAGTGACAGGAGACGAGGTTACAGTGAGGATGAGGGCATTGGTTTGAAGTATAGTCTTAGGAGGAGCCGTATCTCCATTGCACAAATCTGGGTTTGGTTGTGAGCTGTTACATAATATGAAAACTCCTCAACTCATATTAAAGCGGGTGAAATTTCTCTGATTTCACAACGGATTGAACTACGTTCTGTGATGACACTTACTTGTTACATTACATGAAAATAATTGCTTGATAATCTTATTTGTGTTTGTATACATTCATGAGTCTCCAATTCAACTTACTGAGCTAAAGTTGCTCATACCCTTATAGATCTTTTTGTAGGTCTTGATTTCTAAATACTTGAAGTATTATGCCGCCTTACAATTTTCCAAAGGTTACTTCTTTTGAACTTAGGGGTGTCAGGATCAATTTGCTTAGCAGTAGATGTATAGCTAAAGTGTCCTTTATAGTTTAAGAATTAAAGACTAATTGTTGTTATGTAAATTAGTGAATCATTATGTTTATGTAGAGTTTCCTAAGAAGTTTTGTGGACTTTACATATAATTATGTATATTGATTAAAAATTTGTGATAATTATTATAATTTTAGTTAAACACTTAATTGGACTGTTCACTTCAAAGCGAAGAGTTATCGATGCCTTATGTAGATCATGACTATGGTAGGTACTATGAGGCTAGTTACTATCATAGAATGGTTTACACGGCAGGACTGTTGCAACTTTGTGACTTCGGGACATAACATTTCTCGGTTAGTATCAAAGCATAGTTTTAATGGACTCGCTTTGAAGCATAATACTTTAAAAGAAATAGATATTATAGGAATATTAAGAGTAGGTAATATTAAGTGTGTGATAAAACCTATTCCTTATCGTAAAGGAGAATAAATGATTAGTAAAACCTATTCTTCAAAATCATACTAAGCTTGAGCTCCAATAGCAAAACCTAAACTTCAAAATCATACCAAGCTTAAGCTGCAAGGAAGTCTCGTTTCTCCAATACAATGAACTAAACAATACCTTAGCATAGTAGGATGCACGAATGGGATGGTAACCCAACTTTAGCTTAGTACTTGTCACCTTTTCTAGGATATCTTTCCTAAGATTGAATCTCTTAACTATATGGGAAAAGTTCCAGGTCTAGCATCCTCTTGCCCACCATTGATCTAGTAGCTTGTAAGTTGCTTCTCTATCAAAAGCAATGAGCTCATTACTTGGAGTTGTATGCGCTCTACCTATTTCATCCAAAAATTTACTCTTATATTGAAGCTTAGGATAACATATCGATTCTCCTAATCATGCATGAAATACTTTATGCCTTTAAAGATCCACTTACCTATTGGAGTTAACAAGTAGAACCACCATCTCTTCCATTCTTCAATCTAAAGAACTACTGGCATAAATGTAATGAGTGAAGAAACTCATTTTGAAGTCTACGAAGGGAAGCTTGTACCCATACTCTATTTAGGCATGATATAAATAGATGCTCCATTCACTGTAAATTGTGGGACTTTACTCATTTTCTCTTGGTTGAACCACTACCTAGCCTTTAGATAGTACCGTTACTAAGGAACCTTTACTCCTTGTTTAAGATTGTGCCCAAATTGCCATTAGGAGCTCTACTGACCTTATCATAAATTATCTCATTGCCTCACTCTTGGACCTTTAATTCTTCATTGTTTCCATTGTGTTGCCACTTGCCACCAGTTGCTAGCCTTATGAGATGGCATAATAATGGGAGGATTGACAATTGAAATTGAAGACACTCAGGTGATGATGAAGCTTGAAAAGATTTTGACTTCAATTTTCATGAGTTGACTAGCTCGCAATGTGCGGCTTGCTTTGACTTTGATGGTTTTAATCCTTTTAGAACCATAAGTGTTTCTCAAAGTACATGGATAGTTGTCTTAATGATATACAATTTAGCTTCATGGATGTACATCAAATCTGAGTCTTTTATGTTTCTCCTACTCATACATAGACCCTAATCCCCTAGGAATAATGTTGACATATATTTGAGGCCATTAATTGAAGAGCTCAAAGTATTATGGTTTTCTAATGTTTTTACATATGATGCAATGAGTAATTAAATGTTTAAAATGTATGTTGCACTATTATGGATGATAAGTGACTTTTTTAGTCATGAAATATTGTCTAAGTGAAGCACAAAGAGGAAACTTGCATATCCAATGTTACAATTGCGAGACATGGTATAAGTATATATGCTTTAGTAGAGTTATTACATGGGACATCATAGATTTCTAGATTTAAATCATCCATATTATAAGGATACAAATTCTTTTGATGGTAACATTAAGTATATAGTTGCACTAGAACGTCTATTATGAATAGCTACATTCTAATATGTATGTGATTTTCCCAATAGTTTTAGAAAGAAATAAAATGTGGTAAGACATGATGGACCATAGAGAAAAAAGTATGTATTTTTTAAGTTTCGTTATTGGGAGCACAATAGAGCACATCATAATCTTGATGTGATGCATCTACGATGTACATGATTTTCTTAATAGCTTTAGAAAGAAAAAAAAATGTTGTAAGATATGATAGACCTTGGAGAAAAAAGTTATTATTTTTGAGTTTCCTTATTAGGAACACATTAGAGCACTTCATAATTATGATCTGATGCATATAAAGAAAAATAATTTTGCTAGCATTTTGTGTACATTATATGATGTTCCAAGAAAGACTAAATATTACACAAATGCTCATATAAATTTACTTGATATGGTTATATGAAAGAAGTTACAACTGAAGACATGTGATAGCTGACTAAATACTAAGTTCATTACAATACGCTTTTCATTGACCAAGGAAGAGAAGAATGTGTTTTGTGAAGTTTTCGAAAAAGATGAAGCTTTTAGATGGGTTAGCATCAATCGTCTCAAAGTGTGTTGATCTCATTGAAAATAAAATATTTGGATGTAAAATTCATGATGCACATTACATCGCCTATTATCTTCTTTAAGCTCTAGTTAAAGGGATAGTGCCAAAAGAAGTAGCAATTGCTATAATTATGTTGGGATCTTTCTTCAAATGCTTATGTACAAAGTTATCAAATCAAAAGATGTTCACTGTTTTGCAATATGAAATTGTAAAACCCCTTTGTTAACTTAATAGGATTTTTCCCACAAGTTTTGTTCATACAATGGTTCATTCACCAATCCATTTATTAAAAAAAAAATCAAAAAACATTACTTAGTAGTTCAGTACACTATCGTTAAATGTATCCAATAAAATGATACATGTGTAAATTAAAATCAAATGTTCGAAACAGAAGCCATTTAGAGGAATCTATTTAAAGGATACTTAGTAGAAGAGTGCTTAATATTTTACTCAAGGTACTTATATGAATGTTATTTTACTAGGTTTAGTAGGGTTTTAAGAAATTATGAATCTACTAGTACATCAGAAGACAAAAATCATCTAATATTCATTTGACAAGCATCCAATATTTGTTTTTTGTAGATTGTCCAATATGGCGCATGAAAAAGAAGAAACGAAAAGTAATATCTATAGATTAGACATCTTTAAATATGATTCACTGGTACATCTTATTCAATCGTGATGCAGTTCAAGCATTCATTAAGTAAGTCAATATACATAAATATTGAATTTTGTTAGATATCTCTCATATATTTTAGTGATAACAAAAAGAGATGAATGCTAATGAAGTGAAAAAAATGTAGGCATTCAAAAAGGTTTTCAAAAAGTTTAAAATTACAAATTGAGAAAGTTTTAGAAAGTTATCTAGAAAGTTTGAATTTTTTAAGAAAGGAGTAAATTCTCAAAATATTAGAAGATAGTTCAAAAGCTTTGTTATGAGAAAAATTAGTATAGTGTTTCAGATCATTGTTCAAAAACTTTGAAGAAAAGAAAACTTATACTCTTTAAAAGGTTATTCAAATAGTTAGTTTGCAAGAATAACGTAGGAAATTAATTTATATCGAATTTGAAGAAATCAAGGTCTAGCTCTATTAGTTTGGGCGTTTTAGGAAAATACACTTAATCTTATTTCACTAAAGATAGAATTAAGAATCTACGGGGATTATTTAACTGAACATATTTTTGGAAAATCAAGATATATACGAATTGATAAAGATAAGATTGATTTCAAATCTTATGGGATTTCATTTTCCAAGGTTAAGGTTGATCTGGAAACTATTGGAAAAGTGTATTTTATTGTAAATTTTCAAATCTGAAGTCTATCTAATAGTTGCAGATAAGCATAGAGAATTAGATTTAAAATTTAAAAATTATCGAGTTCTTCTCCAAAATATACTCGAATGATCTAGATGTTGAAAAAGGACAAACATGAGTTAAAGATAATTCTCATCATCTTTTTGCTGTTAGAAGACTTAAGTATAAAAGAAAAAAATTATTCAAAATAACATACCCCAAATCTTGAAACAAAAGATTACATATACTTTATAATGAAAGCTATTTTCTACTATCTAAAAGAGTACAAAACATAATTCAGATACATCTCCAGAAAGTTGAACTGAAGTGAATTTTTCATCAATCGTTACTTATGTTTTTTTATACAAAATCTTTTGAGATTCATATTGTTATTGTCACTTGTTTTCCCTGTAACAATTTGTTTATTGTTTGAAGAAGAGTAAAGATAGATTATACTTTATAGATTTGTATTAGCCTAGATTGTGAAGAAGCTAGATAGGTAGAGTAGAGTGTAGTAAAGCCTATGTGTGGTAGTTACTTGTAAATTTCTCGTGATTTTATTATAGTGGATCAAGTAAAATGGCACTAATGAAGTAAATTGAGTCCGTAGTAGTAGAGCTAGAAGAGAGTAGTAGGTAGTAGTGTACCTAAGAGCTTAGTTATTACTAAGACTAATCATGGCAAATCTAAAATAAATGGGTCCTTAGAAATATCGAAGAAATTGGAGGGAAATGGTCTACAAGCAAATAAGAATAGCTAACATGAAGCTGCTTGAAGGATGAGACTCACCAACAAACACAATGCAACTTGATACCTCACTTGACATGACGTACAAGTTGTTGTTAAGGTCTACCCATCACTAATCTTGAGCTACTCAGCAAGATTAGATAAGAGTATATGAAAAATGGACTCAAAGAGGATTGCCTCATAAGAACAAAATATTCAATCTTAATTGTATGTTATATGTGGCTTATAAGGAAAAGGAACTATTTATAGCAAGTCCTTAGGGTAACATTACAAATAAAGAAATTATAAGAAAGTATATATAAAAAGGAGATTCCTAATAAATATGAAAAAGGGTAAAAAAGAGAAAAGACAAAAATGGAAAGGTAATACAATGTCAAATGAGGTGGATAGGTCGTAGTACAACATTGGTCATGTATGAAGATTCTCTAAACACAGCGACGAGAAGGGGATCAAGATGTTATGGCAATAAAGGGGGTGGGATGAGAGAAATGGTAGCATACTGAAAGAAAACTACTCTGCTAGTAAGTTAGTTTCTTGTCACTCGGTAAGAACCTCTCAACAACAATTGGCCAAATTACTTAGCATAGGGTCTTTGGTAAGGGAATGGTCAGCAATACCACTACCATAGGTATAGATCAACGTATAATAATGTGGGGAGCTCAAGGAATTCAGCTACATGCCTTCGATGTAAAGTTTCTCATCATCAAAAAGTTTATGAGGGAAGATTCTTCGGGTGAGGGATTAGAGTCCTCAAAGTTATGCATAAATAATGGGACTGATGGTTGGCAGTTCATCGGTTCCTTAGGGTCGCTGAAGATTTGCCCTCAAATCATGGTCTTCTTCATCATTGAGTACATAGGGAGTTAGATCGGCAACGCTGAATGTGGTAGACAAGCCAAGAATTTTGAGTAACTCAATTTCATAAACGTTATCATTAATGCACCTTAAGATCTTGTAGGGTCCATTTGTTTTAGGAGATAGTTTGTTTATCCTTTTGTTAAGGAAGCATTCCTTGTTAAGATGGACCTAAACAAATCCCTAAGGGTCTAAACGACTTGCCTCCTTCCGTGCTTTCCCACTTCCTTCTATGTGGCTATAGTTTTGGCCAATTGCTTGATAATCTTCCAATGTAACCTTTGGAACTCCTCGGTATGCCGTAGGTCGAATTGACTTTCCCCTTATGTAGTCAAACTGTTAATTAAATCTAAGGGAAGTTTTAGGTTAACTCCATAAACAACCTCCAATGATGATGTTCCATTTGAGTTGTGAGTTAAGTGATTGTAGGTGAATTAAACGATGGGTAGACATAAATCCTAGTCATAAGAGTTCTTTCTAACAATGGCATGTAGGAGTTTACCGACGGTTCTGTTCAATACTTCAGTTTGGCTGTCTATTTAGGGGTAACAAGAGGTATTAAATAGGAGCTTAGTGCTGAGCTTCCTCCATAGGGTCTTCCAAAAGAAGCTCATGAATTTCGAATCTCAGTTAGACACAATACTCCTCAACACTCCATATAGTCGCACAATTTCCTACAAAAAGAGGTTAATGATGAATAAAGCATCATTAGTTCTGTAACAGGGAATGAAGTAGTCCATCTTGTTTAGCCGATCGAACACTACCATGATTGGGTCATGTCTTCTCAGCATGTAGGGAAGGCCAAGCATGAAATCTATGCTTAGATCTGTCCATGACTGCTCTGGAATTGGTAGTGGTGTATATTCTCCATAGGGCTTGCTCTTTCCCATTGCATATTTACACACTTCTTACCTCTTAAGTTTTCGATGCACATCCTTCATCATCCCAGGCTAGTAAAAATGTTTCTTTAATATCTCAATTGTTCTTTTTTCTCCAAAATGGCCGGCGAAACCCCCAGCATGAGCTTCTCAATAAGTAGCTCCCTTGCAGAACCACTTGATACATACATTTGCTTGCCCTTCATCAAGAATACCTTACTCAAGTAAAACCCTTCTACAGGTCCTCTAGTACTACACCTAGCTACTAAAGGCCTAAAATGTAGGTCATGCTCATACTGATCAGGTGAAGTGCCAAATCTAAGGACCTTAGCTTATAACGTTGTCATGAGGATATGACGGTAAGAAAGTGCATCAGCCACTATATTGGTGCTTTCCTTCTTATGTTTGATGACATAGCAAAAGGTCTCTAAGAACTTGACCCACTTGGCGTGATGCCAAGAAAGCTTATGCTACTCATAAAGATGCTTAAGAGATTCGTGATCCGAATAGATAATGAATTCTCTTGGCAATAGATAATGCTGTTAGTTTTAGAATGTATGGACAAAGGCATAGAACTCCTTATCGTAAGCTAAATAATTCAGGGCACCACTATAGAGTTTTTCATTAAAGTAGGCAATGCGTCGACGCTCCTACATAAGGATAGCACCAATGCTAACATCTGGCGCATCACATTGAACCTCAAAAACCTTCTTGAAATCTGGCAGGGTGAGTACTGGAGCAAACATCAGCTTAGACTTCATGTCTTCAAAACTCCTCTGAGCCTATTCTATCCATCTAAATTCAATGTTCTTCTTAGTCAATTCAGTCAACAACATGGTTATGGAATTGAAGTTCTAAATAAATCTTTGGTAGAACAAGCCTAGACCATTAAAGCTCTTAACTTTGGTAGCACTAGTCGGCGTAGGATACTCATTAATAGCTGTGACTTTTTCCTCATCATCTTGAACTCCTCTCCTTAAAGCAACATATCCGAGGAATATAATGTCACTTAGACAGAACGCGCATTTCTTCAAGTTACCAAATAATTTCTTTATGTGGAGTATGTTAAACACTAATCTCAAATGTGTGACATTAACAAGGAGGTCAAAACTATAGACCAAAATATCATCAAAATAAACCACAACGCATTTGTTGATCAATGATCTAAGTGCATGATTCATCAGCTGCATGAATGACTCGATGCATTAGTTAGACCAAATAGCATCACTAACCATTCGAACAGACCATCCCTTATCTTGAAGGCCATCTTTCATTTATCCCCTAGTCTCATTCGTATCTGGTGGTAGCCACTCTTCAACTCAATCTTAGATAAGATGTAAGTGCCATGTAACTCGTCAAGTATATCATTAAGTCATGGAATTAGGTATTAGTATTTGATAGTGATCTTATTGATAGCCTGGCTATTGATGCACATTTGCCACATTCCATCCTTTTTCGATACAAGCATAGCGGGTACAACACATAGACTCATGCTCTTATGGACATATCCGTAATCCATCAACTCATCCACCTATGTTCTCAATTCAACTGCGTACTTTGGATTGAGCCTATAAACAGGTCAGTTTGCTAAGACAACCCCTGGTTAGAGGTTGATGCAATTGCCAATACCTCTCAAGGGAGGTAAACCTTTTGGCATCTCAATTGGGAATAGGTCAACCAATTCTTGAAGTAACTGTTGCACTTTAGCAGGTAAGTTCTCGGCTTCTCTAACCTTTAAGAATCTCCTAACTAAAAGAAGCACATAGTCCTCGACCTTAAGTTCTTAAGCAAACTGAGCTTGGAAAATTACTAAGGACTTCCGCTGTAGAGATCTATCAACCTTTTCTTGGGCTTCTTGCACTTCCTTAGGACTCATAGGTGTCAATATAATTTTCTTCTTGTCCTTTTGGAACATGTAGGTATTTTTATACCCATCGTATAACACTCTTAAGTCAAATAGCCACGGTCAGCAGAGTAATATGTAAGATGCACACATAGGAAAGACATCACACAGTACTTCCTCCCTATACCTATCACCAATGGTAATCAGCACTTTGACTTGCTCAGCAAAGTGTAGTCCTCCTTTCTCGTTCAATCAGTGAGTCTTATACGGCTTGGGATATGGAAGGGTTAACAATTTTATGGCCATAATTACCCCTTATGCAATGACATTGGTACAACTCCCTCCATCAATGATCATGGTGCATAGCTTGCCATTCACCCGACAATTCATATGGAAGACGTTCTCTCTTTGCTCATTCTTGTTAGCTATAAAAGTACTAAGAGATCATTGAACAATAAAGCAATACTTGGCTCTGCTCTCAGAAAGTATCTCGGTATTGGGGTCTTCCTGAAATTCTTCCTGCATCTAATCGGTTGCCACTTTTTCCTCTCCTTCACTCATACATTCTACTTCAAACTAGGGCTTGTCTCCCTTTATGGACATGACACGGTGGGCCAGACATTGACTAGTCACATGTCCATAGCCAAGGCATTTAAAACATTTGATTTCTTGAGTTTTCCTTCCTAAACTCTAACCTAGATCTCTTTGGATCTCATGCTCCTCTATTTTGCTCTTACTTCGGCCTTCTTCTAGTCAACTTGGCATTTGACGTCGACGTTCCACCTTAAAATTGTTTGATGCTCTATCATTCACTAGTTAGCTCGGCAGGCCACTCCTATTCGGTACCAATGTTTGGCTACTCGACATTCGACTAACTTGGTTACATCATTACCTTTCAACTCTCTGGGCTACATGGATGGTTTCATCTAAAGTTATGAGATTCTATAGTTCTATAATGTTACCAATCTTAGCCTGTAGTCTAGAGATGAATCATGCTATAGTTCAAGTCTCAGGTTCATCGAAGTTGCATCGTATCATGAGCAACTGAAACTCTCAGACATAATCGTCTACATATCTATTACCTTGCCTCATGTCTTGGAGTCGTTGGAAAGTGTCTTGTTCATAGTGTTTGAGAACGAATCTACTTCCAAGAACTCTCTTCATCTCATTCCATGTTTGGACTTCGCATCAGGCCCTTAGGTGAACATTTCATAGCTTCTTCCACTACATTGCTGCGTATCTAGAAAATTCTAATGCGGCCACTCGAATGTGGATAGCATCTTTACAATCATAAGAGTTAAATATCTTTTCAATCTTCTCTTCCTAATCTAGGTAGTTATTAACACTACTAAACCCGTTGAAGTTCGAAATCTGTACCTTAAGATGTTTGGCACCCTTTGGCACTCTAAACTTGCACTCATTAATCCCAACATATTAGTCTTCTTCTTCGTCGTACTCTTCTACTTTGTCCAACTCCAACCTCCTTCTCGTAACTCTATCGGCATGTCTTGATGGTGCTTAGTTCATTGGAAAGGCTTCTTGAGCTGACTTATTCATCTACCTTCTTGGCCTATCTCTCGTCTCTCAACCTTGCCCAGCAACCCTCTCATGCGATTTGGTCTCTAGTACTCTATTTACTAAGACAACTAAGTTGGCTATAATAGCTACAATATCTTGTATCTACTCATCAGTAGTATGTGATGTTTGTTGGATAACTCGACCACAACCAGGAGTATCACTCTCGGCATCGTTAATCTCTCCCTGTACATTAGGGTTCGACATTCTCAACCCAAAGCTTTAATAAATACACTTCACATAGATGCCTCTAACACATATACAAGCATCTCAAATAGCAGATTGACTATCACTACACAGCTCTCGGTCTCAACCTCAAGCTTTGATACTAAGATTTTATGGTGTTTCTAAGAGCTTAGTTATTACTAGGACTTACCGTAGCAAATCTAAACTAAGTGGGTCCTTTGAAATATCAAAGAAATTAGAGGGAAATGTCTACAGGAAAACAAGAATAGCTGATGCGAAGCTTCTTAGAGGATGTGACTATCTAACGAACATAACATGACTTGACACCTCACTTTGATATGTTACACAAGTTAATGTCAAGGTTTACCCACCACAAATCTTGAGCTATTCAGCAAGATTAGATAAGAGTGTATGAAAAATAGACTTAGAGAAGGTTGTTTCATATGAACAAAATATTCAATCATAATTGTAAGTTATTTGTGGCTTACAAGGGAAATGGACTATTTATAGTAAGTACGTAGGGCAACATTACAAATAAAGAAATTACAAGAAAGTATATACAAAAAGGGAATTCCTAGTATATACAAAAAAGGGTAAAAAGGACAAAAGAAAAAAAATGGAAAGGTAGTATAATGTTTGATGGGGTAGACAGGTGGTAATGCAACATTGTTCTTGTACAAAGATTCTCTGAACACAGCAGGCAAGAGGGGGATCAAGATGTTGTGGCAATAAAGGGGCTAGGATGAGAGAAATGGTAGCATGCCAAGAGAAAACTACTCAGTTGGTAAGTTAATCTCTCATCACTCAGTAAGAACCTCTTGGTAGTAGTTGGCTGGATTATTTGATACAGGGTCCTTGATAAGGGAATCGTTTGCAACATTTGTACTATGGGTATAGATCAATGTATAACAATGCGGGGAGCTCAAGGAGTTCAGCCACATTCCTTCAATGTAAAGTTTCTCATCACTAGCAGGTTTCCGAGAGAGCATTCTTTGGGTGAGGGATTGGAGTCCTTGAAGCCGTACGCAAGTAATGAGACCAATGGTCAGCAGTTCATTAAGCAAAATGCCAAATCTCTATGTATCCCCAAACTAATATTCTCCTTCCTTATTCATTTAATTTACTTTATTTAATTGTTGTGTGTTGAATTATTAAAATATCACTATTCACCAATATAAGTTGTTAAGAGAGATATTTTATATCGAAAAAGTTTTTCGAAATTTAAAGATATCAATTCATCCCTCCTCTTGATATCTTATATGGGACTAACAATCGGTATCAAAGCCTTGCTCTAATATCATCAAGAGTTTAAAGATCATGGGTGAACTAAGTGGCAGCTTAACGATTCAGCTTGGTAAGGCATCATTTTTTATGAAACTAACTTTCCCTAATGGAAGAATGTTTATTTAATTAAACCATCAGAAGTATCATCTAAAAGTTACTTCATCTTAGTAAATGATAACACTATATTTTGGTATAAAAGGCTAGGATGCGTAAACTTTCAATAACTGGAGAACTTGTCTATAAAGAACTTAATTCAAGGCTTACCAAAACTGCATGCTTATGAGAATATTCATTGTGCTACTTATCTTAAAAATCAGATGAGTTCATTTTCACATAAGTGTAGGAAAGTAATTTCCACTTAAAGAAACTTAGAGTTATTGTACCTAGATTTATTTAGACCAACTTGCACTCTAAGTCTTGGAAGAAATAAGTATGTATTATCATAGGAGATGACTTCTCTAGATTTACTTGAATCTTGTTCTTGCATCATAAAAATGATGCTTTTAAAAGCTTTGAAATCTTTTCTTAAAGAGTTGAAAATGAAAAAGGTCTCTCCATCATTAGTCTACAAACTGATCATGGAAAGGAATTTGAAAACTCAAGTTTTATCTCATTTTGTGAAGAAAAAGGCATCACTCATAACTTTTCTACACCTTATACTCCACAACAAAATGAAGTATTTGAACACAAAAATAGGACTATATAAGAAATGATAAGAACTCTACTTAATGTAAGAAATATAGCAAATCATTTATAGGTAAAAGCTGCATCAACAGCTTATTACAACATAAATCATGTATATGTAAGACCTTTGACAAATAAAACTGCTCATGAGATTTAGAAAGGAAGAAAACCTACTATTTCATATTTTTATGCCTTCGGTTGCAAGTGCTTTATAAAGAAAACAAGAAAAGTTTTGGGAATATTTGAAGAGAGAGTTGATGAAGTCATCATTCTAGCCTACTCTCTGAACTTGAAGGCATACAGAGCATACAATAAAGTAACAAAAGTGGTGGAAGAATCAACAAATGTCAATTTTATTGAAGAAATAGGCCATGAAGAATTGGACAATGAAACTCCAACTGTTTCAAATAAAAAGAATAAATTACATCTTGATTTAAAAGAAAGAAAGTCACAACCTCCTTCAAACAAAACAATAAAGGCGTCAAGGATACATAATGTATCTAAAAACAAAATATAGATTAGAAGGTTCTTCAGAAACTAATACCAAGTTTGTTGAGACACGTTTAGAAGGTAAGTTAGAAGGTTTTGAACATTTTCATACTCCACCATCATCTCTTAAATTTAAAACTAATCATCCTCTTGAACTTATAATTGGTAATGTTAGATCTAAAATAAGAACAACATTAAGCTTATAAAACTTTGAAAATTATTTTTCCCCAATATCTTCAATTGATGAAGCTTTAAATGATAATAATTGAATCTTAGCTATGCAAGAAGAACCTAGTCAATATCAAAGAAATCAAGTTTGGAGCTTAGTTCAAAGACCTAAAAATAAGTCAATCATTGGAACTAAATAGGTTTTTAAGAATAAGCTAGATGAACATGGAAAAATAGTAAAAAACAAAGAACATTTGGTAGCTAAAGGTTACTCTCAAGAAGAAGGGATAGACTATAATGAAAACTATGCTCTTGTTGCTAATTTATAAGTTATAAGATTATTATTTGCATTTACTTACTTGAAAAATTTTAAGATGTATCAAATGGATGTAAAAAGTGCTTTTTTAAATGGCTTTATAAGAGAAGAAGTGTATGTTGATCAACCTCTTGGATTTGAAGATCCCTTCAAATTAGATCATATATATAAGTTAAAAAAGGCTTTGTATGGACTTAAATAGGCTCCTTGTGCTTGGTACGAAAGATTATGTCAAATCTTAATTAAAAATAACTTTCAAAGGGGGAAAGTAGATACTACACTCTTCATAAAACATCATGGAAAAGATATGTTAGTTATATAAATTTATGCTGATGACATTGTTTTTGGTGCAACTAATGAAAAATATTGCCAAAAGTTTTCCAAATTAATGTAGGTAGAATTTTAGATGTCACTTATGGTGGAATTAAACTTCTTCTTGGGATTACAAATCAAATAATGGAATATTTATTCACCAAGAGAAGTACAACAAACAAATACTAAAGAAATTTGGTTTTGAGAATACCAAGAATTCTTTAACTCCTATAAGTATCTCAACAAAGCTTAACATTTAGTTTTTAGAATACTAAGGATTCTTTAACTCCTATAAATACCTCAACAAAGCTTGACATTGAAGGTAATGGCAAAAAGGTAAATGAAAAATTATATCGAAGCTTAATTGGATCTTTGCTATATCTAACTACTTCACGTCCTGATATTCTATTTAATATTTATGAATGTGCTAGATTTGAAAGTTCATAGAAATACACTTAACTGCAATTAAAAAGATAATTTAAATATATAAAAAGCATTATAAAATTAGGAATTGAGTATCCTAAGAGTCAAAGTTTTGATTTCATAGGATATTCAGATGTTAATTATGCAAGTTGCAAAGCGGATAGGAAAAGTACTTCAAGAACTTATCAGTTCTTAGGATATAAGTTAGTTTCGTAGTCTTCGAAGAAACAAAATCCTATTGCTCTTTCAACTGCCAAAGCTAAATATGTATCTATTGGAAATTGTTGTAGATAGATATTTTGGTTAAAACAACAATTGTATGACTATGGGATAAGTAAATATATCCATAAAATGTGATAACACTAGTGCTATTAATCTAATAAAAATTTCAGTTCATCACTTAATGTCAAAACATATAAAAATAAGGCACCATTTCATTCATGATCATGTAGTAAATAATGATGTGAGTGTTGATTTTTTTTCACCTAAATATCAATTTGCTAATATATTTATAAGGCCCTTAGATAAATTAAGGTTTGAATTTATTCATAATGAAATTGGTGTGTGTAGCCCTTATTTTTCAAAATAGAGAGCATTTTATTAATTTCCCTTATTCTACAAATTTTGAACACATGTAATTTTTTTTTTTAATTCTTGTTCCCGTTTGTTGTAAAAAAAAAAGAGTGGGTCTTAGCATATCTATAGTGGGTCCTCAAATTCTTCAATAATGGGTCCATTAAATCAACCTATATGCACATGGATAAAGACCATCAATTCTAGCTGTTAATTTCTTTCCAACATATAAAAGCCCTTATCATTTTTCTTCTTGTCATTTCATTAAGCTCTTCATATTTCCTTCTCGTGTTTTCCTTCACCTAAAATCATGGCTCCTAGAAAATCAACTCAAATTGCTACAAAGGGAATTAAATCCAAAGTCCAAACCAATCCTAATAATCTTATTATTCTTGATGAACAAGAAATTAGCAACACCATCCCTAGAACTTTGTGATGAATCAACAAAAGAAACTACTAAAGAAGTGAATCAAAAGAATGGTTATGAGGAACATTTTGAACCATTTCAGGAAGTTAATCAAAAGAATGCTTAGGATGTGCAAGAATCTAGCTCATCTAAAGAAATTATTGAATATGAAGGCTTTGGTCCTCTAAACAAGTCATCTAAGGAAAGTTTGAAAGAGATACTCCTGAACGACCCTTTGTACCAAAACTAAAGAAGACTCCACGAAAGCCTAAGGTTACCACCCTAGTAAAGAAGACTTTAACATCTTCTAAAGATGTACGAAGGTCACTAAAAGTAATGACTTCAATTCTCTCCTCCATGTCAAAAGACAAACCTAAAAAAGGATATACAATAAAAGGTAAAACTCTATCTATCGAAGATTCTATTTATTTAGCTTTAGAATTCTTTGAAAATAATGGTTTTTACTAAAATGAGTATTTGTATGGGTTAGGGCTAAATAGTTTGGTTGATATGAGAGGAATTATATGTGGAGAACTTGTAGATGAGTTTTACAAAAAACTGATAGCAAAAATCAAGAAATGTGGAAGTTAGTTGCACTAGGCCAAAAAATTGAAGTATTAAAGAAGGATATCTTGAAATGGTTCGGTGTTAAGGAAATACAAGAAGATGAGAACTTAGTATAAATGACTAAGGAGAATGTGTTCATAGAGTTGACTAATGAAGTAGAGCTAAGTATAGGTAAAGATATTTTCAACATGGAATTTGAGCTATTAATTAGGATTTTACACAAGTTGGTCAACACATTTGTGTCACCTAGAAGGGGCAGTGCAACCTTTGTGACATGAAAAGATGCATTGGTTATTCTGGTAATGCTAAGGAAAAGAAAAGTATATGTTGTGAAACGTATAATAAGATACATATGGTAGTATTTAGATGTTCGGCCATATGGGAATTTATTGATGACTCTCTTCAATTTCAAGAAATTAAGAATAGTAGGTGAAGAAACTTGTCCTTTCTATCCTATTAAACTAAGACAAAGAATTTTTAAACAAATGGGGATTTATTTGAGTGATAAACTTTGGCATTCAAATTTCAAAGGCATTTTGTTCACCCTTCAAATATTGAAAGAAGGGTAATCATAATTGAAGAGAAGGACAATGAAAAGAAAAGGAAGTAAGGAAAGGAACCTGTTGAAAAGTAACTACAAAGGAAAGGAAAATTGGTAAGAAGATCAGGTGGAATAGAATTTAAGGAAGCAATTGGGTCACCTTCAAATAGTGATTCAGAAAGTACAGAGTTACAGCTTATTCCCTCCAAACAACAAGAAAGTTTAGCTTTTGTTGAACAAATTTCTAAAGGAACTATGGAAGTGGTAAGGAAGTTAGCTAGGGATTAGCTTACAGGAATGAAGGATTTGTTCAAAGCTTGGGTCAAAGAAATAGTATCAAAATCCAATCCTGATGATAAAGCTCATTTAGCAAAACTTCCATCTAAACTCCCTAAACAGGCTCAATCATATGTTCCTCCATCTAAACTAACTATTCTTGACTCATATCCTCACCTTACATCCATTAAACCTCAATCTCCTATGGTTTCTAATCAACCATCTATCCAAACCAATCTAATCCTTAATCCAAATTCTAACAAAACTCCCATCATCTCCTAAAATTCCACAAATCATAAATTTCAATCTTTAGAAACTCCAACTCTTCACATTGCCACTCCTGTCCTGAACCTTAAAGAATAAATGCCTCTAAAAGGAAACAAAGAAACTCTTTCTATTGGTTCCACTAGAGAGGACACTATACCAATTATAGCTTAAACTGCACTAACTTTTGATAAGAACAAAGAACTAACTTCTTCTATAGCAACATCATCAAAAGCAAATCCTTCTCCTAACAAGGCGCTTCCAACATATTCTGGAAGACTTAAGCTATGTGCTATGAAGAAAACAAAAAGATCTCAGAAATGATTTTTTTTTTCTCTCTCTTTCTAGTATTTTAGTCTCAACTTTGTGTTATGATCTTTTGTCTCATTTAAACTTTGTTATGATATCAATTTCTTTTGTTTTTTGATGAAAAGTCCTTCTACAGACTTAGTTATATACTTTTTGTTATTCAATGAAGTCTTTTCAATCTACACATTTTATTTGTTTATAAAAATTAAGGGGGAGTTCATCAATAATCTTTGATGATAATGAAAATGGGGGAGCGAAAAACCAAAAACATTTGAGGTCTACACAACATGTTGATTATGTGATTGTGAGAAATTTTCTTTTATTATTGTTTGTTGGATATCAATTTAGTTTGATTTATGCTTTTGGTTCTATAAGAGTGTTTTTGTTAACATTAAAAAGAGGGAGAATGTTAGATATCTCCCATATATTTAGATGATAACAAAAAGAGATGAATGCTAATGAATTATCAAGAATACAAGTATTTAGAAGGGTTCTCAGAAAGTTTAAAATTACAAATTGAGAATATTTCAGAAAGTCTAAATTATTTAACAAAAGAGAAAATGTTGAAAATATTAGAAGATACTTCAGAAGCTTTATTATGAGAAGAATAGGTACAATGCTTCTTATCATTGTTTAGAAACTTTGAAGAAAAGTAGACCTATGCTCTCCAGAAGGTTATTGAGATAGTTAGTCTAGAAGAATAACGTGAGAAATTAATTTATATTAGATTTAAAGAAGTAAAGATCTAGCTCCATTAGATTAGGTGTATTAGGAAAATACACTTAATCTTGTTTTACTAAAGATGGAATTAAGAATCCATGGTGATTATTTAAGTGAACATATTTTAGGAAAATCAAGGTATATACGAATTGATAAAGATAAGATTAGTTCCGAATCTTATAAGATTTCATTTTCCAAGATTGAAGCTAATTTGGAAACTGTTGGATAAGTGTACCTTAATGTAAATTTTCAAATCCGAAGTCTATTTGGAAGTTGTTAATCAAGCATAAAGAATCAAATTTAAAATTGAAAAATTATAGAGATCTTCTCCAAAATATCCTTGAGTAAGCTAGATGTTGAAAAAGGATAAACATGAGTTAAAGATAATTCTCATCATCTTTCAGCTGCTGGAAGACTCAAGTATAAAAGAAAAAAATGATTCAAAATAACATACCCTAAATCTTGAAGCAAAAGATTACATATAGTTTATAATAGAGCTATTTTCTACCATTTAAAAGAGTATAGAACGTAGTTTAAATACTTCTCCAAAAAGTCAAACTAAAGCAAATTTTTCATCAATCATTACTTATGTTTTTATTTGAAATCCTTTTGAGATTCATATTGTTATGCTCACTTGTTTTCCCTATAACAATTTGTTTATTGTTCGTAGAAAAGTAAAGATAGATTATACTCTATAGATCTGTACTAGCTTAGATTGTGCAAAGACTAAATAGGCAAAATAAAGTATAGTAAAGCCTATGTGTAGCAGTCACCTATAAATTTCTTGAGATTTTGTTATAATGGATCAAGTGAAATAATACCATTGAAATAGACAAGATCCCTAGTGGTGGAGTTTGAAGAAAGCAGTAGGAAAAAGGCTAAAAGAAGTAAACCTTCTCTCTAAGGAATTAAAACAAGGTTTAACGCCCTAAGCTAGAAACAATGAATAGCTAAACCAATAAATACTAATGAACTAATTTCAACTACTTGGCCCAAAAGTTTTAAGTTTGTATTGATAAGGTGTTTACAACTACTACCTTATAAACTAGCCACAATCTATGTGGGACACTTAACTATAAAGTCTCACAATCTCCCCCACTTAAGCATACGATGTCCTGTTCACAAAACTTTACAATTGGACCTAGATCTTCTGCCTTTTCGGTGTACGATTTGAGCTACTCACTATCTATAGGTCATCCAAGAAGCATGCTAGGAGTCATAAACCCAATAACACTCTCCATCCTCTTCAGACCTCTTCTCTTAATCAGAGCCAAACCTGAATCATCCGCTTTGGAATGGAACGCTACATTGCTTTGTCCTTTAGTATAACAATTTCCCAAGAGGTCACCTATACTTTAATTGACCTAGCTTAAGTATGTTTAACTTTGGAGTTTCGACATACTTTAAGACACTACACCAAAAGGTACTTCAATGATTTAGAGTTCGATCACCATGCATGTAAGGGGTATTACAATCTACCCCCTTTACAGAACTGACATCCTAATCAGTTTCGATACATAGGTCTAGAAATACCACCAAGCAAGACTTTCGCCCCTTCGACTAGTAAATTGCTCTAATATCATTTATAACTCTTCAAATAAAAAGCAGTAAATAATCAAGTCAACAAATACTAATGAACCCATTTTATTTACTTAATCCAAAAGTTTTAAGCTTTTGCCGATAAGGTATCCATAACTATTGCTATATAAACTAGTATTACAACCTCCTACAATCTATATAAGACACTTAACCATAGAGTCTTAGATTAAGATAAGTTAAACTTAGAATGAAGAGAATGAAGTACTCTTTAGTGAGGTCGAAGAAGAGAACTCAAAAATAGATGAACTATTACCAACATCAAGAAAGCAAAGATGAAAAGCGCAGTTGCATGTAGAACTCTCATGTAGTTGCTAAAGGAGCCGTATGGGTAGAAAGGAAAAATGAACCACATGGAGGTGAAAATTTTACATTATTAGGCACTTAAAAGGCTTATTTTTTGCTAATGTTTCTTTGGCTTCCATCGGCTTGCAATTTTGGGATCACTATCGTTAGTTACCTTAGTTAGACTTACAAGTCTTTAGGCTACAAAGATTGTAGCATGATTAGCATATGGAATTTTCTTTATCGAGTTCATGGTGCCTACTTTTCTTTAATTCCTTTACTGTGCCATCCTTATGACCGTGCATCTTCAACCTGACAAAAGTTTTTACATTTTCTTACAACCAGTTAGTTATCTTTCGGTTTGTTTTTTGACTTTGCGAAAAGCTGTTGCCTCTAAGACTAGCAGAAACGGCTGTTTTCTAGGTTATTATGGGCTGCTTTATTGTGCAATGGATTGGCCTAGTCAAATTTTTGTTGTCGTTGCCTTAACAGCATTTAGCTGCGATGCCTAATGGATAGTCGTGCCAACATCAGCCTTAGAGTTGCTTAGCCCAGCAGTCGTCAATGCCTTGTGCAATTTTCTTCAGTTGGCTAATGTTGTTGGTTCTCTTTTGTTCACAAGTGTCCTTGCTACTGGTATCTGCGATTATTATGTGATGGAGAAGCCGCTCTGAAATGGAAATTACTTAAATGGAAATTACTTAAACCAATGTTGGTAAAAACAATACCAATGGAAAAGGAACTCATCTGCACCAGGGTCATATTTTACTCCCTCTCTTATGGCACTTAGGACTTTGTGTTGCTCCAGTAGACCAAAAGTGCATACGCCAAGCTGCATGGAAATCCTCATAGTTAATCAGCCTAGAATTTTCATTATTACTCTTTATATAGGAAAGTTACTTTATTGTGAATAAGGCTCAACCTGCAACTTAAATGCACCCACATCTTTCCAATTAGAAAAAGAGGGAATAAAAGCCACAAAGATAGTGTCGAAAGTTGTAATGTTTGTTGTTTCCTCTAATTTTGCAAGACTCTACCTAGAAATTGAGTTCTTTCGAGGTAATGAACCTTGTTGAATCTCTTAGATATAGGAGTAAACCGCAAAATGAATTAGAGGCTAACAAATGGTTAGTGACACGACCAAAAAAATCTGAACTCGTGTTGAAGCAAGCATTCAAAGCCACCTTCATGTTTTTAGACACTTAATGAAGCACACTTTTCATCTTTTTGCCATATAATTCAGAGAATAAAATTTGGAATAATAAATAGCAATGTCCAACCATTTTCCGCAAATGCTAAAAGAGTTTTGGTTTTTGTCTTTCTTGATTGGTTCTTACAAACCAAGCACTTAATGGAGAAGAAATTTTATTGAGTTTATTTAGTATCTTCACAACATATAACAAATGTTAATTTTTCATTTCAAAAATACACTGATAGCCATGCAGCATATTTGAGACTATTCTTTTGCATCATTTTGTCACCAATGAATAAATTTCCCAAAAACAATGAAGGATGTTTCGTGAAGATGCTAATCTTCGTTCTTAGTTAAACTTACATTCTTAGGCTTTGCCGGAATTCATCTTCGCTTCTTTTGGAATCATTGAAGAACCAGAAATATCGATTGCTTCAACAGGAATTAGACTTCCGAGATAAAGTAGAAGCTGTATGGTTATATCCAACATATTGAAGATTCAGTCTATATAGGAGACCTTAAGGTACCAACTAAAGTGGAAACATGAAAATAATGAAACTTTAACTATGAGTTAAATGTCAATCCATTAATGTACGGACGTAATTTTGTATGAATTTCATGCTTTCATATCTTCTCAATACACGTTTGCTATCAATTGTGGTGAATATTTGATGCAGAACATGCTTTTTATATTTTGCACTTCATTCACAGCATCTAGTGTTAGAAATTATGTCTAAAAAAGGGACCAATTTCAGCAAGCAGCAAATCGAAAACAATTAGAAAGAGGTAAATTAACAAGAGGGTATTAAATATCGGAGCAATACCATGTATAAATCCCTCTAAACACATGAAGCAATTAGCTAATGAATGTTAATGTTCGTGACTATTCAAAGTAAATAAAACATCACAAAAAGGAACATTGCATATATTAAAATCACAATTCATGAAATCAGACATTGTAAGCATCAAGCTTGGTTTAATGACTGA